>OX326971.1:656354-1261354 GCA_946800305.1 Medicago arabica | reverse complement strand
AGAAGAAGAAATTTTTTTGAGGCTAACATTACTTTCACTTCACGGAAGCTCTAAATCCCAACTTCTGTTACAATTCATTTTGAGACATAATCCCTCGAAAACACGTAAACATTCAACTAATGATTAAAAAAAAATTCATACTTGTGCCCTTAAGACACATGTTAAGAATTCAATAACAGAAGGAAAATGCTATTTATCTAGAAAAATAGCATCAAGAATTTTTCAAGAAACAGTTGACAAGTTTTAATTGCATGATTTATTTGTTCACTTCCTATTTTACAGTCACACCTCCTTGAATTGTGGCAAATAGTGCATTGTGATTGGTTCCTCTTTATTCTTGAAGAATTCTTGATGCTATTTTTCTAGAGATATAGCATTGCTCATAATAGAATTATTCTTTCAGGTTTTGTGCATTCTATTTATTACAAATTTAAACATTAAATTTAATGTATACATTCCAACAAAAAAATAATATAATAGATTCATTAACTTGTATCCTTACGGCACAAGTTAGCTTTTCCCTTCAAAAAATGGTTAAAAATCAGTTTTACTTATCACAAATCTATATCCAAACATGCATTCAAATAGCACAACAAGACTCATTTATGATTTATGTGTTAGCCATTTCTGGTACACCCACTCGTTTGCAATGCTATATTGAGAATCTCATAAAAATAACCCAAATTTTTTTATGGACATATCATAATCCACTTTTATAAGTTCTTCCAAATGATTACACAGGTGGTTTATATCGTCATAAGATAAATCCAAATAACTATTCCAAACGTCTCCTTAATTTACAATTTTCCCCAAATACAAAATCAAGAAGCAAAGAAACTTCAATTTGTTTCTGAATATCACAGGACATCAGTTCAGAGAAAACTCAAGTGCCATAACTTGGTCATTCATAGGGAAACTGGCTATAAATTATAGTTTATTTTGTAATCCACGAAAAAATCTGAGATTTCAAACTATATGACCACCCTATTTTGTAAATTTTAAATAAAATGTTTCTGCTTTCTTTTTCTTCCCCTCTTCTCGTCCACGGCAAGAATTCTATCGCAATATACAATAAATACATGAAATGAATGAGATTTATAGTTTTATACCCTTAGAAGTTATGAACTGCAGACCTCCCTCCGATGATATTTAAGGTGATGTCCATTTGAAGGGTAGCATAATTGAATTCAATTTGTTATTTCATCATGCATCTTCAATCCATAATGTGCTATTGTAAAATGCTATTTCCGAATTCAGGAGCTGTAGTATCATCTTGAACTAGTTTTTCAACTGGGTTTTCCTTTGCCCAGACAGCAGCATCAAGATATCCAAACTCAAAGAGTCGGTCAAGAATTACATCTTCTGCTGGCTCAAGTGCCCAATTCAAAAGCTGAAATGATTTTGTCCAAAATACTCATCAGTCGTCTACTAGTCGTTAAGAAGATTAATATGCTAACTCGCAAAATTCAGGGATACCTGGCGGGGGCTAGATGCATTCTCGGGATTACAATCTGGACTAATCCCTATCCCTTGCAATCCCATACGACCCGCTGGAAAAGCACAAACACGTACCTGTAAAGCGATAAATGTTTATCGAGGTTAAAATGTGATGATAAATTAGATAAGTCATAAATCTTTTTAATCGCATCAGAATTGAAGCAAACCGATGTGCATGAATATTTTGAATAGTTTGCTTATCTAAACATACTTAGCTTTCTCTTGCTTGTCAATTTCTTCAATAAAAGCAAAACTACATTATCACTTCTCAGATATCCTGAGAAAGTTAGAATTATTTTCTTAACCATCAATTTATCTTTAATACCTCCAATCAGCTGTTGAATAGAATCACACAGTTTCAATGTTTTAAATACCATAAAGGAATATACCGAAAGTTCACTTTGAAACTGTGTGATTCTAAATATTGTATGAATAACCTAAAAAAGCATTTTCCAACCTGAAGGTTACTCTTCATCAATAATTGGTAGATTATCTAAATATTGTATGAGAATATTATTCAAAAACCATCTCAATCTTTGTATAACACCAAGCCCTCAATATGAAAACACATAACTAGTGACCAAGCATGCAATCATCATTTACTCGCAAACCAAAATGATTAAATTCTTGAACGTGAACAGGGCCTAGATCCCATCCAGTAGATAGATGAATACTCACTGGAAAAGAGTATTCCAGTGAAAGAATTCCATCTTAAATGATAAATGCATAGAACTAAATTAATGGAAAATACAAGCTTAAATTAATAAAGTCCAAACAAAGTTTTATAAGGTATTCAAACAGATGTTTCACTAAATAGTCAATCAACTGGGTATATAATAGTCCAACTAGTAACTAAATAAAAGTACCGTTTGCGCTGCAGATGTCGGTGGCATAAACAACGTCAAACCCCCATCAATGCATAAACGATTTCGAAACATCGTAGCTGGCTTTGGTGCAAGATATCTGGAGGGAGTATAAGGTTTGAAATTGACTTAATCGTCTAGAAAGAGTAAAATCATCACATGAAACCGAGGTAATATTATACTAACAAATCACCCTGGAATAAAGGAAGAAGTAAAAACTGCATTGATGAGATCTTCCTTGGAATCAAACTGATCCACCAACAAACCCCTGGGTCTCCAAAGAAGCTGTGTTACAGCAACTGCAACAGAAGTACATATTACGACACGGCAGGACTTGAAAAACTTCTTCAGTTACTAATAAAGACAACTCTGAAGTTCAGAAACAGAATCCTTATTTTCTTTTTGTTAAATTTAATAAGTTAATAAACCATGCAATTATAAATGTAATTTAATAACTAAAATAACAAATATGTTTTTTCTCATCAAGTGTGTGCTTCTTCCAGTCATAAATAATAAGATTTTCCAGTTCAATTCTTTCTTTTTACAAGCCAGTTCTATAATGAAAATAACTAAAGTGCAGAACATTCAATATTACCTCGAACTCTCCCATTAGATCTTATATGAACGTCATCTGGCAAGAACTTCTGAAGAATATCACGCAGAACAGCCTATGGAGAGAAAACAATTATATCACAAAATGAAATTATATATATCTTGTAAGGAACACCACACTATGAGATTAGAACATTCTTTTATCTATTAAAAAGAAGTTAAAAACCACATGCATATTATCACAACTAAAGAAAATCTCAGCTTTCCACTGTGAATAATAACTTGGTTACATTTTCACAGACCTCTACACATCATATAAGCTCCTATTTGGTTTCAAAAACAGTTATGTCGATTAACAGAAATATCATCAATATTTATAGGTTCTACCATTCTGAATTCCAATAGAATCCAAAAAAAAGTGGCATTGCTAAAAAGGAGAAAAGAGTGGAGAGGTAACCACTTATCACATCACATGAACTCGCACCCACCAAATCCTATCCATCAAGACTTTTTTGGGTCCCAAAATTCACAAGGATCTTATTTCAGTTCTGTCTTCAAGGTTCTTGTCAGCAATGTAGTATAAAAATAATAGCTAAGCTTTTTTGGGATAGTTTGTGACCTAGAAATTGACCTATGTTTGCCCCAATAAAAGTTAAACTTCAAGTTTCAGCACAGGGTAAACTGGACTACAGATTAACCACACTTCAAGCTCAAAGGATAAGGGACCATGAGCAAACAAGCATTGACAACTAAAATTGAGAGCGAGACCAACTACGCGGAGTACATTCAGGCCAAGTATAGAGGCATACCCCCAGCCGAAATGCAGTCCCCCCCTTCCGACAATCTTCAGCCAATACTTTAGTAGCTATCAAAGCTTCTTCCATGCTAGCTCCAGAAGCAACTACAGCACAGACTATAGCTCCAGCAGAAGAACCAGCTAATGGCGTGGTTTCCTGGAAATGCATCACAAAACTAACATTATGACCTCAAGATGACTCATACCGAAAATTCACTCATAGAAGTGTTTCTGAAATAGTAGATTACATAACTTGCAGTACTAGCATAGTATACCAACAAGAAAATACAGAGTCAATAGTGCCTACAAGCTATACTGTACACAAGCATAACTTGCTAGGTGCATTTTACACTTAATAGAATATAAAAATCACTCCAAAATGAACAAGATACACAGTGAATGAACTCCAGATAACCAATGTCAAAACTAATTACATGAGCACCCAATTGGAATTCCTAGATAAACATACAATGATACAAACCTTATCAACAATTCCAGTTCTATTTCAATAACAAAAACATTCAATTGGAATCCATAGATAAACATACAATGATACAAACTTGATACGAGAGAATAGACTACGGCCCTGTTTTGATAAAAACCTCAATTAATCGCTTATAACACGGGCGCTTATTATATAAGTCCTTATGTGTAAGCTAATTTTACAACAAAAGATAAAATAAATACAATTTTTTTCATATAACCTATAAGCTCTTTTCATAAGCTATCTTGAAGAGTTTAGGCTAATAAGCTGGAAATAGCTTCTCCCAAACAATTTCATAACCTACAGTGCTTATACCATTATGGCCCTGTTTGGATAAACAACTTATTTTGCACCAAAAAGCATAAACGATGATCATATAAACAAATTATTAATAAGCTATTTCTATAACACAAGATAAAATAAAGTCAAACTATTTTTGTATAATCTATAAGCTGTTTTCATAAGCTATCCTGGAGAGCTTATGAAAATAACTTATGAACATGTCATATTTTGTTTTCATAAGTTCTTCCAAAGAGTGTCTCGAGCTTTGTGCCTCTGTAGCACCGAGACTTCTGATCGAAAGCATGTCTAGAGTCCGACATGACAATGACACATGTGATTACATAATTTACATTCAACTATGTCATTTTCATAAATTACTATTGGCGTCGACATGTCAATGTATCATTGCTCCATAGGTCACAAGTACTTATGCAATTAGATAAACTTAAAAAAAGTCAATCCAAACAGACTCTAGATAAGCATAAGCTTAAATAAATTTATGAATTGAAAAAAAGGAGGATAGACCTTAATGTAACCATTCTGAATAAGAAAATGAGCAACACCAAGATGATAAGGAAAGAGAAGACCAGCAGCAGAGAAACTAAAACCAGGAGTAGTTACAACTCTTCTACTCCGTTCCGCTTCAATATCTTTCACTCTCTGTTCCCAAATCACATCAGGTTGAATTTCATCTTCCATAACAGCACCGATTTTCTCTTTCTCATTGTACATTACCGTTGAGTTCGAATTCGAATTCTCGAACATCACCACAGGAGTCGATTCACGGCTGTTGATAAGACGTGAAGCTATACCTAAGAAAAGCTCGCCGGTGGCGACGGCGAAGGATTTCTTCTCTTCCGGCGGAGGAAGAGGAGTTGTGGAGTGTTGTTGAACGCGTGGTGGAGAATTGAATTGAGTGCGCGTGGGGAGAAGAGTGAGGTTAACGTCGTTAGTGAAACGGAAACGGAAAGTGTGACGGTAACGGTGAGCTTGAGAGGGTGAGATGAAGAAGGAGGAGATGGATGGAGTTGGAGCCATGCATCCCATTTTTGCGTGAACGGAGAAGAGGACACGATACTACTACTTTTACTTCTCTTCTTTTCTGATTGGTTTCTTTATTTATTTGTTATTAATTTTCGTTATTTCGATTTCCACGATCACGACTTTCCCTCGTTTTCGACGGAGGTCGCTATTTGAACCCTTTTTTTTAGGTAATACACCCACATTTCTCTGTCTTTCGGTAAATATCTAATTGTGGTTATACTTGTTCAGTTGTTCTCGTGGACACTAAATTTGATATGAATATTTATGAATGTCTATGTAGTTGAATAAGGTTGATAATCCCATAAATGCAACTCATACCAATCACATGGACATTTGATATGTTTTCGATTATGCAATAAACAATACTTCGTTTTTTTCATATGTGAGTGAGTTTCGTTGATAGACTATTTGGTAAATTAACGGTTGTTGATAAACGAATAACGATGAAAAGAATAAGTAAATATGAGAAATGTTCATAAAGTTTAACTCAATTGATAATGTTGAGTTTATTTTTCGTCGTAATCTAGATTCATACTTGAGATATCTCTTTTGTATGTGAGTTGTTTTTCGATGGTTGTGTGTGTCAGTTTTTTGATGGTGTTTATTGCTCTTTGCCGACCTCACTTAGTGGAATAAAGTTTGATCGTTGTTTATTGCTTTGTCTAAATAAAACAGATATTTTGACACAATACATCCATGAATCGCTGTTAATGCACACTTGTGTGACTTTCAATAGTATACATACTGACGTATTAAGAAAACAATATTTTAACATTGGTTGCATAGGACCAAACAGATAATGAGGCAGACATTCACAATCAGATGGCCCTTCTAGAATTGAATTTAGATTAAATAATTTAGGAAACAATAAAATAATTAATTGTTAGGTCATGGATACTTATGGCAAATGCTAACATGCTACATGTGCCCTAAGCATTTAACCAATATAAGGTAAAGCCATCCACAATCAGCAGCAAAGTGTAAGTTGAAGCCATCAACGACCAGCAGCAAATCATGGAGCATTAGCAGCAAATCATGGAGCATTCACATCAAAGAGGGACTCTATAGGATGGATCTACCATTTTCAAGATAAACAAGTTGCCTCTATTACCTCTTGATATTCTGTCAGATTCAGGCAAAAGAAAGATATTCATACTTAATCACCATGGAATTCATACTTTGATCTTGTATGTGCATATATGTTGTGCTTGACAAAACTAGTATTTAACCATATACTGCTGATTTTGAAGTGCAAACCATGTTGAATTCCAGAAACAAGTGAGCTGTGAACATGTGAGAAGGGACAATTAATTCTATGAGTACCAACTCACCTTAAATCTTCATCCAAATACGTGATTTCCAATTGACCACGACCACTCCCAGATGATTTTATAGGTATCTGTAATTAGCATCGTACACTCATAACTCATTTGTCAGGAAAACATATTTTTCAGGAATTTGGATTGTATGCAGTCACAAATCTCACACATTCATGCAGTCGGCATAATGATGGCAGATGGATCAAAGATCAGACCGTCCTGGTTCCAGGCTTGATATTTTATAGGATAAGAAAAATAAAATCTACATGTTTTTTGTACTGTTAGATTTCAATACAACAGTCACCGCTGTGTACTTGTGTTAACTCCATGAATGTGTGGATTTGTGATTAGATATAATCCAAATCCATTCTCCATGACACAAACCATGACGTAGCCAGTAATTAACAACTCAAATGTATGATCATATGTTAAAAGACTATGACAAATAGGATAATATGGAAATTGAAAAGTACATACAGGCAGTACATACCAAACTAGCAATTTTGAAGAAGTCAAACTTGACAGCCACCCTTCTTGAGTTAAGTGGCACTAAATTGGCAGTGGCCTGCAACAATAGAGGGCTACAGAACATTATGAATTTGATGAAGTTAGCTTACCAAATTACAAATATTCAATTACTTCTTCAAAAAAAAATAAATCAATTCCTTCGGTTCATTCACCTGTAATAATAACATGTAGGAACGTATTATCGAAAAGCTTTAAAATGGTCTTCAACACATCATGTTACAACAAGACATTGCTACTTACTTTTGCATGGTCATGTTCATCTCAAAATCATATTAGCATAAGTTGCTATTGCGACATTAAAACCCTCCAACCCCAAGGTTTCTTGAATTCTTCTATTGAACAGCTCATATCAAAAGCAAGATTTTTAATTTTCAAATATTTCAACTGCATAGAATTACACAATGTAAACAGATATTTAAACCAATGGTCAGAACTGTTGTACCTGGTTGTAAAACGGCCAAGTTTCTATATTTTGAGCTCTCAATGTATCTGTATTAATTGCCTGGTAGATCTTTCCATTTGGTCGCAGGAATTTTGGTCTCTAGGATAGTGTAAGATCAATTAATCATCACTTTACAAGGGCAAATGAATATAAATATAAAAACAACATCGCAAAGTCGATCATGTTATAATTAAAACAACAAAAAGAGAATTAGAATGTAGAATTCTTGTTTGAATCGAGATCAACTGATAAAGTAATGTTAGTCAAGCAAAATTGTCTTGCTCATTATTGATAGGACTCGATCTATGCCCAACTCTAAATCATTAAATTTTCCATAAGTATGTTGGTAAGTCATCAAATTTGTTTCTGTCAAAAAAAGAGTAACCAAAATAGACAATTTGACCCCTTTAGACAACACAAAGGAATAGTTTTATACCGAGAAAAAAAAAAACAAGTCTCACAGTGATTTTGGCATAGATAGAGCTTATAAAGCTGGACAATCCTCATCTTGCAGGTCTATTTTACGAGATTGAGCTAAACCAAAAACTTAACAGTCTGTTTTGTTATGAAAAGAAAAAAGGGAACTCGTCTACATTCAATATGAGAAGTACAGCTAATTGCCACATTTTGATGAGGTTGTTAATTAAACTGCAAACAGAATTGTCTATATCAGTTATGACTAATGATACGTGCCAACTGAATCCATAAGACATATAAAATGGCTAAATCAACATTTTGGCACTCGAAATTCTAAGGGTCCAGCAATTTAATCTCTAAAATTTACGAAATAGCAAATTAGTCCTTTAAATTAAAAAATCAATCAACTTAGTCTCTCCATCCAAAAATTTCTTTAGTAAACATCCATCAAACCCGATAAAAGATATAGTACTACATATCAACTTAAATAGTATTTTGAAGTATCAAACATGAGCACATATGCTTTAAAATTGTGGTGCAAACTTTGAAGGAAAAAAAAAATGCTAAATTGATTGGTATTTTTCATTTTAAGCAACTAAATTGATAGGAACTTACAATATCAAGGACTAAAATGTTTATTCACTCCATATAAAAGTCATAAATAAGAACCTATAATTGGAATTTGGATATCAGAGAAACCATAATGCATTATTAGCATCTGGAGTTGTAAACCTCTACTCTAGAGACAAACCTGTGTTTGCAAAATTGATTGAGATGTTGTATATAAAAGCTCCCATTTTCCATTAAGCAAATCAGAGTTGAGAGTCTCCTTAACAGAGTTCATAGCCTCAAGTTTACGAGCAATCTAGACAAGATCCACATAAAATCAATCACAAACTAAGAAACAAAGTAAAACAATAAAACAAAGCCACCTAAACCTAAACAATTATGCATGTAACATGCTAGTGTTTGTACTTTTAATAACTTTAACCTTGTCCACACGTCGTTGGTCCTCAGGAGTAGCCTCAGCACCACGTTCAAGTGGCTCAATTGTTTCATAGAGCTCTACTTTAAGGCTCTGAACATCCTTTCCTCTTCCTCCAGTTAGAAAACCTTGGAAGATTGAAACCATGTTCCTCCATTTTGCATAATCAGCAGCTACTGATGATGGTAATATGATATTGGTGGTGTTGAATTTTGGTCGTGGGGGTGCAAAAAGAAGATTTGGTTGTGAAGGATGGGAATCAATTCTACATTTGAATGGCAGAGGAGAAGTGGGAGTGGAGAAAACTGCTGAGAGATAAGTCATGCTTATGCACTAATCGCCTCTTGTTAACATTCTCTTGTAGGAAAAGTTATCTTTATATATCGATCCCCTTATATAGGATTGTTATAAGGTTTTGTTTAATGTCACCAAGCAAATTATAATTGCATCATCTACAAACTTATTTTTCACGTTTATTTAATTTATAAGAGTGACACGTATTAATCTAATCGAATAGGTGTATGAGTTCCATTTAATCTTCTAACCGATCATTCTCTCTCATCAAAATACAATAAAGTCATCAAACTTGCAAAAACTCAAAATCCATTGAATATTTTTCAAATATATGTCTCTTGCTCACCTCAGACTTTGTCTTGTTGTACCGCAATCATATTAATAAATAAAAATATATCAAATATATTTTTTAATTCATCTAAATATATAAAATGAAATTTTTAGTCCTTTTAAAAAAAATCTTTAATCTTTGGTCCCTACAAATTACTTTCCCATATAAACTTGGCATCCAACGCAAGTTATCTTACTTAACATATTGTTTTGTGATTAAAGTAGGAACATATTAATGTTATTTGAATACAGCCAATACTTTTTTTTAATTTTTTTCTGCTGAAACATATTCAACTTAAGACAATTTGAATATAATTTTTTATCAATAATTTCCATGGCTACATTTGGCAGCCATTCTCCAATGTCAGCTGAAATGTTTTTCAAATCATTCCAAAACACACTGCAGTTGAAGGCAAATTAGCAAACTTCAGAAGCTAATAACTGAAGCATACAGACCCAATTAATCTAGTTATTCGTAATATTCTACCTAACAATATTCTTCTAAGTAGGGTAGCCATTAATACATACTTATTAGCACTCTCTAATCTCCATCCATTTAACATTATATGGAGCCATGATTACATATATTTGATAATAGTAAATGACCATTAATCATTGAGAGTGAGAACAATGTAGATATTAGCATCAAGTAATACCATAAACTATAAAGTCTTCATACTAGAAAGATAAAGCAAGCTAGATATTGTAAATTAGACACATCTAAAGTGAACTGAAACATAAAAAATGAACGGAGAAGTGGAAACCAGAGGAACCACACCACCGAGGTGAAAGGATTTAAGTCACAAGGGTTCTGCAGGTAAAGATGCTAATAGGCAATTTGGGTTGGTAGTGATCATCAAACGGAGTGCATATAATATCTAGATGGAGAAAAGAATACTGGAGTCTGCCTTCAACAACAAGATTGACCCATTCAGTGATATTAGGAAAGCCGAAGCGACTAGCATGACGTTTTTGAAGGAATAGAATCTCGATGTGGAATCCATTGATGAAATGAGAGCCAGCGGCGTCTCAAGAGGCCAAAACGTAGTACACACTCGTTAAAACAAAGAATAGATTGAATAAGGCTGGGAATGATTACTTCAGAGTGTTACTGCCAAGATATTTCTCTTTCAGAAATGATATTTGTTGATTATCTCTCAACTCATTGTTAACATTTGGCAGAGAACCAATGTGTCCCATTACTCGCCAAAACTTTCTGCTTCTAGGACATCCCTCTGACAAAATTTTGAGGCTAATGATCCATATCTAAAAGTAATACATAACAAATTTTATTCCGTTTTCCTGACCTACACATATTATTCTAATTTCTAACTAACCTAGTTAATATTCCGTAACTCTGCCTTTCCACCCTACAAAAACGTGATATTTAGTTTATTTTTTCAGTTAATAAATACGCATTCAATTTCAATTGAAGGCTTCCTTCCAACACAGCTTGAGATTGTGAGTGGCCGTGGATATGATGATTGTTGTGTCGTGTGATCGTGAGTCATTACCTTATCTACCAATTAAATTTCGCTAGACTAATGAGGGATCCTGTGATTGTATCATCAGGGCACACTTATGATAGAATTTCAATTGCAGAGTGGATAGACTTTGGTCAACACACTTGTCTTGAAAGTGAACAAAGACTAATCCACAATGCTTTAATACCAAACTATGTATTAAAGAGCCTTTTTCACCAATGGTGATAGGAAAATAATGTCTCAGTGAATGAGGCAACCACTAAAAACAACAGTAGCATCAAGACGCACAAGAATGAGAATGCTATTTCTCGTTGGAAAATTGACAACTGGTTCAATTGATATCCGATGACAACAGGCATACGAGATTCGGTTACTCGAAACAACCGGAATGGGGTTATTCCATTTCTTGTAACACTTTTAACATTTAAAGATTCAAGAATCCACGAACATGTTTTGACTGCATTTTTCAAACTATCTATCTATAACAAGATTTTGATCATGGCAGCAAAAGCAGTTGACAACATATTCGAAGTACTTGAATCAGGAAAGACTATGGAAGCAAGCAAAAATGTTACAGCAGAAATATATAGCTTATCTATGATAGGTGATTGTAAAGTGCAAATTGGAGTAAGTTCTAAAGCAATGTGTGCTCTAGTTGGCCTATTAAAAGAAGGTGCACATGCACCAGTTGGTAAAATAGATGCTGCTACTGCATTATTCTATCTTGTGGTTTATAATCCTAACAAGGTAAGTATTGTAAAAGCTATATTATTGAAAACACAGTGTCTTACTCATGAAATTAAACATGTCGAAATTTGACAAGAGTGCAGAGGCAAATCCTATTCCATCTTCAATCTATTTTTCAATGGTGTAGTAAAGATATCTGGATGGCGTTTATACTATTACCATAACACTAGAAATCTTTGAAAATGGGCATTCCACTATATACATGGCGTTTCTAATCAGTGCTGCAGTATAGCTCATATAAAATGTATTTTATTGCCTAAACATTTTGACAAAAGTATTTAAAATCATCCACAAAATCACGCTTCACTGCCAAATCCTCGAGAGTCGATCTTTCACCTTTCAAGTAACCACCAAGAAAGACTCAACTATTTCCAGAGGCCTAAAACTGCATGCAAAATTTAAAAGAAAAATGTTATATGTTAATTGAAATGCATAAATTCAATGACTTTTAAGTCAATTTTCCCATAAAAATTTGGCATCCAACACAAAGACAATATTGTACTTGTTTGTCTAACTTAACAAATTGTTTTGTGAGTAAAGTAGAACCGTCTTAAAGTTATTTGGACACTGCAAAATATATTTATATAGGTGGACCATGGTATACCTTATAAGTGTCCTTGATTACATATATATTAGATAAAAGTAAATGACCATTAATCATTGAGGGTGAGAACAATGTAGATATTAGCATTAGCCATTAGCTAATACCATAAATTATCATGTCGTCATTACTAGAAAGGTAAAACATGCTGGTAGTTGAAAAATAGACACATCTAAAGAGAACTCAAACAGTAAAATGGATGGCGAAGTAGGAAACCAGAGGAACCTCTCCATCAAGGTCAAAAGATTTGATTCACATGTGGGAAAACAAACTATGTCAACAAAACCTATTATTCCTGATTATTCCTTGTGCAGCTTACTGCCTAGTAACCTAAGTCAACATAGCTAAATCTTCAAAAAGATAATTTAGAATTTGATCTAACTTCTAAGTTTTCTTTAATGGGCTACTCAAAACATTATATGATATCAAAAGACAGACAAGGATTCCATGAAGAAAACAACTACTTACAAAATCTTCATATTCACCTGTTGCCCTAAAGTTATGAATCAAATATGAGCTTAGCATACAAGTGGCCATAAATGGATAAGCATTGATCTTACTACAGTCATAAACAAGTTTAATATATATATATATATATATATATATATATATATATATGCAGGTAGACAAATATTAACTAAATCATTTAAAGATGATTTTTCCTTAACTTGTGCAGCAAGACAAAGTCATGATTTTAATAATAGCTCCTAGTTCAAAGTTCAAACCACCATATTAAGCAACAACAAGCGGGGTAAAGAAACTACTACTTACATAGTCTGTATGATTTAGGTAAACTGAAAGTTGACATGTTGCAGAGGCCTTCCGACATTGGGACAACTTTCTTTCTATTTTCAGTGGCTGCCTTTCGCACTCGATTGTCATAGTTTGTAAATTTTGTGCATTTTTCAAAATATATCCTGCCAACAGAAGCTCATTTTGCAGGCCTAAGAAGTGCATAATATTGCAAGTTGTAAGACACGATAAAAGGCACCGTGGAACAAATTCTGGTTCCCCCCAACTTTCTTCATCATCTTTTCCATCCCAGTTTTCCACGATACATAGCTATTAATAGAAAACATAAAATTAAACAAAACATAAATGTGTGTTAACAAAATACAAACCAAATATGATTCTTAAACCTCAACAAACCTGACAAAGTTTGAGACTTTGAAGTTTAGGGCATAGGTGGAGCACATGTATTGCCGTTTCCCAAAAATCGTGAATCTCCAAGTGTGTCAAATTACGAAAGATATAAATGTCATCATAAGGACGCTGCAGCTGATTCACCTAAATTATGTAGAAAGATGCACTATCAAATAACATTTCTGCTGTGTTTTCTATCACATTCCATGAATGTATTCTATTCAATTATGGTCAACGAAACAAGGACAGGGGACACAACACTAACATATCAAGTAATCATTTGGAAAAAAATGGAATTATTGAACAAAAATCGCAATCACATGTGTCAGTGTCTGCATATAATGAGGTAGAATGCATCATATTCATATTAAAACGGACCTCGTGATTTGTACACAGTTTTGAATTTATGCTGACAGACTCAGAATTAGAAAGTACTTTCGCCGGAAAATCATACCAAAATGACCTGATACATGCTCTAGTCAATTTGGGAAAGCATAAGCTTTTATACTGTTGAATGGTAAGATTATCTCTCCCATCATCGTAGAAGTCTATAGAATAAGCTTGAAGATCTTCAAGAATTGGACATCCGGCTAAAAGCAAGACAAAATCTTTAATTTCAGAAAATTCAATGGATAACAAATAAATGGATTTGAGTGATGGAAGTTGAATTTGATTTGAAGAAAACGCCTTCACGCGGAAGCAACAAAGACTGAGACTAACAAGGGTCCTGCAGCTGAAGATACTAATTGGTAATTGCATTTGAACATTGAAATGGAGATCGAGAAGAAGATGGTTGAGTTTGCGTTGAACAACAAGGTTGATCCATTTGGTGATATTGGGAAAGCCGAAACGAAAGGCAAGATAAGGGTTATCGAATCTAATGTCGAGATGGAAACTGTTGATGGAAGTTGAACCAACGATGTCTCGGGAGACTAAAATGGAGTACACAAACTCGTTAAAGAGAAGATTGGATTCAACACTATCGACTTTGATTTCGGGGAAGTGAAGATAAGGGACATGGCGCCATAGATGAATCCATCTCTTTGAAAGAATGCTTGTTGCAACTGATTCCTTCGTTGTGAGAAATGAGAGAATGTGACTCAGAACATCGTCTGGTAAATTGTTGATTCTCCTTCGCGCTGGTGCTGTTCTTGAAAATCTTGTTCGCGCCATTTCATCTCCTTCTTTTTCACACAATTAGGGTTTTACTGTGTGGGAATGAAAAAGAAAATGCGCGAATCAACGATTTGAAAGAGTAGTGATGACGTGGCAGTGGAGAAGAAGTAGTTACGTTACGGGGGAAAACAAAGGGCGTTGATTTGCTTGGGAATGATACATTAAGGAGGGGTATTATGGGAAGTGCACTATGACTTGAAAATTGAAGTTCACAGGTTAGTTCAAATTTAATAACAGCATGAAGAGGAAAATAAAATAACTTTAAGAGGATGAGTGTAACATAAAAGAATAAATTTGGCAAGTTAGTTCAGATTTAACAGAAGAAGCATGGCGAGAAATAGAAAATGAGCAGAAGTGTAATATAATCCGATGAAGCGGGCAAGTTAGTTCTGATTAAATATGAGCATGGAGAGAAATAAAAAAATAAGATAGCTAGTTACTTCATATTTGTTTAATTCCCTGCACATTGTTATTTAAAGGCAAAATTTAGTGTAGTTTATATTCTTGATTCCCGATACTATATAATTTGGTTGTCTTCTTAAGTTTTTTTTTTTTCTTTCCATTTTGAAGAGTATCTTGTCCACCACTTGTGATATGTTTGCTCTCTACTATATATTCTCCTTTTATATGTATGTGTTAGTTGGAACATTGGAAAAGGTAGGATGAACCATTAACATTAATGCAACACCAACAGCATGAGAGAAGTGATAGGAGATGATCGAAATACAAAGTAACCTATAGGGAAAGCACTCAAGTGCCATCTATTGACGAAGACACGTTGGTCATTTGAGCAAATATCAATGAGACTAGTTAGGAGTCTTCGTGAATTTAAGATTTTGCTTCTCAAATGGTGTTAAACAAACATAACCCGAACTCTCTTCCATGTAACGCCCTATTTTATTATTTATTTATTTTATTGAGTTTAGTGTCTTTTTAAATAATTTATTTGAATAATTGCGGTGTGTGATTTTTGGTAATTATTAGTAGTTTGTTATGACTTTAATGGTGAAGAATATAATTAAATTAGATTAATAAGGCATAAGGGCAGTTTAGGAATAAAGGGAATTTGTTTGTTAGGTTAAGATTAAGTGATAAACAAACTCAAATCATTTATAAATAGAGGAGAGCATTAGAGAACTAGGGTTAAAAAAAACAATTTTGGGAGAAAACAGAAAAAAGCTTGTAGAAACGGTTTTTGCAAGAAAAAGAGGAAGCTTGTAGAATTCAGAAATTCAATCAATCTAAGGTAAGGGTGGGACTAACCTTCTTTAATCATAAGTATATAATTCTGAAAAAGGGTTTAATCTTGTTGGTGTTGAATTTTTGTTGTTATAGAAATTAGGTTTTGAGTTCAATTAGATTGTTGAGAGTATAGGTGATCCCATGAATTAATGTGAAGAATTTGATGTTCTAGTTGTAGATTAACAATAGGTAATGTTTCCTATCAATTTTGGGAATTGGGTTGTCGAAATTGAGGTTTTTGGGCAAAAAGTGATCAAACTCGTGGCTGTGTTAGTTGTAACGGCTCGATTTTCGCTAGTATTATGTTAATTGTTTTTAATTGTGCTTGTATGTGATTATCGGAATTCGATGTTATAAGGGTATTTTAGTCATTTTAGACTAATGGGTATTTTGGTCATTTACTAGGATAACGTTTTTAAGTAAACTTATAATTAGCATTATTTTAGTATTTTTTAGGTGAATAGTTATTTTGCTAAGATTAGAAGGACTTAGTAGTAATTATTTTGTTTTGGTTATAATTAGATATTTTACTAAGTTAATGAGTAGTAACATTTCTAATTAGTTGGGAGAGTGTTAGGCCCATTAAGAAGAGTTATACCCTAACCCATTTAGATGGTGACTATATAAGCTTAACTTAGAGAGGCTATGTTAACTTTTCATTCATTTCATCTAAAGAGGCTAGAGATAGAGAGAAGAGTTAGAAAAAAGATTCGGGGGGGATCAAGCTATGAGCAAGGGGGAGTAAATGATTAGTTTAGCTTTGTGAAGATAAGAGGTAAGGGGGTTAATCTCTTCTTTTTCTCCATCTCATAAGTACTTATTTGAATAAGTGATTATTTGAATTTAATTATGGAAATTCGTGTTCTTGTTATGATGATATGTTTGAGTACATGAATTTGATAATAATTGAATTGTTGTTGATGAAATTGCTTGCTCATGATATGTATAAATGGATATATTGTGAATTGTGTGAAATTGGTGAATATTGATGTGTTGTTGATTGATGCTTAAATCTGAGATTAAATGATGTTGTTGCTCTTGTGAGATGTTGTTGTTGATTGAACCTTTGGGTATCCCCAACCATGGAGTCTTGTTGTGAATTGGTGTTGTTCTTAAAGATTTTCATGAAAATGGGTCAAATGGTATTTTTGTTAAAATGATGTTTTGATTCAAGTTTCATATGGATTTGAATGTTTGTTTATGCCTAGAAATGTTTATACAAACCTTGGAAACCAATTTGGGCAATGGGGAACTAAAATTAGGAGTTTTTGGGTGAAAATGGAGTTTTTCCCGTGTTCTGAACTGATGCAACTCGTAACGGCGAGTTGGTGGCGAGTTGAGGGTCACTCCCTGTGACCAACTCGCCATGGCGAGTTGCACAGTGTAGTCACCCCAATTCGTTGTTTTTAGGGCTTTTGGGGCGATCCAAACCATTCCTAACTGATTCTTTTGATGTAGTTAAATGTAACTGAGCTTTTAAACCTTTGTAAACATCAATCGAATGAGAAATAAGACTTGGTTTGGAAATTGAACCTCAAGCTTTAAAAATGTCAAAAACATCGAAATGTTCTGAAACTTGTTTCTCTTAAGAAAAAGGGTTAAGATTATGTTGTATATTATGTGCATGATTTTCTGAGAACAGTTGTGAATGATTTCATTGGGGTTTAACTTATCTTGCTTTGAAAATGAGATTCTTTTGAAAATGATAAGAGAAACAAACTTTGTGATTTCGATGCTCTTGTTGTAATTAGCCAATGAAATGCATATATATGTTCAACTGCACATATATGTGATCTAAGAGCATACATAGTCGAGGCATTAGTATTGTTTTACTTTGAAAAGTATATGTTGGTTGTTTTGTTTAATCATAGACGAACTTTGTCAAATTTAATCCTTAAGACCGATTATCTCGGAAGCCTTTTGTATATGGCTTTGTATGAATATTTGGAAGTACGTGAATGATTGTTAATTTTTGAACATGATGACTATCATGAATTGGTGAATTTTCTCCATTAGTTAAATTGTGACGAATTATATGAAGTTGTTAACTATTGATCCGTTGTTGATAATGTATACATACTTGATTGAATGTAATTGTTGGAAGATGTATACATATAGCCGTTGATTATAGCCGTTGATTGTTGAGAACATATGCATTGTTGATTGAGTCATATGTTCATGCATCATATGTCGTGTTGGATGTTGATATCCATATAGCCGTTGACTTGATGTGTTGATACATAATAAGGTGACGACCTTGAGGTGATTGGTACCACATGCATGTAGGAGTCGAGTTTAGGCGCATAGCATAAATTGACATGAGTCATATTTGCTTTTGTGTTGATGGTGTTTTGGCGATAAATGTGTTAATGTGTTGGATGTTGTGATGATTGTGAATGTTGTGACGTTGGATGATGTTATAAATGAATGCACTTGTTATTTGAGATTTAACCAATGATATTCATTTCAATTGTTTATTATTATTGATTATTATTGATGTAAAGCTAACCCCTAGTGGTTTTGACCACCTGCCTTTCCTTATGGACGGATAGACGGAGTGCAGGAGTAGTTTGCTTGCTTGGTGAGTTGGTCCGAGGATAGCGGATGTTTCCCCTTCTTTCCATCGAGTCTAAATTTAAGCTCTGATTAGGACGTTGTCTTTACATTTATTGTTTTGGATTATGTTGTTATTAGCCCATATGTCGGGACTTGGAGAATTACATATTTGTATGTTGGATTATTTGGTGTACGATTTATATATCCGCTGCGACTGTTAAGAATTTTATATATGCATGCATGTCGTTTTGAATATGATTGAAGACGTAGCTTCTATTTCTTGAATATTATTTATATTCGCGTGTTTTATCGCTTTAATAGAAATAGGGCGTTACATTAGTGCTGAATTTTGAAATCTTCAAAAATTCGTAACTTGAGTTCCGGAAGTTTGATTCGTACGCCATTCGAAGCGTTGGAAAGATAACGAGATGAACACCTTATAATAATAGTCTCTGGCCTAGGATGTGAGTTATCTTGTTGTGGAATAACTTAAAATGGAACTGCTGTGTTAAAAATTCTGATTTTTGGTGAAGTGAAAGTTTGGATTTTAGCGCAATTTCGAAACTGAAAATGTTCCAGATTTTGAATGGTTTTCAGAACGTGATTCATGTATTTAATGATGAATTTAGGTGTATTTTAATAATTATTTCGTTATGTCCTTGAGTTGTTTTTGAAGCGTTTTCGATTAAGGTATGCATGCTTGAGTTTCGTATTTATAAGTGTGTGAATGAAATTATTGTTTATTTGCGAAGAATAATGTTGATTAATGGTGAAATTGTGATGCGAAGTTGATGTTGCTGTTGTTGCATTTTAAGTTGTGTCATTGGATAAGCATTGTTAAGCGAAGGAGGTTGTAGCCTGTCAAGCCGAATTACGGCATTAGCGAAGGGAGTTGTAGCTCTGTTGATTCATAAGCGAATGGGGTTGTAGCCTGTCAAGCCGAATTACGACATTAGCGAAGGAAGTTGTAGCTCTGTTGGTACCACATGCATAATTACATTGCATTTGTTGAGTCGTTGTTGTTGCATTTGTTGAGTCGTTGTTTTTGCATTTGTTGAGTCGTCGTTGTTGCATTGTTGAACGAAGTTAATTGATTGATTGTAGTTGAAAGTATATGATGAATTGTTGTTGTTTTATGTTAATTAATTCTTTTATATGAATTGTTGTTGTTTTATGTTGATTAATTATTTTATATGAATTGTTGCTTATTATTACTGAATGTGAAATCTCACCCTTTCTGTTTGAACGTTGCCTCTACGTGGGTAACATGCAGATAACCAGAAGTAACCGTTGATGTGAGTTGATTTTTGTGTCGTCATAGGAGTCATGCTCTGATACGTAACATGATGGAGATATTTATGTGTTTTATTTTCCTGTGTTACGTATCTTTTTATAAGTTGATGTTGGACCACTTTTGAATTTGGAATTTTATTATGTTGTTGATGTTGAGGCTTTAGTGTCAAGTATTGTTTAAAACATTGAATATTTTCCGCTGCGACATTGTTTTAATTATTGAAAGCAATTGTTTTAAATAAATAGTACATTTAACTCTATTTATCTATTTATGATGAACTCTGATTTATTTTATATTATTTATATGTCGGGAAAATGGGGTGTTACAATCCATCTCTTTTAAAAGCTTAATTTAAATTTTACCCTTATTTTGACAACTCTTTTCACGATGATAATATTTAAGTTCGCTTTCAAAATTAATCACTAAATATTTTTAAGGTGACAATTTGATTATCTAAATTTACAAAGTGGTAATTATCGAAGGTTGTTACCTAATTTTAAGGTGACAATTTCATTGAATCTCTATGTCATATAACAAGGTAAACAATACAAAGTTCAAACGTTTTGGACATTTTGGATTTCACCAATTTTTGCTTCCAATTTTCTAATGTAAATCTTACTTTCAATACCTCACACTTATACTTACATTTTTCAAACTCTCCATTTTGTCTTCTCACTTAAAAAAAAAAAAAAACTTATTTTTTCAAG
This sequence comes from Medicago arabica, assembly GCA_946800305.1. Taxonomy (NCBI): domain Eukaryota; kingdom Viridiplantae; phylum Streptophyta; class Magnoliopsida; order Fabales; family Fabaceae; genus Medicago; species Medicago arabica. Next base: position 1,240,571 of record OX326971.1, on the reverse strand, counting down.
ATTTATTTTTCTAACACAATCAAATTTTCAAAATAGAAGTGGATATTTCAAGATTTCCAAAAAAACAATAACATAATACTCAAACAACTCAATTAATTTTCTAAAATAATGTGCGAAGGTCGTACTTGACAACATTTTGTGGACTTCATTTTATTTTTTTGAGAGATTCATTTTATTTTTTATAAAATGGTGGTGGGTTATTTTTTGAAGAATCCAATATAAAGTTAGTATTTTTAGTCATTAGGTTTTCTAACTTTAGTGAGTCCAAAAATCCAATTCATATAAATATTTTCATATAAAAAATAATAAAAGTAAAAATTAGTGTTAATATTTACACTAAATCACTTAATATCACTTTAATTTACACTTACCTAAGATTCTACTCCAATTAAATTAGTGATGTGCAAAATACAGTGGTTCGTTGATTTTATTTATTTATGAATCAAGTAACCCCAGGCATATGTATGTGTCCATTACATTATCAGCCTGGTTGCTACATTGTCACAGTAGAGGATAAGCACACGTCAACAATCCAACCACCATGAAAGTTGCTATATGCATCCATCAAATTCTTGCTGGTTGGATAGTTCTTAAATTTGTCATTTTCTCTTGGTGTTGCACCAAACCAAGGTTTCTTGTGTGACTCTTCACCTTCTTCTTTTTTCCGAGGGTTCACTCAATTCACGTATGTCACACGTCCAAAATCGTTAAAAAAAAGTTACATATAAATTATAATGATATAAAACAAAATTTTGAGTTTCAAATTGTTTATTTATACATATATCACAAAGTTATTAGACAATAAAACATACTCTTTACTCCTTAAAAAAAATACTCTTTACGTTACGTATCCTTAGTGTTAGTCTACCAACAATGTCAACCATGAGTCCATGACTAATAAAAAAATAAATCACGGGAAGCCTCGATAGAATTTCTTAGTTCATTACTTCCATAAACAAAGAAAAATATGAAGATGTAGTTAATAATCAAACACGTTTACATATTTACACTAATCTATTTTATTTTTGAAAGTTTTTAACTAATAAATTCTACGACTTAAGGTTCTTCTGAATTAGTTCTTGACTCGTTCACATTGACATTATTGGTAGAAAATTATAATGTCAAATTACTATGTTCTACATGTAAATATTAATAATAATAGGTAACAAATAAGATTAACCATTTATAGATTGTTAGTCTTATTCGTTAATTATTATTTTCATCATCATCTGTAATAAGTAATGAAGAAGACTCGTCATCATTGTCATCGATCTGCTCGACCGATCTCAGTTGCTTTTTAAATATTTTCAGCTTCTTCAGCATTGTTCTTCGCTTTTGCGCCATTAGTGTTTGTTGTTGAACCACTGTTCTGTGCTTCTCTGACTACTATTGTTTAGATGGATATGTGTAGAATATGGGGACACCACTCTTAAAATAGGTAAGTGAAATTAACTCCCCGTTTGCCTGATATCGTTCGTATTTAGAAAATATTACCTGTTTACACTTTGTATCTTGGTATAGTTTCCAACTTCATTTTCCAACCACATAACATTTGGTAGGTTAAAGGGAAATTCTCGAGAAAATGCTCTCTAAGTTCAAATACTTCATCCGGTCTTATTTACATAAGACATTTAATTAGGTCAATAAAAATTGATATATATGATTAAAATCTTGGTCTAGATATATTAACTTTTGTTGACATTAATTTTTCATGTTCGTTCAATTAATGATGCATGTGGTTCATATTATGAACCACATACATCATTAATTGAATAAATCTAAAAAGTTAAATTTGTTTAGAATTAGCAACAGAGTAAGTAATTTGTCACATAATTAAATAGATTAATGATAAGTCAATGAGACTAATCATATTTTAAAATTTATATTTTAAGATTTAATAAGATAAGTATTAGAGTGTTATTTTATAATGATAATAATTTTAATTATGTCAAAATCAATGAAAATATATTCTAAAATAGATGAAAAACTTTATTACAGAACTTACGTGGTTTTCAAGAAAAATTTTATAGTCACTTAAGTAGTTTGATCTAATCGGTCTAAAAAACTTTATTTATGGTCTAATGTCTAACATTTTTAGCTAAATAGATTTATTTGAAAAAACCTTAACCGTATATCTATATCCGTCGGTCTTCCCTCAAAAAAAAAAATCTATACCCGTCGGTCTAACTCCACTTCCACCTTTAATTAACAACTTTTTAACTGATGCCAAATCATATTGAAAATTATCTACGTGTTTTTTTCAAATACAACCTGTCTCGCCTAATAAACATGCATCATATGGGATGGGAATGAAGAGCGTTGGCCAATCCAAATAATAGTTGTCATCTAATTTACGTGTGACATGCACATATCTTTAGTCTCCTTGGTTTGCAAAAAAATAAAAAGAACATGCACTTCTCAATTCCACGTGCTTGGGGTTTATTACTAAATTTGTTAGCTTAATCCTCAGACAAGCATGAGAAATAACTACACAGTCATGTATATTGTTGGAAACAGGGCCGTTCCTGTAAAATAGGAGGCTCGGTTATATTTTTAAAATAGGTCCTAGTAATATAAAAACACAATTTTTTTTTTGTAGCTAAACTTTATTAAAAAATTAAAATCAGAAGAACTTTTAAACATGAAACAAAACAAAATAAAATTAAGTGAAAGAGAGGTGAAATTTACCTAACAGTATCGTTTGGAATGTCACTCCTACGTCGTAGAAAAGGGGAAAACGAATGGTTTATGCAAAAAAGGAATAATTGTTAAGTAACATGTAATTTTTTAATTTAAGTAGGGGTGGGTATTATAATTTTTTTTGAGGCCCATAGTTTTTAGAGACCCGATTCAGTAGAGCTTCTTGCACTCCCAAAGATCTGGCCCTGGTTGGAAATGTTAATATGTTAGCATGACCTGTATACTATTAATAATGATGCTCTCCCCTGCAAAATACACTCCCGCCCTGCAAGCTTTCCAAATTTACCCCTGCACAAGTTAACATGCGCTGCGCATGTTAAGTAACGCTGCGCAACTTAACTCACGCAGCGCGAGTTAAGTTGCGCAGGGTTACTGTTTTTGTTCAAGACCCGTCAGTCCAAACTCCAAACACCATTTTCTTTCCCTCCACCTTCAAAAATCCAAAAAGTGCGATTTTTTTGGGTCAAAATCCTCATCCCAAAACGATGTTTTTGTGTGATTATGTGATTGTGATAAAAACGATGTTTTTGTGTAATTTTGATCGATTATGTCGTATTATCCGATAATCTTGTTAAAATGGTGTAATTCGGTTCAATTATGAGCGTGTAAAAATTACGGGTCATTAATGACATTCAATGCATATCTGTACAACAATTAATGTTGTACTGATATATCAGTACTGCGTGAGTTAACTGACGCAGTGTTTTACACTAGCGTGACACTGCGTGAGTTAACTCACGCACTGCGTTACTCTTGCGTGAGTGTGCGTAGCTTAAGTTACACATGTGTGACTTAAGCCACGTTGCGGATGTTAACTAGCGCACACTTTTACTCTTGCGTGAGTTAACATGCGCAGGGGCAAAATCGTCTTGCCTGCAGGGCATAAGTGTATTTTGCAGGAGGAGAGCAGAATTCTACTACTAATATGATGATGATGATGATTAATTGACAATTAAAGAATACAATTGATGTTAGAGTAACTAAGACCATCCACGATGCAACATTCTATTTAGGTGCTTAAACGGGTCCCGACTGTACACGTCATTCGTTTTATAATTAATGTTGAATAAGCACCCAATCTCTCCAACTCAGCACCTCAAAATAATTATAAATTGGGTCCCAACAATTATTCTATATCATTAAATTTTGACAATAATTTATATACTCATTCATAATTATATAATTTTAAAATATTAAAGTAATTTAATTATAAATTATAAAAAAAACAATTTTTTTATTTTTATTAATAATTCAAGAAACTATTATTTGCAATTATTATATAATTTAACTATTATTTGCAACTATTATATAATTTATTATTTAATATTAAAATTATACAATGTTTAAATATAGAGAAAAATAGAATTAATTGTACATGTAGGATCCATGTGTAATATGAGAGATGATGCCTATAAAAACACTTATCTTTATAAGCACCATATTTATTAATGTTACAACGAGAGTGTCTATTTAACATGATGCTAAACTGGGGAATGACACCCTATTGTAGATGGTCAAGGTGTCATGTTTTTTTAGGAAGTCTAAGTGTCATGTTAACAAGCAGTTTAAAAACACTTGTTCGTAGTTCGAAAATGAAAATATAAATAATAGATTAAGTGGTCTAACTTTTTTCTTTAAACTTTTAAAAAAATGTCCGTAGTTAGCATTTTTCAATAATTAAAATAAAAGTTCAATCAACATTTGGCATTATAATAATATACATTTGTGGTGTGATTATCACTATACTGCAAAAAGTATTGCTTATAATTTTCTAACTGGTGTTGTAAGTTGTAACTCAATAGATTGTTTTCATTGCGTAGTCTATTCTGGGTACCCTTGTAAGTTGTAATCCTTAGTATATTTGCTTATAGGAGTATCGTCTTCAATTTAGCCTCCAAGATATCCAAAAATTAGACAGTTTTAAAGTAAATGAAATTCGTCTTTAGTATTAAACTTTAGGGATAAAGTACATTTCTATATAATTTTAGATACTAAAATAATGATCTCGACTAGGGTTGAAAATGAGTCGAATGGAATTTGTTTGAGTTCGACTCGATTCGATAAGAATTGGTTCGGCTTGAAACTCAACTCAAGGTCGACACAATTTTTTTTAAAGCTCAAGTTCGACTTATTTAAAACTTACGAACAACTCGGTTCGGCTCGTTAGACTCAAATAATTAGCTCGAGTCATACAATTTAAAAGTCTTATTTTTTCCAAAAAGTTTACATCTTTATCCTTTTAATTTATTTTCTTAAAAGACAAAGACTAAAATAAAATAAAACTTAGTGAGTATCAAAACGATGTACTCTATCAAATTAGAACATGATAATTATATGCATATACGAATAACATGCACCAGAATAAACAAAAGAAAATACTGAGGGCCCTCAAAATTAAATTACTAAGGGAAATTGGCGGTAGCATTTTATATTAAGTGTAGTGCTCACTATCACAAGCCTATTACCGTTTTGTGCTGCACTTTGCTTATGTAGACGCTTATATAGATACTCCAGCTCCATAATGTTTACAAACTCCCGGATGTGGGACTATTTTAGTTTAAAAGCTTGAATTAAATAGACTATGCCATACCACCAGCATTCACAGTTGCACTATAGTTATATTATTAGCTTATATATATATATTTACACACACTATCGAGTTAACTCATGAACTAAACAAACCGAACTATATGTAGTTCAAATTCAGTTCATTTAATTAACAAGCTTAATTTTCAGCTCAAGTTCGACTTATTTGCCTCATGAACCAAATTCAACGAGTTGATTGTCGAGTCGAACTCCGAATTTTGTTCGAGTTAACTCAATTCATTGTCGGCCCTAATCTCAATCAGATATACCTTGACAATTTTTTAGCTCTTATGCTCCATCAATAGTTTATGACTAAATCAATAGCTTTTTTTTTTAATAAAAAATATGCGATGTGATGAATGATGATGATGGTTGTTCACAAAAGTGTGTGTATATATATTTTGGTTTTTAAAGAGCATACATTTAATAACCATACATACTAGATGTAGAAAAGATGTGTTTGATTCCACCCTTCCAACACATAAAATATACTACCGGCACTACAACTTTTTTAGCATTTAAATTACAGGGTAATACTTGAGTACTATAGTTTTCTGGTGTCATACTCATTGGTGATATAGGTTCATTTTAGATGAGAGAGAATGATAAATGAATGATTAAAATAAATTATTAGATGAGAGATAATGAGTTGTTAAGAGAGAGATGGACACAAAGGTATCAATGACACCAAAAACCAATGACATTCAAATGCTACCCGAAATAACATCCAGACAGTAGTGCATCATATTTCATTCTACAACTTTTCAAATTGCACAAAATGTGTAAAATTATAAATATAATATTGAAAAGGAAATGCAAAGAATAAAATATTTTTAATACTCATTCTATTATTGTGTAAAATACACGTTGATCTCACTGTTTTATGTGAGATTCATTTTAAAAATGCAAGATTCATAAGAGTTTCACTCAATAAATAATTAAACGATAGAGATTAGATTGAAAAGAAAATGTTCACATCATTCAAATACTAAAATGATATAAACTCATTTGAGGTTGACCTAGTGGTTGGCTTGGGATATTGGAGTGTGCTTATCTCAAGGTCTCGAGTTCGATTCCCTTTGGTGCCAATTTCGATGGACAAGTTCATATAGAGCTCTGCTCTAGCTTAGAACGGGGCCCTCGCAAGTGGGCGATGAGATTAGCCCCCTCGAATTAGTCGGTCCTTGGATCGGATACCCAGTTTTCAAAAAAATAATATACCAAATTGATCTAATTTTAATAATATTCAAATGATATAATATACGATTCTCTAAGTAGGCGATGTCGCAATGGGCAATGGATTATCAAGTAAAGAGTTGTGTTATTTGAATATCTATTTGTATGACCACTTTTGAGACAATCAAAATTCTACAAAGAAAACGAAGTATTGACACAAAAATTAAAGCAATAGAGAGATAATGTAAAATCATAATGTAAGTACGAGAGATAAGATTGTCACAAAAGTTGTTAAAAAACAGTTGTTCATATATCAGTTCTCTAAAATAAATATAGTGAGAAGTGTTATGGTGATACACATTTTAACGTCCAACGCCAAATAAATACATGGTTCAAATTTTTTATGATTGTTTTTTCTCACATCAGCTGGAAAACACCGATCTAAAGTGTATTGATTGTGGTTCAAATGACATCTTACTTAATTTGATATCGATATGATTCACCGGCCATTTGTTTAAGAAACATAAGATGTCACAACAAATAGAATTTCTCAAACAAATTAGATGTGTTACTTTTTTTTATTATGTTATTGATCGATATTCATCTTACTTTTCTTTTGGGTACAAATCGTATAAATAATCATAGCTACTTTTTTTTTACAAATTTAATCATACCAGTTTTTTCAGGGAATTAATCATATATAAAAACATTGATACTCATATAATTAAATGGGTTAAATGTGTTTTTGGTCCCTATAAAATATACCAACTTTTCATTTTAGTTCCCCAAAAATTTTCTACAACTTTTAGTCTCTATAAAATTTTCAATCACTACTTTTGATCCCCATTTTTAAGTTAATTTTTGTATTTTTAATGAAATTGTGCAAAAATGTGTAGAATATTGTAAAATAAATTCTCAAAAAAAATTAGAATTTTTTAAACAAACACAAATTAAATATGAATTTTTAACCATAAAAAATATAAAGTTTCATATTAATTTTTTCATTCAAAAATATGAATTCTACATACGAGTTTACTTTAAAGGAGAGGCCAAAAGTGAAGTTGGAAAAAATTTGAAAGACTAAAAGTTGAAGAATTTTTTTAGAGGAATTAAAACGAAAATTTGACATATTTATAAGAACTAAAAACATATTTAACCCTAATTTAATTAAGTAGGTATCCCTCGTTTAATCGATCAATGTCATTGTCATGTTAAGTTTCTATTTAAATTTATTTTAAAATAAATATAAACATTAAACAAATTTTATTAGAGGTTGCCATTAGCCCATTACCTAATCAAACTTCAAAGTATCTAAGATTTTACCTTAATTTTTGTCGATTATTTCTTTTATCTTAATTAATCATAACTAGTTGATTTCACTTTATTCACTCCTATAATCTTTACTAGTGGGATTTCTATTATGATCACACATTCATTAAATTATATCTATGATGATAAGAATGTAATTAAAAAATGATTATGGGTGGGAATAGAATATTCTCCCGGCTTTATACTCTTGTACTCTTTCTTTTTCACCTTTGCTTCCCCTCAACGTTCGGTAGCCTAAAAAGTTAACCCTAAAATTAAAAAAAGGAAATTAGTGATCCAAGTTTACATTTGCCAGCGTAAATCACACTATAGAGAGGTTATTACAGTTGCAAAGTGTAAACTGTGAATAAATTAAAATTAAATCAAATTTAATACTGTAGTTAATTAGAGAGAGAAAGAGTGAGAGAGGCATAACCACCAGCAACAACACCATCATAACAACGCGTTGTAGAGAGAGAGAGGGATTCCAGATGCTTTGGCAATGGGGAAAATTGGAAAAGATGAATATGTGCAACAAGAAGAAGAAGAACAGAGGCAAAACGATGAAGGTGCACGGTGTTCGTTGATTCGAAGAGCTTTCAGTTTCAAGTGTTTATTCATTCTCTTTTTCAGTTTAGCGGCTTTCGTTTCTGCAATCTTTTGGATTATTCCTAAACACAAATTCGAAGTTAGTTTTGTTGCTAATGATGTAATCAAGCATAGAGGTAAACTCTACACTTTCAATTTCGTGTTATGATTTTATGTTTTCGCTATTTCATTTTTGAATTGTGATTATTTCAGTTATTTATTGTTTATTTCGCTGTATTAGATTTGATTTGAGGTGTGATGAAACAGGTTTTTTATTCTGATGATATTTGTCGTAATTAGGTTTTGATGTGTTTTGAATGAATTACTGTGTAATTTGAATTGACGAATTATAATTTTATACTGATTATGGTGTTTGTGTTCACTTTTGAGTTTGTTTGATGATTTCAAAATTCAAAAGTAGGGATTATATTTTCCTTTTGATCGAATTCAAGTATAACATGTTAAGTGGATCAGCAAGAATTTCTTTGAAACTGTGATTCATGCTTATTATAGATTGTTGATTTCGGAGGTGAAAATAGTATGATAGCATCCGATGCGCGTAATTAGGGCGTGTGATTACAATTTGACTTCCCTTTTATGTTAATGAGATATGCATACAAACCTTCTTATTGAGGTGTGTTTATGGAAATCATTTACATTAGTGTTTTTTAAACTGAAAAAATAAAACATGATGCTAATGAAGATTTAAATCATCAGTAAGTGGCTATTTTTTTTAAGAAATCGTCAGTAAGTGGCTATTGATTCATTGTTGACTTGCTGTTAGACTCATCAGCAAGATCCATACTTTGTAGGAGGGTATTATGATTTATGGTTGGTAAGAGGAGCGTGCAAAACTGGAAAAACATTATCTTGTTGAAAATTTAAATCGTCAATGAGTGTCTATTGACTTATTGTTGACCTTCACCTTAGCAATTGTTGTTTGCCTTATCAGCAAGATCCATACTTTGTAGTTAGAGAGTATTATGATTTATGGCTCACAAGAGAAATGCTAACAACACACCTTTTTTTACAACTCTAGAAGACTCTTGATGCTTTGGTCTATTTTTGAAATAATCAATATAGTAATTATCTTACCTTGTAAATTGTTCACTTTTTTTGAAGATGTGTTGTCAAACATTCCTCTTTTTGGTAAATGTAGACAATTTGTCATTTTTACCTTCAAGTAAATCATATAAGCAATTTGTGTTGCTTTTTTAATTAAAAATCCTTTTTTGCAGAAAAGTTTGATAGTAGTAATAGTTACTGTTGGAAATAGAATGGAATTAATATTTATTTTCAAGTAGTATTACAACTATTAGATTACTGCATGTATAGAAGTAAAATAGATTCGTTATATCTGATCTTTTAGGTAACAGAGTCAGTCTAATCATTCATTTTGTAAATTGCATTCAGAATTTATTATCTTTGTAATCTTGATTTCCTAAATGTATCATTCTACTGAGTGTTTTACTCACTCAAGCATATTCAGAATCTGGGAATCAGCTGCTTACTACTGTAAAACAGCCTGACAATGCTTCATCACAGATGATTCTTTTGCATTATAACTAGTTTTTTAAATACAGTTAGAGAATTGAGGATATTCATTCCAAATCCTGGAAAACTGTGAGTTCCATAAATTTAAACTTCGAAGGAAAATATAATTCACTTCATTGATGATTTTTTATGTGTAACTGTCACCAAAATAACTAAAATTTTTAGGTCGCATATTGATATCCTTTACTGGTGAAAACAAATTTATTTTGCAGTTCATATCCTTTGTACTGTACTATACATGTGATCCGTGCAAATATCACTCATAAGTTTGTTATGGTTTCTTTTTGTATTATATTCATGCGATTAATCTTCTGTGTTGAGATCTTCATTTGAATTCTTATTGTTGGTGACATTACTGAAGTTATTGACGATTCTTGTTTTCCTCAACCAAATTTCAGCTCATGTTCAAGCATCCTTCAGGCTGGAAAAACCAGTTTCACAGCTTATTCCATACATTGAAAGATTAGAAGATGAAATATTTGACGAAATATCTCTGCCAAACACGAAGGTATTAGCCAAGCTTCTTCTCCTACATTTTTTCCTCAGGTCTCTACCCAGACATAAAAAGTAACTCAGCTATTTTCTCTTATCACAGGTGGCTATCCTATCCATCCACCAAAGTGTTGCACCTAATTGGTCTGACGTGGTATTTGGCGTTCTCTCTGATCCAATAAACGTTCCAATAAATCCAGTGTACTTGAGTGTGCTGAAGTCATCACTAGTTGACCTGTTTCTCCAGCAATCCAACCTGACTCTAACAACATCAGTATTTGGGAATTCATCTTTGTTTGAGATCTTAAAGTTTCCTGGTGGGTTGACTGTAATACCAGTGCAGTCTGTTTCTATGTGGCAGATACGCGAGGTTCTGTTTAATTTTACTCTTCATCATTCCATATCTGAAGTCCTGGATAAGTTTGATGACTTTGAGGAAGAATTGAAGTTTGGATTGCATCTGAAGTCTGATGAGGTGCAGTCTCATAACCTGTTTCACTTATTATTTTGAGAATTGCAATTTGGGTTTTATAAGTGCCATTTCACTCAAAAGTCAGAACTTTAAAGTTGTAATACATTTGCAACTTCCCTCAAAATCAGATAATATTTAATCAAAACAAAGTTTCTTGTCTGGTTTTTAATATTTTGTTAACAATTTTCTGAAATATTCATGGAAGGAACAAAGAAAGACTAATTTCTAATTTTTAAACTTAAAGAATAAAGGCTGTTGAAGTTTATTGCAGAAGAAAGATTCATTATTTATTGTTGTTGCTGCTGTTACTGTTATTATTTTGCATTTTTTGGTCAAAGATTAAAAACTAGTTCTCTATTGGTTAATAACTAGAAGCTGATAACTAATGGCGGGTCTCTGGCAATATTTTAGGGTGTACCTTTTTGAGTGGGTGAAAGACAATTTTCATTGATAAAAAGTCCAGATGCATTGCCATTTTCTACATTCTTGTTTTCATGTAATTTTATTAGTTTTCAAATTTACAATTTTCTTTCTTTGCCTAAGCTAACTAGCATAGCCTAAATCATGTGTTGATTAAGAATGAGTAAATTGCTATGTTTAATACCTTGAGCAAATGAAATTTAAATTTTAGAAGTTGGATTTAAGTACATTCACAGGTTGATATAACAAGCATTTGCATAATTGTTTGGTATTGCAGAATGTGTATGTGCAAATAACAAATGCACGCGGCTCAACAGTAGCTTGTCCTGTAGTAGTGCAGGCTTCAGTCATGCGAGGGTTTGAGAGCCTTTTGCCACAAAGATTGAAACAAATAGCTCAAACAGTAAAACACACTGCTGGAAACAATCTTGGCCTTAATAACGTAGTTTTCGGCCAAGTCAGAGAAATCAGGTTATCTTCTTTACTGAAGGATACACTACATGCTTACCCACCAGCTCCTGCTCCATCCCCACAGTTAACTGATCACTCCGAGCCATTAATTTCACCATATCATGCTCCCTCTTATTCTCCAATATCCCCAGCAACTGCTAAGACACCTTGTTTTGACTGTGAAGTATCCTCACCTTCACCGTCCATTGCGACTGAGCATCCTCCAGCTTATTCTCCTGCTGCTTCCCCTATATCATATACTTCCAGCCACACAACTGGGGTTGCTCCTGATCTGTCACGTGCAGCCGATGTTTCTCATGGAGTCAAGCTTCGCCAAGACGTGGAGAGATCCATCAAATTGGCTTCTCAGTTACTTGGTCCATCCTCTCCATGTAAGTTTATCTGTCATAGTATATCCTTCTTTCCTTTCTATTGCTTCGATATAGTTGGAACTGACAGTACTTAATAAGATTAGATTCTTTCATTCACTTGATAAATTCATTGAGTTCCTGTCACTGGACTTGCTTTAATGTCTTACTGTTTGTTTTTTCCCTTCTTCTGTGCAGCTTCAGCCGGCAGTGATTTCCACGGAGAAATCTTGCTAATGGGATTTTGTATGCTATTAGTATCATTTCTTTTTCTAAATGATATTACATTTCAATGATACAAAGATGTTACCTAATGAAGGATCCGCAAGCCATGCAAGGACTACAGCTTAATGATGCTTCAAAAGTTTTGCGCAGACAAAGGAAGAAGCTTCCGACAAATCTTACTTAAAGTCTATACTTTCATACTGGCATGCAACCACATTGTAAAGCTTTGGTGGGTTAAGGTCAAAGCCAGAAAGTTGGCAGGCCTCTCATTTAGAACTATATTATCCTATATGAAGCTTGAAATTGATCCCAAAGGGGTCAACTAACAAACAGCATGATCCGAAGCAAAATCAGGTTTAGATGTCAAAAGAACCATTCTTTGTATTTGATGTGTAAAAATTTCAATTAATGGGTTCTTTGAGCATCTGAATCTGTAAGACATCTGCAGTAATATCCAACAAAGAGATTAGTTTTTTCACACTCTGTATAGTTCCTCTATCTCTCTCTTCCCCCCTCGCTTCCAAAAGTAAATAAGAATTCAATTTTATCCAAATGATAGATAAGAGTAAAATATACGAGTAGAAATCTTGTTTATTTCTAAAAAAAATAAAAATAAAGAACTCTATTAATATGATTTTGGGTGTTTTAAAGTTTAATTATGCCATAGTTCTTGAAATATGCGTTTTTATATGCATAAATTATGGTAACAGAGTCTTTAGCCTTCAAGGAAAACATTGAAATGTGAAGAAAAAAGAGTCGATGCATTTGAGAGCTAGGATCCTCTCGTTTTCCTCCATGCTTTTCTCCGAGATATACAGAAAATGAATTTTGCTTGTGTGTAAGGTTTACCAAATCATTTTTATGTCTACTAGAACTCCGACCCGTGCTGTCGCACGGGTCATATAGAATGTAGAAACTAACAATAATACAGAAACTTTGCATTAGTCTTTAATGCAATAATTCATAAGTCCAATAATAAAGATGGCGTATGACATAAATCATACCAATAAAGAGGCTATAATTTTGTTCGATCCGTGCGACGCACAGATCCTATCGACTGTAATATATATCAATAAGTTATTTTATATATTTTCATTGAATGAAAATAAGCTATAGGAAAAAATTGACCTTATGAGGCTTAATTTAATAAGATTTTATGGTACATTCGTGAGACGCACGGATCTTATCGACTATAATAATACGACACCCCTAATATGGACCCTATTTTTTTTCCACCTATGGTCCTCTTTATCTTACTGCCTATAGCAGGTCACCCTTTAAGTTGGAAAAAGAAAAGAAAAAAGTCACACTGGAGGCTCTTAGTGTTGTGTTAAATTAATTTATTTAGTTATTTGTTGGGTTCCAAGGAAAAGACTGGAGTATAGAGTAGTTACTCAGGATCCCAACCCAAGGAAAAGACTGGAGTATAGAGTAGTTACTCAGGATCCACACATGTCTAATAGTGATATTGCTCTTGGACTCCTTGTTGAAGAACGGTAGACATGACTAAAGTGTCATCCCCATGTTCTTATCATTCTCTCTTCGTTTTTCTTTCTTTCTTCTTCAATTTGGGATTAGAGAAATCTATTTTCTCTTTGTTTGTGTATTGTTGATCAAATAAATTTAGAAGATGTTAGCAGAAAATTTCTTAAATTTGATTGTAAGGTTGAATCAATGTTAGAATTTTTTATTTTTTTTAATCAGCAAAATTTATTAAGCACAGTTATCACAAGATGCTGTAAAGGAGGAAAAAGAGTACAATAGGAGATGTGGAAATTTGATAATCAAGCAAAGGATGTGGACGAAATCAAAGTTGTGTCTTGGTTTTGGGCGTTGAGTAGACATAAGATAGCTTCTTTCCTATTTTATGAGTGGACTTGGAATCTTAGAGAGTGTCTCAATAGGAGATGAAGGTAGCTGTTTTTTTTATCTGCTAAGGGGCTTAGGTTTAGGAGATGAAGGTAGCTGTTTTTTTTATCTGCTAAGGGGCTTAGTTTTCTGGCTTTTTCTGTTGTAACGACAGGTTTCTTGTGCTGTAATTTTAGTGTGCTGGGACTGATTTTTGTGCATAGGCTTTGTTTTTGGTTTCCGGCTTTTCCTGTCCAGCCACTGCGCTTTTGTTTTGGCCTGTTGTAACACTATTGCCTATTTGTCCAGGTTTCTATTGTCACTCTTCGCTTTCATATCTTCCTAACTTGCCGGAGGAAAGATTGAACATAAACCCACGATGGAACGAACAAAAATCAATGCTACTTATTGTAGTACACAATAACCCCTATAAATATAATTATCATAAAGGAATTAAAACAATAGAAAAATAGTGAGATAAAGCAAAGAACTATTAGGAACCAAGTGAGCATACTAATAAGAAAGGTAGTGAGCTAAACATATATATGGAAATAAAACAACTTAGGTCTTTACTCTAATCTAATTTCATAGTTCAAAGATCCGCATAAAAAATTAAGTCATTAATAGAAATGATTTAATAACTATACAACCGCAAGAATATAATCATTATTTCTTAACTACGGCACCATGGTACAACAACAGAAACAAACCTCCAAACAGTGGAGATCAAAATGAATTAGAAATGAAAAAAGAAGGAAAAAATAAATGCCTAACGTAAATACGTAATGATACATAACAGATAATGGTGGAAACACAAACTTTTGAGCAAATAAAACCCAAAAATCACCCAACTCTTGTTGGCATCTCATTCATGCTTAAACAATAGCATAATATACTGTCTCCAATTCTGTAGGCCTCCACATACACGTTAGAACACATAAAATACCTTCCGTATCTTTAGTGTAAAACATGTGAACCTCTCACTGCATAGACTTCCTCAAGCTTTCCAGCTCGTTAATGATCTAAGTAGTGTCTCGGACAATATTAAGCTTCCCCTCACGCCTGAGAATCCTATCAACATCGGCCACTACATCTTCAGACTTGCCCCTTTTCTTAAGCTTTGAAAACAGATTATTTGCAAAGTAAAATAACAAAACATGTGTC
The DNA here is from genome assembly GCA_946800305.1 of Medicago arabica. Taxonomy (NCBI): domain Eukaryota; kingdom Viridiplantae; phylum Streptophyta; class Magnoliopsida; order Fabales; family Fabaceae; genus Medicago; species Medicago arabica. Next base: position 1,225,220 of record OX326971.1, on the reverse strand, counting down.
TTTCACTACGCGTCATGCGTTATAGAAACGCCGCTATGTTGCAGTTGTAGTATCAAAACACTTTTTTTGCAAAACAGCAGCAGACAGGCTGGAAACCTGCTCCAAACTATGGAAAAAATCCCTCAAACTCGCTCCAAATTATGCAGAAAAATACCTTGGACCAGCTCCAAGTTATGCAGAAAAAAACAACCAAGAAAAACACATGATTCAGTAAAAGTTCAAACTCATATAAGCTACTCAATATAGAGGATGGGTTTTGAGTGAATATATATTCTTTTGCTGCACATGTGTAGCACGCTTTGCATCCCATTTTACATTTCATTTCAATAAAATTTTCATTTACTTTTCAAAAAGAAAGTACATTAAATGCATCAAACATAGATATAAATTGGAAAAAAAAAGGGTACTTAAATTGCACAATGGTGCTTACAGAAAGAAACAAAACTATGTTCAGATAAAATGTCTTACAGAATTAAACATAGTTAAAGGTAAGAAAAATCAATGGGTATCAAACAAAGTTCAAGCTATCATAAAACTATGTTGTTGGTTGTGGTGCACCTTCTGTCTTTATTTCTTTCTCAATGGCCATTCTTTGACCAAAATCAATGGCTTCCAATGGATATAACAGAGCATCCCTTGACAAATCCATTACATCAATGCACATCAAGCGAGAATATCACATATAGAAACATGTTTATTTGTAAAATATATTAATGTGGGTATAAGCCACGATGTGTGTTCAGTGCAATAGAGTAGAAACCAATGTCAAAATAATCCTATAAGAAGCCAAATACTATAGTGAAATATTTCAACAGAATATCGAGAGAACCTATACATTGGGCTCGGAATATTTAAATCTTCGCGATTTTCGTCACATACCGACACATATGGATTGTGAAGAATATAGGTCACTTCATGCATTACTATATCTCTGTCCAATTCCTCGTGTGTTTTGCTTGTAACCACATTGTTGATTTCTACTCTAGAATTGTAAGATGTACTTTAGAAAATCACTAACTTAAATGTATAATGAAAGGTTGAGGAAAAGTATACAGGTTATAAGGACTTATATCTCATTAAGGTTTTTAAATGTTAACTTGAAAAACAAAAGGATTTAAACCAAGTCAGCATAAACCTCTAGCTCTTCATCCAAACCAGCATAAACATGGTTTTTGGTAAAAACTTCCTTGTCCGCGCATGAACCATGTTCTATACGTGATAAATTAAAAGAGATGTAAGGATAAATATAGCAGAAAGCATGTCGAAATATAGCAGAAGCAATATTGCAGTATGGAAATCTGCTAACCTGAGCTGTTTGGTATAGTGCAAACTTCAATATTCTCATCATAGTCTACATATCAGCGAGCTATGTTGAGGTTTCTATGAAGCTTTGCACTTGTTATAACATGTTTTCCGGGTCCAAGAAGTTTACCCGACCCAGAGTTATAACTCCGGCGTTTGGACACTGACAAAATAGATCCTTATTAATAGTTCATTGAACCTTAAAAAGGAAAAGCATAAAACAATAAACAGTGTAAGCTATACTCACCATTCGTTATATCGCTCAATGCAAAACCTGAACCTGAACAGCAAAATCAATTCACTTAGCAATCAAATGTTCAAAAAAATAAGAAAAATAACAAAATCTTAGAGAAAGCTGCTACCTTAACAATGTTTTTTTGAAGCATCGAAATTTATTGAAAGCTAAACCTTGTCAACAGTAGGAGAAGGCAAGGCAATAACCCCCCGCTTACAGAGAACCAGGCAGGTGATTAAAACAAAAAGGAAAATTTGTCAAAACCCCAAAACAACATATTTAGTGCACCTAATACTACACAAACATTCAAAAAAGCCAACATTAGAACAACAATGTCATCTTCAGATGGGTTTACCAGTTTTGATGTGCACCTATTTTAAGGGACTGATTGCAACTTTAATTTTTTTTGACTGAAATGTGAATATATAAAAGAAGCCACATAATATTGACCTGATTTTTTAGAAGCAACAGCACAATGAAGCAAAAAGGCATATGAAACAATTAGGATTAATTATAGCTTTACAGGATAATCTTTAGTAAGAAAGAATGTGGTTAAGTGGTCCTTACAACAACCATTAATCTAATAACACCAAGAATACCATACACAACCCTCCTAGTAATACATTCATTCTCATCTATAATGCACAACTCAAAGAGAAGCATCAGATATTGAAAATACCTTATCCAAGTTCTCTGTGAAAACTTTAATATCTGTACGGGAAAATAACAGAACATAGTGTAAATAAGTACATTTGAATTTCAGTAACAAATTATGAGCTAATGAAAAAACCTCAATGTTAAGGCTAAAAGCTATAAGCTGGCTTTCATTGTTACTGTAATAGCATTTTATATCAGCATTATTACTTCTTATTTTGCTACTTCCTTATAACCTGTACAAAAGAAACTTAAACAACTTGATTCATTTCTGGTTTCTGCATCTGCACTTGGTTCCTTTTGCACTCATAGTTTGCATAAAGTAATTAAAATATATATTAGTGCAGGCATGAACTAATCATGATTAACTGCATGGAAATGAATAGGGGAATAAAATTAACTAACTTATAAATTTAATTATGTACCTTTAATTGTTTTTGAAGATCTTTAATGTACTCTACAGCCAAGTCTAACATTTATGATGTGCAAGTTTGCTGCCAATAATTAAACAATGTATAACTTTCTAAACACAAACATAATTGTATCAAAAGGAAGAAAAAAAAATCAACAACTGCACGTGATGATGATTCTGACCTTATCAATGTTTGGAACAATCTCTTGCAATTTTCTCATTCGTTCACTTATCCGAGTTCTTCTTACCCTTTCGGCAAGGCTTCTAGAATGTGTTGCAAAGCCTCTCTTTGCTCTGATACTGCTTGGAACAGAATCTGGAAGCTGAAGAAAATTCTCCACAACAAACATCTCTGATGACTTTCTTGGCAAACTTAAGTGATGTGATAGTGTATCAACTTGATTTCGTACGCCTACATTCTGAGTATAACATCAAAATCACGCGAATCAGCAAAATTAGGAGGCAAAATTGCATTTAGGCCTGATAAAAAAATGAACATGTTATATACATGGTTATTAGATTCATAAATGAATTTATGACCATAATATTGAGCATCCTCATTGCTACCTACTCGTCTTCGATCACCGCGGCTAGTTGTTCCAATGCCATCACTCCCCATTTTAGAGTTCTGTGATAACATTCTCAAGGAAGAAGGACTTCTTGGGGAGAAGCCAATTTGATTGTTCAATATGTTCATAGATAGAGTAAGTTCACCATCACTGTTAGGTATAATGACCAAGTTGCACTAAATCTTCTCCCTACAGATCATAGAAAAATGGAAAAAGGAGAAGAAATTTAAATAGGAAGATACTTCAGAAACTAATGAAACATCCATCTTCTAAACTGAATCCAATAAAGAAAAAAGCATAAATTACTGGTAAAGATGATATACCACAAACATTCCTCCTCAATTCTCGCATATCCATCTCCTTCCTCGACACTTGAACCAAAACCAAATCAAACCATTCTGAAAATCAAAACTCGGAAACACGACAATAAGCGAATGTCGTGAAATTTATGGGTGGCTATTGTGAAGATGGAGAGTCGATACTACCTCAGCCAACAACTGAGCAGAAGAAGGGGTGTTGTCGGATATGGAATCTTCGATTATATGCTTGGGTTGCGGATCTTGAACCTCAACGGGATGCGACAGTGAAATTGGTTGAAGACGGAGGAGTTGTATCTGGTGGTGGCCAAGGAGAGAGGAGGTATAGGATTCGTCGCCGGCGAGTCATTTTCGGTTGATGAGAGGAGGGAGGAAATGAAAAGGAAACTGATGAAGTGGTATTAGTATGTTGGAATTGGAGAATGATATGGATAGGTAATCACATGTTTCATTTACAATAAAACTCATGAACAATTTTGGAAAGAGGGTGCTAATAGTTAGTTGAAACAATTATGGTATTGGCTTTGGAAACATACAAAATTGTGGGAAGGAAAATACGGATAGATAGGAGGAGTTAATACTTGTAAAATGAGGGATAAGTTTTAGTAAGTAAGATTTAGAAAACCTCACACATTTACAAAACCATTTTCTCGTGAGAATATCTTAGTTGACAGAGACATCAAAATATGAATATTGCTCTACACCCTGCACTTTTCGCTCGCACCTAGCTAAAAAGACCAAAATAGTCCTGCGCAAGTTAAGTCACGCTGTGCAACTTAAGTAGCGCTGCGTGAGTTAACTAGCGCAGCGTTACTTAAGTCATTTAACAGCAACTCAACAAACACAAACCTCCATTTTCCAACTTCTCTCAAACACGAAATTTTCACCCCTAAATTCGAATTTCACCATTCTTGCGTCATTCAAAGTCAATTTCGCCCACAATATCAAGTAAGTGATGATTATCCTACTTCATTGCATTTTTTGGTTGAAATTTTCGAATTTTTGAAGAAATTTAACATTTTTAGATTTTTATAAATTTTGTTTGCATGTTAGTTTTTATGATTGTTAGTGATGATTTAACTTAGGAATTGTTGTTTAGATGTTGTTTTTGGTACAATGTGGTAGTTTATGGTTTAGAAATTGTTAGATTTCTTAGTTGTTTAAAAATTACACTCTATGTGTTTGGTAAAATGTCAAAATGGTTATATTTTTTTTGGATTGCTAATGATGAAATTAGTTAAAATATAGTTTATTAATGTTGATTATAGTATGTTTGACTACAATGTGGTAAATTACGGATTGAAATGACACTGTCGAAACTTTAGTGTTGTTCTTGCATTGTTAGATATGACACAATGTCCGTGTGAAAATGTGTCATTGATTTTGTGCTTTTTAAAATGTTGTGTTGTGCAGATATGTCTCAGAGGGAGAGAACTGACAGACTTAGGTTAGGGAGACCTACCTCTATTAGTAGTGCACGGAGATAGAAGCAAGCAATAGTCTCTCCTTTACATGGCCGAGGTGTAACGCCCACTTTATTTATTTAATTATTTTATTAGAGTATATAGTATATTATTATATATTAAATGATTTTAATGATGTTTGTGACGTATGAGATGATGTTGTGGTGTGACGTTTATTTTATTGTTTAATAAAATAAAATATGTAATGAAAATTAAGATGTGATATAAAAACAAATATTTTGGGAGATGTGGTTGTTTTCATAAATAAGATAGAGTTGTGGGGATAAGTAAGAATAGAAAGAATTATATAAGGGAGTTAGGTTTAGAAACAGTCTGTACGTTCAGACTTTTGCAAAAAGAAGAGAAAAGTGGCCGGAGAAGAGAGAACCTCAATTCTGCGAACATACCAGGTAAGGGTGAGCCTAACTTCAATTGTATTTACTGTAATTCATCTAGTTGTGATTAACATAGGAATTGAAAGAGAATTTGAGAGATTTCATAAGTTAGGGTTTTGTAGGGTTTATGATGAATTGATGAGAGAATGACGTGAATTGATGTAGAACCTTGTTACAGAACCTAGATTAATCACTAGGACTATAATTCTGATAGATTAGAAGCATAAAACGAAGAATTGGACGAGTTTTAGCGAGGTTTTGAACGAACCCGCAGCCTGTTCTGCGACCGCTCGCCGTGGCAAGCAGACCTACTCGCCGTGGCGAGCAGAACAGTTTAACTCGCGAGGCGAGCAACACCACTCGCCGTGGCGAGCAACCCTTTAGTGCTCGCGAGGCGAGCAACATCACTCGCCGTAGCGAGCAAGTGGCAGAACACAATTTAAGTAGCTCGCCGTGGCGAGCAGTCCCACTCGCCACAGCGAGCAATGTGGTCTCAGACCACTATAACTTGAGTTTTAGAACTCTGTTTTGAGCGAGGCTTTGAGGGTAGACTTTTGGATAGCATTAGAGATGTTTAAGACCTAAATTAGAACATGTAATGACGCTGTAAGATGATTTTAAGACGTTGGCGTTAATCTATGATTAAAATGATTATTAAGTGAGGTTTGTGAACGAAGTACAAATGATGTTTGTGATGATAACTATATGCTGTAAATATATATGTTAAGTGTGCTGAGCTGCTGCCATGTATTGTATAATTGCATGTGTCGATAAAGAGTCGTATTTCATGTTAAGACGTTGTAATATCTTGTTTAAGAATTAAAGAGTCGAGTCCATGCATTTGCATATTTTGAGACGGTGGAGCTTATGCTCAAAGCGACGGTGGAGCATTTGCTCAAAGCGACGGTGAAGCTTATTAAAGCTAAAATATTGGTACCACATGCATGATGTTAAGATGTTAGAGTTGCATTTGTCGAGTCTTGTGTCTGAGATGTTTTGAGACGGTTGTTTATGAAGATGTTTGAAGATGATTTGTATATTTGGATGTTTGAGACGTTCCTGTTTTATGTGATGATTATTGTTGTTGTTGTTAGGCATAATTATTTGAATTATATGTTAATATAATTGTTATGAATCTCACCCCTTCTGTTGGAATTGCCGCCTTGTGGGCAAGTGCAGGTGACCAAGCTTAGGTTCGTCGATGTGAGAGTTTCTTGTGGAGTCTTAGGAGCTCTGATACGTAACGGGATGGGGATTATTATTATTTCTATTCCTTTTATGTATCATGTTGATTTATTATGATGTTTGCGACGTAACTTGATTTGAGATGTTTTATGAGGCTTTTGTGCCAAGAATAATTGATTTAAGATTTTGAGACGTTTATGAATTCCGCTGCTATGTTTAAATATTGTTTCAGAATAAATTATTATTCGATTTGATTTAAAAGATTTTATGAAATGTGACATCCTGATTTATGTGTTATACTCTGATTATATGAATGAAATTTTAAAGTCGGGATTTTCGGGCTGTTACAATTGGTATCAGAGCAGGTCGGTCCGTCCGGCCAATTAGAGAGTCGAGTGACGGTGTCTTAGAGTTAGAATATTATGGTTATATTATTCTAACTTATGTTTGCCTTGTAGAGGAATAAGATGGCTGGAAGAAATGATGCTGCTCTTGCTGCTGCTTTGCAAGCAATGGCCCAAGCTGTGGGGAATCAGAACAACGCTGGTGGGAATGACGGGACGAGGATGTTGGAAACTTTTCTGAGGAACCACCCGCCTACCTTCAAAGGGCGATATGATCCTGACGGGGCTCAGACGTGGCTCAAGGAAGTTGAGCGGATCTTTAGAGTGATGCAGTGCGAAGATGGTCAGATGGTACGGTTTGGTACCCATATGTTGGCGGAGGAGGCTGATGACTGGTGGGTTGGTATTCGACCTATCCTTGAAGAAGGAGGTGCTGCTGTGACTTGGGCTGTGTTCAGGAGAGAATTCCTGAACCGTTACTTTCCTGAGGATGTCCGGGGAAAGAAGGAGATCGAGTTCCTTGAGTTGAAGCAAGGAAATATGTCTGTGACTGAGTATGCGTCGAAGTTTGTGGAACTGGCAAAGTTCTACCCCCATTATACAACTGAGAATGCTGAGTTTTCCAAGTGCATCAAGTTTGAGAATGGCTTGCGTCCTGAGATTAAGAGGGCAATTGGTTACCAGAAGATTCGAAATTTCTCTGAGCTGGTGAGTAGTTGCAGAATTTATGAGGAGGATACCAAGGCTCACTACAAGGTAGTGAATGATAGGAAAGCTAAGGGTCAGCAGAGTCGTCCCAAACCTTATGATGCTCCCAGAGATAAGGGTAAGCAAAGAGTGAATGATGAGAGGCGACCACAGAAGAAGGATGCTCCTGCTGAGATTACCTGTTATAATTGCGGGCAGAAAGGCCACAAGAGTAATGCGTGTCCTGTTGATGTGAAGAGGTGTTACCGATGCGGGCAGAGAGGGCATATTACCGCAGACTGCAAGTTTGATGATGTTGTGTGTTTCAACTGTGATGAGCAAGGACATATTGGCTCGCAGTGCAAGAAGCCAAAGAAAGTTAGGACTACTGGAAGGGTTTTCGCGTTGACCGGCACTCAGACTGAGAATGAGGATCGCTTGATCAGAGGTACTTGTTATATTAATGATATACCTTTAGTTGCTATTATTGATACTGGCGCTACGCATTGTTTTGTTGCTTATGATTGTGCTGTTAAGTTGGGTCTTGTTATGTCCGATATGTATGGAGAGATGGTTGCCGAAACTCCAGCTAAGGGTTCGGTGACTACTTCTCGTGTGTGTTTGAGTTGTCCGTTGTCTATGTTTGATCGTAATTTTGAGATGGATTTAGTCTGCCTACCTTTGACGGGTATGGATGTAATTCTCGGGATGAATTGGTTAGAGTACAACCGTGTGCTTATCAACTGTTTTCGCAAGACGGTGTATTTCTTGTCTGAAGAGGAAGAAAGTGGAGCATAATTTTTATCTACCAAGCAGCTGAAACAGTTAGGACGAGATGGAGTTTTGATGTTTTCTCTGATGGCATCCTTATCTATTGAGAATCAAGAGAAGATTGACGAATTGCAAGTGGTGTGCGAGTTTCCTGAAGTATTTCCTGATGAAATTCCTGATGTGCCTCCTGAAAGAGAAATTGAGTTTGCGATTGATCTTGTTCCTGGAACGAAGCCGGTGTCTATGACACCTTACCGTATGTCAGCTTCTGAGTTAGCTGAGTTAAAGAAGCAATTGGAGGATCTGCTTGAGAAGAAGTTTATAAGACCAAGTGTTTCACCTTGGGGAGCGCCTGTATTGCTAGTGAAGAAGAAAGATGGGAGTATGAGGTTATGTATTGACTACCGTCAGTTGAACAAGGTAACTATAAAGAATAGGTATCCACTTCCGAGAATTGATGATTTGATGGATCAGTTAGTGGGTGCACGTGTGTTTAGCAAGATTGACTTAAGGTCGGGTTATCATCAGATAAAAGTGAAGGATGAAGATATGCAGAAGACGGCCTTTAGAACTCGATATGGCCATTATGAGTATAAAGTGATGCCTTTCGGTGTTACGAACGCACCAGGAGTATTTATGGAGTATATGAATCGGACCTTCCAGGCATTTTTGGATCGTTTCGTGGTGGTGTTTATTGACGACATTTTGATATATTCCAAATCCGAAGAAGAACATGCTGAACATTTGAAGATTGTCTTGCAAGTATTGAAAGAAAAGAAGTTGTATGCTAAATTGTCTAAGTGTGAGTTCTGGATGAAGGAAGTTAGTTTTCTCGGTCATATTATTTCCGGTGATGGAATAGCAGTTGATCCATCTAAAGTTGAAGCAGTGTCGCAATGGGAGACTCCGAGGTCGGTTACGGAGATTAGAAGCTTTTTGGGATTGGCAGGTTACTACCGAAGGTTTATAGAAGGATTTTCTAAGTTGGCACTTCCATTAACGCAGTTGACGTGTAAAGGTAAAGCCTTTGTGTGGGATGCTCAATGTGAGAGTAGCTTCAATGAGTTGAAGAAGCGGTTGACGACAGCTCCAGTTTTGATTTTGCCAAAGCCTGAAGTACCTTTTGTGGTGTATTGTGATGCGTCTAAATTGGGTTTAGGTGGTGTACTTATGCAAGACGGTAAAGTGGTTGCTTATGCATCCAGGCAGTTGAGGATTCATGAACGAAATTATCCTACCCATGATCTTGAGTTGGCTGCAGTAGTATTTGTGTTGAAAATTTGGAGACACTATTTGTATGGTTCGAGGTTTGAAGTGTTTAGTGATCACAAGAGCTTGAAGTACCTGTTTGATCAGAAAGAATTAAATATGAGACAGAGGAGATGGCTCGAGTTATTGAAGGATTATGATTTTGATTTGAGTTACCATCCGGGTAAAGCTAACGTAGTTGCTGATGCCTTGAGTAGGAAAACGCTGCATATGTCTGCTATGATGGCGGAAGAGTTTGAACTATTGGAGCAATTCAGAGATTTGAGTTTGGTTTGTGAAAGATCACATCAGAGTGTAAAGCTAGGAATGTTGAGAATTGACAATGACTTTCTGAAAAATATTAAGGAAGCGCAGAAAGAAGATGTTAAGTTTGTAGATTTGCTTGTTGCAAGTAACCAGACTGCAGATGGTGACTTTAGAGTCGATGATCACGGTGTGTTGAGGTTCCGAGGTAGAATATGCATTCCGGACAACGATGAGATGAAGAAGGCAATCCTGGAAGAGAGCCATAGAAGTAGCTTGAGTATTCACCCAGGAGCTACGAAGATGTATCATGATTTGAAGAAGTTGTTTTGGTGGTCTGGATTAAAACGTGATGTGGCACAATTTGTGTATTCTTGTCTAGTTTGTCAGAAATCGAAGATAGAACATCAGAAACCTGCTGGTATGATGGTACCGTTGGATGTGCCAGAGTGGAAATGGGATAGCATATCCATGGATTTTGTGACGAGTTTGCCAACTACTCCAAGAGGGAACGATGCTATTTGGGTGATTGTTGATAGGTTAACCAAGTCAGTTCATTTTCTACCGATCAATATCACTTTTCCTATGGTTCGGTTAGCAGAGATTTACATTCAAGAGATAGTAAGATTGCATGGTGTTCCTTCGAGCATTGTGTCAGATAGAGATCCAAGATTCACTTCTAGATTTTGGAAAAGTTTGCAAGAAGCTTTAGGGTCTCAGTTGAAGTTGAGCTCGGCGTATCATCCGCAGACAGATGGTCAATCCGAGAGGACGATTCAATCGTTGGAAGATTTGTTGAGGGTATGTGTACTCGAACAAGGAGGAGCTTGGGATAATCACCTCCCGTTGATAGAATTCACTTACAATAACAGTTACCATTCTAGTATTGGAATGGCACCTTTCGAGGCTTTGTATGGAAGAAGATGTAGAACCCCGTTGTGTTGGTTTGAGTCGGGTGAAAGTGTGGTTTTAGGACCAGAGATTGTGCAACAAACCACTGAGAAAGTAAGCATTGAATACACAAATTTTCAAAAAAAATTACTATTTAAAACTCGTTCAAAAGACATTCGTTAATATTTTCTTAAAAAAATTAGGTCGGTTTGAATTTGAGAAATACACCAAAAATATTCTAGGAGAGGCGCCAAACCCAAATTGTTGAAAACATTTGAGCGCAAAAATTGAGAGGCAAAATTTCTTTAAAGTTCACCTCGCCCCCCCCCCCCCCCCCCCCCCCCCCGGACACCACTTGTATACTATTGGGATATCAATGTTATATAACATTGACCAATAAAGATGTGCGACATATGAAGGGGGTTATACTCGCCTGACAAAGATGGCGATAAAAAAAGTTGGGTGGAGCCAGAATCTGTTCCACAATGCCTTTTATCGCACATTAGAACTTGCACTATTGGGTACTATGAGGGTCTACCTAGTCAAATTATGTTAGCAAAATATATTTTGAAGAATGCAAATGTTTTACAAACCATGAAAATCTCCAGCGGCCTCTACTACAATACAAGTGAAAAAATAGATTTGTCTGAATGTCCAAAGGCCTCTGCAACATGTCAACTTTTGTGATACACATAGACTATGTAAGTAGTAATTTCTCTATGCTGCCTGCTGTTTCTTTAGCTTCTACCATGCCGCTGCTAGATTTAGTGGTTTGAACTATGAGTTGTTATGAAAGTCATAACTTTGTCTCCTTGCACTAGTTAATGAATACCGATATTTAAATGATTTTCTTACTAGTCCACCTGTTTTTTTAATTTGTGCAAGACTTCAATTAGAACGAATACCTATCCATTTTCTGGGCACTTGTATGCTAAATTCAGATTTTATGCATAACCAGAGGGCAAGAGGCATGTGCAAAGATTTAATAAGTAGTTGTTTCAGCTAATAAACTGATTGATCTGTAAACTGTTGTTTTCTTCAATCATTTTGCCTCAAAGATCGTACTAGTAATAGCTCAAACAATATGAGGCTCTGCTGGAAAAAAATCTTTGTTTTGATAATGTAGTGTTTGGCAAAGTCAGAAATTAGGTTATCTTCTTTTCTAAAGGACACTCTACATGCTTATCCACCTGCTTCTGCTATTGATCACTCTGAGACATTATTTTCACCATATTATGCTCCCTCATTCTCCAACTTCCTCAGTAACAGCCAAGAAACCTTGTTTTGACTGTGAAATATCCTCACCTTCCATTGTGACCGAGCATCTTTCTGATCCCTGTTCTTGCAGGTTCTTCTTATGTCACTTTAGCTCTTCAACAAAATCTTATTCAAAACAATCCTTCCCTCCTGCTTATTCTCCTGCTACTTCCTATCTCACATTATGCCATCCACACAATTTGTAAAGTTAGAGAAACGAGTAATATATTGTACTTGTGTTAGATGCCAAGTTTACATGGGAAAATTAACATTAAAATCACGGAAGATTTACATCTAATAGTATGCAAATGCGCTTTTGCTTCATCAAACCTAACTCCAAAAATAAAAAATAATCTTTGCAAAAATAATCTTATTTTAAAAAAAAAATGACCAACATTTTCTTTTCGTTAATTTATGTTAAAAATTTAATCAAACCCGTGCGTCACCCTAGTTAATGGTTAAGATTAACTCCTAATAATCCCTAGGTGTGGCTAAATCAGGTGCAATGCATATGTGTAGCTTATTCATCCCTCTCAACCTAGCAGGGTTCAGTGGCAATGGCAAATGTCTTTGTCTACAAATGCCATGCCTTTGATTTTCAATTTCGGATTTTTAAGACTTATATTTTTCAATTTTAGAATTTCAATTTTCAATATCGTTTTATTCTTCACTAGAAAATTGATTCATTCTTTCTAGGTTTTCTTTTGATCCATTTATGTATTGACGAAGCACCATCGTCCATCAATTTAATATATGAATCAAACCTTTTAACAAAACTACACCAAATTATGAAAAAAAGTGTTTCAAAACCCGTTGATTGCAAATTAAAAGGTCCTAGTTTGATGAGTGGTTTCCGATTATACATGGAATTTTGATCAAACCGATTCCTTGTGCACGATGATTTGTAGCAGTAAAACAATATAACAAAATTGTGAAACCGTACCTCTAATAATTCTTTTGGATTGAATTCAAGGCAACACATTTATCAGTATGTATCAAAAGCCATTTTCCAAGTGTTTTGCCGTCGGAATTAGGAAGAAGGCGTAGAAAGATCATGCTATAGGGAGGATTAAGATTCAATTATAGCCATTAATTAATATTAGGATAAAGGGTTAAGATTTGGAGTAACTTTTTTGAGTTACTCTTGGAGTTAAAATATCCTTTCTCTATATATGTCGAAGTTTTAACTCTAAATTCTCCATTTACTCACTTTAAAGACGAGTTTTTAACTTATACTAATTGACAAAATAAAACCATAATGACCATATCTTTATTGCAAATTATGTATTTATTTTTCCTAAAATTCCTTATTAGAAACTAGTGAAAAGACGGGCACTCACGTCTTTCTGCTTTTTTTATCGTTCTAACATTTGAAAATTATAACTAGTGTTTTTTTTTAAGAAATTTTGATTTTGATTAAAATAAAAAATATAAATGTTTGTTTCTTTCTTTTAAGTTATAACAAACCAAAATATCCATGATTATCTATTACAATTAGGGGTGGGTATGGTTCGGTTAACCATATTAATTGAACCGAACCGAACCAAAGTGTTGAAATGGTTCAGAATAACTGAACTGAACCGTTTAAGGTTTGGAACTAACCGAACTGAACCAAAATTATGGTTCGGTTAACCGTTTGCTTGTCTATTAACCGAACCAAACCAAAACCAAAATTTTGAATCGAAATGAACTTTTTTATCCTTTTGCAAATTTAATTGTATTTTTCTGTCCTTTTTAAATTTAATTGCAGTGTATTTTTTATCCTTTTGCTATGTAACTCCTATATGAATGTAGTGTACATAACTATAAGATAGGAATGATCTCTTCTCTGTCAGCTAGTTTCAAAGGATTCCTCCAGCTCTACAATAGCAGATAACCACAACAAGCACTGACAGTAGCTTTTCGTAATGGTAGAAATCTGACATCCTAAAAATGCTTACCACAAAGAAATGCCTTAGTAAGATAAAGCCTAAAGCCATGTAAGACCTCGGATTGAAAAAATCATGGGAGAAAGCCTTAGACTATGTGCAATGGTTTGTTGAATATGACATTCAACAAGTAAAAGTAGTGCAATGGTTTGTTGAAGGCATGTTGAAGGTTGTGCTCGAGGAGAGAGATGTTGAAGCCATTCAACACAGTTGAACCTGCCATCCGATGCCACGTGGCGAAGCGCGATTCGGCTAAACAGGCGCGTGTGCTGCAGCGTGTGAGCTGCAGACCGGATGAGAGAGGAATTGCTTTTTGGATAAGCTTGCATACGTGTCTCGTTCTGATTGGTCCTCCTGATTCTTATCATTTTAATCATTTAAATCAACTATTTCGCTGGAAATTAATTTTAAAAAAAAATTACCAAAATTCATGATTTTTTTTGTCTATAAATAGAGACTTGGTTCATTTGATTTGGACACAGAAAAAAAAACCAAAATTTTCACTATCTTAATCTCATTATTATCCTTCTATTAGCTTTCTTTGGAAGTTTTAAACTTCATTTTGGTGAAATGGATCCCAATAATAATCGTTTCAACACCCAAAATTTTTCTACTTACCCATTTAACTACCAAAATCCCAATAATTATCAAAATCCAAATCAATTTTTCAACCAACATCCTCAAAATTAGTTATAAACGATAATTGTATTTTTATGTAATTATAAAAACAAAAATATTATAAAAACAAAAATATAAAATTAAATAAGAATAAGAAATAAAATATGGTGGGGTAGGGTGTTGAATGAAAAAACCATTAGAGTGATTAAAATTGAATGGATGTTGAATTAAGAGAGAGAAAATGATGTGGAGTGTTGGGAATTGGAAAAGTGGATGTTGAATGGTGTTGAAAGAAAAAACCATTGTACATGGTCTTATATGTGCAATTAGTGGGACCTTAAAATTAGTGGGAACAGATCACGAGAAGATGCTTCATGTGCAATTTTTGTCAGGCATCAAAATAGTAGAGGTGAGGCAATAAAATTTGCAGAAAAAATAAGGTGAGGAGCCTTATGAGTCATGTGACTTCTTGGAGTGGAAGCCTAAAGCAAAGGACTGGTTCTTCTTTTTCTAAAAGAGCATAGATGAGAAAAGAAAACATAATATGACTTCTTCGAAACATGAAATCTGGAGATGTAATGGTTCGGTTCAGTTAATTGAGTTCGATTTGGTTTGATTAACCGTTCGGTTCAGTTAATGAACTGTTTAGTTTGATTCGGTTCGGTTCAGTTTTTTGATATTTTTGCCCACCCCTAATTACAATGACATCAACAATATAATATAAAATTATAATCTTTTTTTAATGACATCAACAACAATCTTAATTATAAAAAAAATTATTTAAGGCTATAATTGAAATAATGAAAAAGAGTATAAATATATGAGTATTACGGTGCACCACTGGTTGTGAGAATGTGTAAATTTAATTTAAAAAAAATTCCTAAAATTGATTCTGTTCTGTTTCCTTCGTGCCTGAACATCTTTCTCAGTTCCATTCTCGCAACCACTCTGTAACACTCTATTGCATCCTTCTGCAGTGCCAACACAAACTGCATGGTCACTACACCAAATCACAGATTGGGCTTACTCCATTGAGGTAAACTACATATTCTATTTGTTCTTTATCAATTGTTTATTCCATTTGTTCCGCTTCAATTTTGATTTCTTTTGGTTTCGAATTTTAGATTAATATTCTCCTCGATTTTGGCTCTCTTTGAACCGATTTTCTTCCACTTAAGGGTCTTTGGTCTAGTGTGATTTAAATTAGTTTCAAAGTTTAATTTTAGGAAATACTTATGGAGTTGAATGTTGAAGTTCATTGTTTGACACTAGCATTCTATTCAAAGTATATATTGCAATGTTCAAATAACTTCAATATGGTTCTATTTTAATCACAGAACAATTTGTTAAGTCAGACAAACAAGTATTGTCTGTGTTGGATGCCAGATTTATATGGAAGAATATAAAAAAAAAATTGCTTGCAGATTTAGGCCTCTGAAGATAGTTGAGTCTTTCTAGGTGGTTACTTGAAAGGTGAAAGATCTGCTGTTGAGGATTTGGCAGTGAAGCGTGATTTTGTGGATGAATTGAAATACTTTTGTCAAAATGTTTAGGAAAGAAAATACATTTTATATGAGCTCTATTGTAATTGACTTCAAATTGTGATTCTAAGAAAGCTCAAAATTGTGACACGATTTTGGAAGCCGTGCCGCGATTTTCTGGGCAGAATAGATGGTTTCTGCCAAAGGAAAATCGTGACGCGATTTGTGCAGGCATGACGCGATTTTTACATAAGGTTGTCGTACCTTGGGTCGTACGTAGAAATTGTGGCGCGATTTTCACAGTCGCGGCACGATTTTGTCTGTCATTGTGTACTATTTAAGTGTTTCAGTTTAGATTGAAGAGAGAGAAACTTGGGACTGCAAATGAGGGAACTTTAGGGTTGAGAGTCTTTGTGGTGAGGTTTTCTTGGGTTGGGAAACATTGTAAACACCTTGAGAGAGTGAAAATTATTGAGTGTCTTGTTCTTTGGTGAGATTGAGAAAATGGGTAGAAATTAGGTTTGTTCTTTGTGAGCTTGTTTAATCTAATTTCTTGTAACTCATTTGTATCTCTTTGTAAGAACTCTTTGATAGTGGATTTGAAAGTTAAATCTCTCCCTCAGAGTAGATCAAGTTGGATCAAACTGGGTCAACAATCTTTGGTGTGTTTGTTATTTTCTTTCTTGCTTTCTTATGCTTGTGGTTTAGAGCTTTTCACTTTGATTCCTAGATTAGATCTAGGTGTTGTATTTATTGTTGTTGCTTGTGATTGCTTTGATTGTGGTTACTACTTTCCTTTGCTCCACACATCATTGTTTATTGGAGTGAGATTTGAGCCCGAATTCACAACAATTGGCGCCCACCGTGGGGCAAAGGAGTGAATTGGTTTAGTGAGTACCATGAGTTCAAAGTGAGATATTGAGAAGTTCACCGGAAGTAACGATTTTGGGTTATGGAAAGTGAAGATGCAAGCGATATTGATACAACAAAAGTGTGAGAAAGCTTTGAAGGGTGAAGGTGCGGTGTTGGTCACCATGACACAAGCGGAGAAAACCGAGATGGTGGACAAGGCTAGGAGTGCCATTGTCTTGTGCCTCGGGGACAAAGTTTTGAGGGATGTCGCAAAGGAACCTACCGCGGCGTCGATGTAGTCAAAGTTGGATTCATTGTATATGACCAAGTCTTTGGCTCATAGGCAATTCCTTAAACAACAACTCTACTCATTCAAGATGGTGGAGTCAAAGACCGTAAGGGAGCAATTAACGGAGTTCAATAAAATCCTTTATGATTTGGAGAACATTGAGTTGCAACTTGAGAACGAAGACAAAGCTATACTCTTGTTGTGTGCTCTACCGAGATCATTTGAATCCTTTAAGGATACCATGCTCTATGACAAAGAAGACACTGTCACCTTGAAAGAAGTTCAAGCGGCTTTGAGAACCATGGAGTTGACCAAGTCCAAGGACTTGAGAGCGGAAGAAAACAATGCAGGCCTTAGTGTCTCAAAAGGAAATGGTGGTGGTAGAGGTAACCGGAGAAACTCAAAGGGCGGTAACAACTTAAAGTATAAGTGCTTTAAGTGTCGTAAGTTTGGTCACTCCAAGAGGGATTGTCCGGAGGACAATGAAGACTCCGCGCAAGTTGTGTCCGAGGAATATGAGGATGCGGGTGCTTTGGTGGTGTGTTGTTGGGAGGATAAAGGTGAGGTTTCTCACCTTGATATTGATGCCTTATAGAGCGGTAATCGTCTGGAGGGACGTTAAACACTCAACATCAACCTGGAGAGGCGGTGTGAATAATACTCGTGATCAACCTTTGAGGTGGAGTGGCAAGGTGAAAACATAGTGTGGGTACGCATTTGGAAGTTGAGGTAGAGAAAGCTCAACTTAAGGTGGAGTTAGTGACACCGGGAATTGTACGACTATGAAGACCTTGGGTCTATGCTCTAGTTGTGAGCACGTAAATTCTTCAAGAGGACGGAAGGCATTCCGGGGTTCGAAGAATGTATGGTGTGGCTTGTGTGATTACCTAAAAGACCAAGGGTGATTGGATGCAAGGTGATCTTCAAGGAAGCGGGAGACGTTCCGTGGTTGAAGAGAGTTTGGTGTATACTTGTGGAGCTACTTTGAGTAGCCGGATGCAAGGGAAAAGAAAAGCAGCATGGTGGTTGATGGTTAAATTGACATCATCTCCAATTAGAAGTCAAGGCGGAGAATGTTGTAATTGACATTGAGAGTCGTGCCGCAATTTTCTTGGCAGAATGAATGGTTTCTACTGAAGGAAAATCGTGACGCGATTTGTGCAGGCGTGACGCGGTTTCTGGATAAGGTTTTCGTACCTTAGGTCGTACGTAGAAATCGTGGCGCGATTTTCACAGGCGCTGCGCGATTTTGTCTGTCACTGTGTACTATTTAAGTGTTTCAGTTCAGAATTTGAGGTAGAGCTTGAAGAGAGAGAAATTTAGGACTGCAAAGGAGGGAACTTTAGGGTTAAGGGTCTTTGTGGTGAGGTTCTCTTGGGTTGGGAAACATTGTAAACACCTTGGGAGAGTGAAAATCATTGAGTGTCTTATTCTTTGGTGAGATTGGGAGAATAGGTAGAAATTAGGTTTGTTCTTTGTGAGTTTGTTTAAGCTAATTTCTTGTAACCCCATTTGTATCTCTTTGTAAGAACTCTTTGATAGTGGATTTGAAAGTTAAATCTCTCACTTAGTGTAGATCAAGTTGGATCGAACTGGGTCAACAATCTTTGGTGTGTTTATTGTTTTCTTTCTTGCTTTCTTATGCTTGTGGTTTAGAGCTTTTCACTTTGATTCCTAGATTAGATCTAGGTGTTGTATTTATTGTTGTTGCTTGTGATTGCTTTGATTGTGGTTACTACTTTCCTTTGCTCCACACATCATTGTTTATTGGAGGGAGATTTGAATCCGAATTCACAACAAGCTCTACTGCAGCACTGATTAGAAACACCATGTGTTTAGTGTAATGCCCAATTTCATATATTTCTAGTGTTATGCTAGTAGAAAGTAGAAACACCATACAAATATCTTTAATACACAATTGAAAAAAAGATTGAATCTGGAATAGGATTTGCCTCTGCACTCTTGTCGAATTTCGACATGTTTAATTTCATGAGAGACACTGTGTTTTCAATAATATAGCTTTTACAATACTTACCTTATTAGGATTACAGACCACTAGATTGAATAATGCAGTAGCAGCATCTCTTGTACCAATTTGTGCATCTTCTTTTAATAGTCCAACTAGAGAAGACATTGCTCTAAAACTTGCTCCAATTCACACTTTACAATCACCTATAATAGAAAAGCTATATATTTATGCTGTAACATGGCTCTTTGTGTGGTGACCAGAGTCTATCCACTCTGCAATTGAAATTCGATCATAAGTGTGGCCTGATGATACAATCACAAGATCTGACATAAAGTCTAGCGCAGTCCAAGTGGTAAATGTGGTAATGACTCACGATCACACACACAACAATCATCACTGCATATCCGTCGTTAAGTTATAGTTAGAGGCTTCTTCTCATAGTCATTCATTAGTTCTTTATGGCATCATTGGCTGGTTGCTCACGTGTCCTAGAAGCAGAAAATTTTGATGAGTAATGGGATATATTGGTTCTCTGCCAAATGTTAGCAATGAGTTGAGAGATAATCAACAAATATCATTTCTGAAAGAGAAATGTCTAGGTAGCAACACTCTGAAGTAATCATTCCCAGCCTTATTCTCTCTACCGAGGCAGAAGAATTATATGGTTGCATAACATGTTGATAGAAACTGATAACAAAACATAAAATAATAGTAATATTACAATAGAATCCCAAGAAATTTGAGAGTCTTGGATCTCTCCTTTCCCAAATGTTCGAGAGTTGGGTGTCTCCCAATCCTTTACCAACTAACAGAATCCCCCTTTCTCTTGTCCCATAACTTCCCTATTTATAAAACAAATATATAACTACCACACATAACCATAAATGTCCTAATTAAAACAATATATAACCGCCCTCCTTATTAAATTATAATATAGCATAACTGCCTTATTTCAATATCTGAACCGTCTAACACATGTATTCTTTGTACATGAGCTGAAGGCCTCTATAACATGTCAACTTTTAGTGTATTGATAGCATATAGACCGTGTAAGTAGTAGCTTCTCTATTCTGATTGTAGTTTAATTAGCTTCAACCATGCAACTTATTTCTGAAGAATGCAGGAATTTTACAAACCAATGAAGTATGGGGCCGAAGATGATAGAAAGGAGAAATAGAAAGAAAACTGTCCTCATTGCCATATATTCTGATTGTCGTTTAATTAGCATGAGCCATGCAACTTGCTGGTTTGAACTATCTTTGTCTTGTTGCACAAGCTCATGAAAAATGATCTTTAAGTGATTTAGTTAATAGTTATTACTTGTATGCTAAAATCATATCTGATGCATAACCACAATGTAGGAGGCGTGTTCATAGATTAACTAAGTAGTTGTTTTCTCAAAGAGATTTTGTTTGTCTTTTGATAGCGTATAATGTGTTGATGGTCTCACTGAAAACGACTTAGATCTAAACGATTTGTTTGAAGATTTGGTTTTGTTGTCATAAGTTACTAGGCAGTTAAGCTGGGCAAGGAATAATAAATCTACTGCTCCATAAAATGCAGCACTCACATGATTTGTGATTAGAGAGAAACTTGCAGAATTTAATTTTAATGGTCGCTGACCGTGAACTATGCCACAACATCAAGGTCCATTATGTCTCCGTTACGCCAACATGCCTGTTATTGAGGCCAGACCATTTGCATTTGATCGCGATTCTCTTCGATATCAAAGATTGTGACGAAATCGCGACCATTATTGCAATGACAATTAAAACCTTGTTAAGAACTAATGACTTGAGTCTTTCAACTCTTAAGCACTTTCAAATCAGATAAAAAAGGATAATAGAAGCTTCTTCAGGAGGAGAATGGCTATTTTTAAAGCGCCTTCATTTTTACGAAGATTCTAGTACATATTTGGCTAATATTTTTTCGATTGTATTAAAAATGTGACAGCATGTTAATTTTTATACCAAGTCTGGGACATATTTTTTGTCAAAAAAAAGTCTGGGACATATTTGGCTCTAATTTTTGCCTCCGGAGTTTTGATTGAAGAAAGAATTGGAAAATGTGACATATATGGCAATAAACGGTTTTGGAATTGCATGCTCTCTATGTGGTGTAAATGTAATGTTTAGTTTCTACTTTCTACCTAATTTTGTAGGTAAAGATTTGAAATATAACTTGGAAATATTCCTGATTGCTTATTTGTCAAGTGATCTATGTCCTATGTGTGCTCAACTGCCCATAGTACCCCTTCCTAATGAAACCTGATTCCATCACTTATATAGTTACTTCCTATAACACCCCTTCCTAATGTCTTATTTCCCAAGCAAATCAATTCCCTTTGTTTTCCCTCCCAATTACTTCCCCTACCTTCTTCTTTTTCCACCACGTCAGCATTACTCTTCAGTCTTCATCCTCCTCAAGAAAAGAACCGTTCTTGCAAATTATTTGAAGAACAAGAAATGGCGCAACGGAGAATTTCAAGATCAGCATCAGCAGTGGATAGAATCAGCATTTTACCGAACGATAATCTGATTCACATTCTCTCATTTCTCACAACCAAAGAATCAGTTGCAACAAGCATTCTTTCAAAGAGATGGATTCATCTATGGCATCATGTTCCCAATCTAATTTTCCCCGAAATCAATATAAATGACATTCAATCCATTTACACTTTCAACAAGTTTGTGTTTTCCGTTTTAAACGCTCAGGAAGCCGCCAATTTCATCAACACTTTCCACCTACACATTCATTACAGTAACCCAAATCTTGCTTATCATCTCAGCTTTCCCAATGTCACTAAATGGATCAACCTTGTTGTTCAACGCAAACTCAACCATCTTCTTCTCCATCTCGATACTGATAAAAAATTTCTTCCCAAATTGCCCATTAGCATCTTCATCTGCAGAACACTTGTTAGCCTCGCCCTCCGTCAGTTTGATGTGAAGGGTTTTTCTTTTTCTTCAAATGGAATTCAACTTCCATCGCTCAAATCACTTCATTTGGTATACATTAAGTTTTCAGAAGTTAATGATTTTGTCTTTCTTCTAGCCGGATGTCCGATTCTTGAGGACCTTGAAGCGTCTGATATACACTTCCAAGATACGAGAGACTGTCTTACCATTCAAGAGTATAAAAACTTAAGCTTTCCCAAATTGACTAGAGCACATATCAGTGCATTTTGGTGTAATTTTCCGGCAAAAGCATTTACTAATTCGAAGTCTCTGAGCATCGATACAATATTGTGCACAAATGAAGATGTACGTTTTAATGTGAATATGATGCATGCTACTCAATCTATTTCACTGATTCCGTTTTTCAAATAACTTACACACATATAAGTGTTGTATCCGGTGTCCATGTTTCGTAGACCAAAATTTTGAATACAATACATTGATGGAAAACACAGTAGAAATGTTAATCATATGCATTTTCTTTTGAAAACTTGGCCCTGATTTGATAGTGTGTCTTGTTACATTATTTAGGTGAATCGGCTACAGCGCCCTTATGATGAAATATATATCTTTCATAATTTGACCCACTTGGAGGTTCACGATTATTGGTCTACGGTAATACATGTGCTCCACCTATGTCCTAAGCTTCAAAATCTCAAACTTTGTCAGGTTTGTTGAATTTTTAGAATCATATTCAGTTTATCTTTTCTTAGCACATCTTTATGTTTTGTTTTAATGAATGTCTAATATTAACAGGGGTTTAACGTGTTAATGTTTGATGGAGAAGATGATCAAGAAAGTTGGGAGGAACCAGAATTTGTTCCACAATGCCTTTCTTCATGCTTTACAACTTGCATTATTCAGGATTTTTTAGGCCGGAAACATGAGCTTCTGTTGGCAGAATATATTTTGGGAAATGCACAAAATTTACAAACTATGATAATCGAGTGTGAATGTAAGCTGCTGAAAATAGAAAGAAAGTTGTCCCAATGCCTGAAGGCCTCTGCAACATGTCAACTTTCTGTGTTTGAAAACATATAGACTATGTAAGGAGTAGTTTCTCTACCCTGCTTGTTGTTGCTTGATTTAGTGGTTTGTTCTTTGAACTACGAGCTATTATTAAAGTCATGACTTTGTCTTGCAGCACAAGTTAAGGAAAGATCTTTAAATTATTTAGTTAATACTTGTCCATTTGCTTACATACATATATATACATATATATATTAAACTTGTTTATGACTATCATTATAGATCAATGCTTATCCATTTTATGTCTGCTTGTATGCCAAACTCATATTTGATGCATAACCATAGGGAAAAAGGCGCATGCCAAGGTTTTATAAGTAGTTGTTTTCTTAATGGAATCCGTGTATGTCTTTTGATAGCATATACTGTTTTGAGCGGCCCATTAAAGAAGACTTGATCTAAATTATCTTTTTGAAGGTTTGGTTTTGTTGATATAGGTTACCATACAATTAAACTGCTCAAGGAATAATCGGTTTTGTTGACATAGTTTGTTGTCCCACATGTGACTCAAATATTTTAACCTTGGTGGAGTGGTTCCTCTGGTTTGCACTTCTCTGTCCATTTTTTTGTTTCTGTTCTCTTCAGATGTGTCTAATTTACAACAGCTAGCATGTTATACTTTTCTAGTGAGAAGGACTCGATAGTTTATTGTATTACCTAATGGCTAATACCAATATCTGCATTGTTCTCACCCTCAATGATCAATAGTCGTTTACTTTTATCTAATATATATGTAATATGTTATCAGGGCTCCATATAAGGTGTACCAAGAGAAAAAATGGTCCACCTCGTAAAGTTAGAGAAACAAGTATTATACTGTGCTTGTGTTGGATGTCTAGTTTATATGGGAAATTTAACATCAAAATTATTGAATTTCTGCAATTCAATTAACATCTAACATTTTGTTTTTATTTTCCATGCAGATCTGGGCCTTTGGAAACAGTATAGTCTTTCTTGGTGGTTACTAGTTGAAAGTTGAAAGATAAGCTCTTGAGGATTTTGCACTGAAGCAAGGTTTTACGGATGATTTTAGATATTTTTATCAAAATCTTGTCAAATAGAAAAGGATTTGCCTCTGCACTCGTGTCAAATTTAGACATGTTTAATTTCATGAGTGACACACTTTGTTTTCACGAATACAGCTTTTACAATACTTAAACTTTTCAGGATCATAAGCTGCAAGAGTGAATAATGCAGTATCAGTATCTCTTATTCCAATTGATGTACTTCCTTTTAGTTGTCCAACTAGAGCAAGCATGGCTTTAGAACTTGCTAAAATTTTCACATTACAATCATCTATCATAGATAATCTATATATTTCTGCTGCAACAATTTTTTTTTTGCTTCCGTTTTCATTTCTGATTCAAGTACTTCAAATATGTTGTTAACTGCTCCTGCTGCCATGGTCAAAATCTTGTTATAGACAGATAGTTTAAAAAATGCATGCAAAACATGTTCATGGATTCTTGAATATATAGATTTTAAAATGGTTACAAGAAATGGAATAGCCCCTACCTCTGCTTTTCATTCTTCTAAAGTCCACTCCGGTTGTTGCGAGTAAGCCGAATCTCGTATGCCCATTATTGTTGGATATCAATTCAACCACTTGCAAATTTTCCAACGAGAAATAGCATTCACACATTCTTGTGCCTCTTGGTGCCACTGTTTTTTGTTAGTGGTTGCCTCATTCACTGTTGTGTTTGTCTTTTGATTGCATATAATGATCTGGTTATTAGATTTGTCTTTTGATGCCCATATAATGTTTTTCATACATTATTATAAAGGGTGATTTAGTAGGTAGGAAGTTTGCAGTAAGAGTATCAAGAACTGAAGTTTTAAGGTCTGTGACCGCGAACTGTGCTACAAGATCAAGGTTTGTTTTGTCGCCGTTACTGCAATATGGTCGTTATTGAGGCTAGACCATTTGCATTCAATCACGATTCTCCACAATATCAAGGACTGTGACACAACTGTGACCGTTACCGTGATAACAATTTAAAGCCTTGTTAAGAACTAATGAGTCTTTCAGGTTTTAAGCATTTTCAAATTAGATAAAAAAGGAAGGAGATCGATTTACTGAATGTTAATAGAAGTTTCTTCAAGAGGAGAAGGGGTAGGAAACTCTTCCATTCTCCAATATCTTACTGTGTTTTTTTTCATTATTTTCCAAAACTACGAGCTTATGCTCTAACACCTTTTTAGCACTCTGTTTTGATCTCTTTACAAGGAAAACTCTTAACTTAGTATTTATTTATCCTTGCAGCCCATATTCATATTATTTAGTACCATGTATTTTTATTTGTTGCTATTTTTAAAAGCGCCTTCATTTTTACAGCGATTCTGGTACATATTTGGCTCTAATATTTTTTCGATTGTATTAAATATGTAAATGCATGTTAATTTTTATACCGATCCTAATACATAACTTAATTGCCAATTTCTCTGCTTTAATTTTTTTATTTTATTTTCATTATGTGCGTAATAAAAGTAACCAGTCAGTCACAGAACATTTGATTGAACATCCATTTATGACAGCTTCATTTCATATTTAGGTTTAAGTGTTTGGTTGAATGTCAGCTTATTCTACCGCCTGGTTGATTTTGCATCTACTAGCATATTAACTTTCTGAACTGTTCCTCTAGTGATAACATGTTGTTTATTAGAAAATTACTATAAAATGTTGGAGTGATTTACTAGCTAATTAAATGAAATATTACTCAACTGATAAAAATAAAATAAATGTTACTTAGACGGCTCAATGTTGTACAGTCAGGTTACCATAGATGGTTGCTGGTGGCAGGGTTTAACTTCTAAGGATCGTTCTGGCAAATTTCACGAGAAATGCTATTTATAGCGTAAATATTTGTTGTGAACCTACCGGGAAGGAATTGAGCATTAGACGCAGTGGTGAGGAAAACATGGGTTGAGTCAAAGTTAAAAGGGACCCGTAACAGAACTACAAATAAAATGTGAAGTTATCAGGAAAATTATTTTGCTTGATGTAGCATTTCCCAAATTTTATTTGTGCATTTTCTCATAATATAGGGAGTATGTTATATTTCCGAGTTCTCTCTCTGTATCAGCAATCCTGAACCTTGCCATGCCCTTTCCCCCATGCTCACATTCGCGAGAAAGGGTGCCTCCACCACCGCTCTGCTCACTTCGTCTTCTCTGACGCACAAAAAATCGTTTTTTGCAATTTCAGATTATCTAGATTTTGAAAATTACCTTATGGAAATTAAAATGCCTGTTAGAGAAAGAATACCTGCACCTTTAGAATGATATTAAGAACAAGCATGTAAATTTGTAGAATCTAAAAGAAAACTGGTTAGTGTATTGATAACATATAGATCAGGTAAGTAATAGTTTCTCTGTTCTTGTCATTTCATTGGCTTCAACCATGCACCTGCTGAATTTGATGGTTTGAACTATGAGATATTATGAGGTTCGTTGCACGAGTTCAGGAAAAATGATCTTTAAATGTTTTAGTTAGTACTTGTTTATGACTTCAATTAGATCAAAGGTTATCATATTTAATTTCTGGGGTACTTGTATGCAAAATTCAGATTTGATGCATAACCACATGGAAGGAGACATGTACATAGATTAAATAAGTAGTTGTTATTCTTTTCTAAAAAGTGATCCATGTCTGTCTTTTGATAACATATAATGTTTGATTGTCTTACTAATTGTTTAGAACCAATGAGGCTTTCAAATGTTATGCACTTTCAAAGTAGATAAAAAATGAAAATGAGTGATTATGCGAAGTTTAATAGAAGTTTCTTCTAGATGAGAAGGGGTTGGAAACTCTTCAATTCTCCAAAATCATATTGTGCTTTTTCATTATTCTAACACCTTTTTAGCACTATGTTTTGATCTCCTGTACAAACAAGTTGGAAATACTTCCTCTGAGAGACAAATTGATCAATATTGGTTCACAATATTTAAATAACTGAGTAATTTTATTTTTTTAGTTTTATCTTTACAATTTTCATTGCTAAGATTGTTTTTTTTTAATTGCTTAAGATATCGAAAATGTCAAAATAATACAAAATAAGTCTATAAAAAAATGATAATCTTTTGAGTATTGTATTTCTCTTAGCTTTGCAAAAATAAACTTATTTAGAGTAATTAAATATATTTGGGTCTTGCTAACAATTCATTTATTTTATGAAGAAAAAATTGCTTTTTGATGTTTTAATAAGTTGAATACACAATTTTTGATGTTAGCATTTCCCAATATATTTTATTGGGGTAGCTAAACATAAAATAAGAGAATAATTTTTGGGTAGCCAAACCAAGGTTTTAAATAACGGTCGCGGTTGCAGTCGCGTTAAGGTTGTCGCAATTTCGGCTGTAACGGATGCTGCGATATAGATTGGGGTTGTCGCGGTGTGAATTAATCACAACATTGCACAAATCATAATAAAATTATTTATACTATCAAATAATGCATAATAACTTGAATTAAACTTTTTTTACTTCCTATTATAAGATGTTTAATGTAAATATAATAACAAAATGAATAGTTTTAAATCATTGTTATGATTTTTTACTCTAAATATGACAATGAGACAAGATCATATACATATAAAGAAAACCAAAAATAAATAAATAACTCCCCTTTAAGGAATTTGCATAAAAAAAATAATCCTTCCAATATCTATTTCTCCTCACTCACAGGCCATCACCACTCTTTATTCACCCTCATCTATAACCCATCAACCACTCTTTAGTCACCCTCATCTATAACCAATCAACCACAGTCATTGTTACCCCTCATCTCTTGATCTCTCAAATCTCACCTCTCATGTAAAGCCCTAATTTTTCTCTCTCGATTCTCAATTTTCAATTCTCATGGCATAACTGTATCAATAAACAACACAAACATGTGAGTTAGACAGATTCATTATATCAATTTAAGAGCGAAAGTGAAATCTGGTGTTAGAAGGAACAAAGGATAAAGTTGGCTGAACTGAATCTAAGAGGAAGCAAAAACAACAATGAAGTCCTAGAGAAAAATATGAGAAGTTTGTAGCCATAACAGTGTTTCGTGACCGTAACGGCGGGCGTACCGGTATTTCACGTCCGTAACAGCGTTTTGTCGCGGTCGTAACAGTGTTTTTTCTGTGATTTTTGTTCACTCCTTGAAAACGCCCGAAAACGGTATTGAAGGCTGCTGTGACCGTTTTGTAACAGCCGTATTCCCAATACCGGTCCGTTATTTAAAGCTACCTCTCTCTTCACATAACACCCCTAGCTATGAGCTATCAATTTTATCCACTGACGCGGATACGGATATTATACTATCTATGTCCATTTACATCCCTACCCTTAAACCCTAATTGTTGGTTGATAAACTGCGTACAGTCCAATTGGTGAAACGAGCAGAATTTCTTTGCCGCATAATAAGTAGTATATCTTCCTTTACTTAACAAGAGTATTGGTTCTGCCTTTCAGAAAAAAGTTTGCTGTACAACTTCTTGCTAGCTTGCCATCCATTTGTGACCATCAAGTCCATGGATACAATAAGCAGTTTGTCTTACGATATTCTTTGCCGCATTCTGTCAGTTTGTGACCACCAAAGAAGCGGTTGCAACAAGCCTTTTGTCGAAGAGGTGGACGCATTTATGGCTTTCTGTTCCCAATCTACACTTCACCAACATCAATATTGATACCATGGAATCCAACTTCCGTTTTAACGAATCTGTGTACTCTGTTTGTCTCTCGAGACGTGGCCTGTTCCAATTTCATCAACAGTTTCTGCCTAGAAATTAAATACTGTAAAGGTGTTGTCTATGATCTCGCCTTTCCCAACCTCGTCAAATGGGTTAACCTTGTTGTCAGTGGCGGAGGCAGACAAAAAAATATTTGGGGTGACCGTCATCAAAATAAACTAAAATATATAAATAGTATTGCATACAACACATTTTAAGTTGTAATATACCAAAAATCAATCATTCTAAATTTAAACTATATAATATATAAAGTCGATCATTAAATATTTAAAGTGACACTTTATACTTTTCGACTGACTTGAAATCATCAATAATTGACTCGGGACTAATACATGCACTAATTTCCCTTTCAATGTAAACTGACATACTATCCGCTAGAAACATAAGTCCCATCTTGCAGCTATGGCAGTAGAAACACATAAGTCCCATCTTGCAGCTATGGCAGTAGAAACTGAAAGAGTCGTGATAAGAGGAAATGCATTTGCAGCTATGGCAGTAGAAACTGAAAGAGTCGTGATAAGAGGAAATGCATTAATTAAAAGAAAGAGAGATGTTATTTTACTAAATTATGCTAATCAAGTATTGATTTGTTTTTCATTAAAAAGAAAATAATATTTTGGAAGTAGTGTGTAGGGTATTAATTGAA
The DNA here is from genome assembly GCA_946800305.1 of Medicago arabica. Lineage (NCBI taxonomy): Eukaryota > Viridiplantae > Streptophyta > Magnoliopsida > Fabales > Fabaceae > Medicago > Medicago arabica. The sequence continues at coordinate 1,195,722 of OX326971.1, read as the reverse complement.
AGATTTTTTTTTTGCTAAATTGTATGTTATACTTTTTTTAGATGGGGTATAAAAAAATATATTTTTAAAGATGGGGTGCCATGGCTCCCCCATGCCCCCCTCCCCCATGCCACCCCCTGGCTCCGCCAGTGCTTGTTGTTCAAAGCAAGCTCAAGTATCTACATCTCCATCTAGATGTGGGTGAATTTGCGGCCATTCCCAAACTGCCCATAAGTATTCTAACGTGCAAAACCCTTGTAAGTCTCGATCTCTACAGGTTCACGTTCATGAACGGGTTTTCTTTTTCTTCGAATGAATTTGGACTTCCATCATTTAAAATCCTTTGCCTAGAACTCATCAGCTTTTCAAAAGTTCGAGATTTTATGTTGCTCCTTGCGAAATGTCCAATTCTTGAGGATCTACAGGCATCTTGTATGCACTTTGATTCTCGAGAAGATTCTCTTACCATTCATCAAGAGTTTAAAAGCTTAAGCTGACCCAAATTGACGAGAGCAAATATCACTTGATGTTTATGTTTCTATCAGGTGAAAGCACTTACTAATTCAAATTATTTGTGCATAGATAAATTCAAGTCTTCCGTTTTAGTATGAATATTTGTGATGCATTGATTTGACAGTGTCTTTCTTCATAATTTAGGTTAATCAGCTGCAACACCCTAATGATGGCATTTCTTTAACTCATAATATAACTACCTTGGTACTGATCAATAGTTGGAATACTGTTGTAGTAAGAGTGCTCTACCACTTCCCTAAGCTTCAAAATCTTGAATATAAGGTTTGTTAAGTTTAAGAATCATATTTCATTTTTCTTTTCTTAGCATACCTTTATGCTTTGTTTTATTTTATTTGATTTTATGTGTTCAATAATAGGGGTTATACATGGCAATCGGAAACGAAGAAGGTAATCAACAAAATTGGGTGGAACCAGAATTTGTTCCACAATGTCTTTTATCAGACCTCAAAAGTTGTACAATTCGGGACTTTTTAAGCCTACAAAGTGAGCTTATGTTAGAAAAATATATTTTGAAGAATGGTAAAATTTTAGAGACCATGACAATTTGGAGTGGAAGGGAACAATCTGAAATAGAAAGAAAATTATCCAAGTGTCCGAAGGGCTCTCCAACATGTCAACTTTCAGTTTATGTAAGTAGTAGTTTCTCTATCTCTCTTCATAATTTAAATTCTGGATTGGTGGTTTGAATTTAGCTATGAGCTATTATGAAGATCATGACTTTGTCTCGCTGCACAAATGAAGTAAAAATGATTTAGTTATTTTCTAAAAGGAATCCTTGTTTGTATTTTGATGAAATATAATGTTTTGATTAGCTCATTAAAAATGACTTAGGGTGTGCGTTTGATTTAAAAAACATTAATTACTGGATTCTGAAGAACAAGATTGAGATCGAGAATTAGTTGGGTTTACGTGCTTCTGTTATATAGATTATGAAGCAGTGTGTTTTTGAATTATTTGAAACACTACAGGTGACATTGGAGAATATGGCTGCCAAATGGAGCCATGGAAATTATTGATGGAAAAAAGTTTCTTCGAATTGTCTCAAAACAGAATATGCTAAATCCTGGTTGAAGAAAGAATTGGAAAATGTTGCATATAAGAATTTTTTATGTTATCTTTAGTTTCTACTTTCTACCTAACTTTTCATAAGAATTAGAAATGTGTCATGCTACCGTCCAAACTCTCATCTGTTTATTTATTTTTTGCAAGAACTGGGTTATCTTTGATTCTCATTGGATGGTTGACTGTTGAATTTTTCTTACAAAATAGTTTGTAGTCCCACATATGATTCAAATCCTTTAATCTTGGTGAATTGATTCCTCTGATTTCCACTTCCTTGTCCATTATGTTTTTTGTCTAAGTTCTCTTTAGATATGTCTAATTTACAACATCTAGTTTTTTGTTTAAGTTCTCTTTTGATAGTTTATGACATTACCTAATGCTAATCTCTACACTGCTCTCACTCTCAATGATTAAATGGTCATTTACTTCTTTTATCTACACTGATATGTTTCTACTTTAAAAACAAAACAATTTGTAAAGATAGAGAAACAAGTATCAGATGGGAAACTTGATTTTAAAATTATTAAATTTATGCATTTCAATTAATCATATAACAATTTTTTTACTGTGTGCAGACTTGGCCCCATTGAAACAGTTGAATACTTCTTGGTGATTAGTTAAAGGTGAAAGACATATGTTTATCATTATTTAGGGAGCTTCTCAGTGTTTCTTGCAAATTGTGGTTTATCTTCTAGTTGTTTAGAAATGATGCTTAATGTAGCATCTCTATTTATTTCCTCTTCTTTGTCCGAAATTTTTCTAGCAACTTACTTTGTTTCCTTCATGACTTTTAAGTCCCTTTTAATCACCCAAAAAAGTTAATATTACTAGAGAAGCTATGACTTATAGTGTTTCTTTGTTTCCTTCATGACTTGTAAGTCCAAGCCAATATTATTTTGAAGGTTGTATTGATCAATTACACAAGGAATCAATCGAAAAATTAATCAATCAAAAAATTGCGAGTCAGACAACAAACAATATTTCTTGATGCAAATCAGGTTAAAAAAAGAGTTGTTATTTACGCAATCGTACTGATTTAACATGCAAGTGTAAGAACTTATATAAATGTTTCCACAATCAAAGAAAGCATTATGTATAAGTTGTTTTTATAAACTATCTTAAACATCTTATAAAAATATACTAAAAACAATTTATAAGCATATCATAACCTACTTTTCTAAATTATTCTTAGCCATTTACACAAATGTTTGTTTTATAAGATAAGTCCAAAATAAGATCTCTTCTTAACACTCTTGAAATACAAAAAGGTTTGCCAATGTATCACTCTCTTCGAATTTCACACTATCACGACTTTTCAGTGCTGACAATAGACTTTTCTATGTCTTCATTCCATTTCATTCCACTACAACATTTATATAAGACAATACCTAATATTTTGAACACCGAAAAAACATTGCATAAAAAGGAAATACATAACACTTTTATCATGCGCTGAGATACTCTCATAATTAAAATCGTTCTCGCTATTGAGTTGGTGACTTGAAGGTTCGACGTTCCTCTTGAAATTAAATTTTTGTATATATATATATATATATATATATATATATATATATATATACACTTCTCTCATTTTATCTTCACACTCTACTTTTTTCTAATCATTTTCTTCCCAACACAACTTATTTGCTCAAACCTGAACAGAGACAGCGCGCCCCTGTAACTCCGTTAGAGGAGCTTTGCTGCAAAGGAAAACTCCAGTTATGAGCTTTTTAGTCTTGTTTCCGTTTTAGTTTTATTTTTCAAGCATAATGTTCAACTCTTAGGACATTGGCAATAAAATTGTACTTATATAAAGTATGTTACAGTTTGGTATTCACATTTAATTGAAGTCATTCCTCCTTCATTTGCGTTTTGTTAATGTAAAGAGGTTGCTTGTTGAGGTTCAAACTTTATGCGAAGCAAATGTACTTATGAGTATTGAGTTTTGCTTGATATATATTCATTTGAATGAGGCTATCTTTGTTGGCAAGTTTTTTTTTTGTGGACGTCGAATCTTCTTAGATGATGTCTTATACAAAACATAGACTTCACCCCTTTTCACTCCCATTGTTATTTCAGAGATCAATTTTCTTATTTATTTATTACACTTAAATCTTTTATTTTATTTTTGTCAGTTAGATATTTTACCTTTTAAAAAATGCATAAGGTTATCCCTATTTCCATTTTTTCCAAAAGGTGACATGGAAGTTGAGTCATTTAATTAATTAATTTTTTAATTAAAAAGGACAATTTATAGGATACTCAAAAATTTGAGTGTATCGGTACACCCGGTTTTTAAACTAGTTAACTAAGTTGTTTTTTTACTTTGAAAAATGTGAAAATTATTTTCTATAGTTTACAATTATAATAACTAAATCTTACTTTTTAAAAGTGTTGGATAAAACAAAATAAAATATTTCTGAATTTTTACTAGTCGTAATAATGATTTTGATTATCTTTTAGAATAAAATATAAAAAAAAGATTAATAAGATTTTTATATACAATAAAATGATGTTTTTTCCTTATGAAATGATTTATTTATGTTAATAATAAATCTATACTTTATATAAAGAAAATAGACCGTGTTGGGTTGGTCTTTTCTCTTTCCAATTATACCCTTAAGCAAATTAGACCCTAAGAATACTATTTTGTTGGTGTCATTAAACAAATATAAAAATTAATATTATATTTTATATATTTTTTTTTTGAAAGATATTATATTTGTTATTTTGTTAGTATTATTGAAAAAGATAAGTATAATTTATTAGGTTAATTAGTTTGACAAACACAATAAACTAGTGTATACTTTACCAAGTGAAAAGACGGGCACTCACGTATTTGTCTATCCGATTTTTTTCATTGCCCTAACGGATGTAATTATCAATGATATTTAATAGAAATTTGCGTGTAAATTACAAATTATATTTGATATAAGTATAGATATAAATATTTGTAACAAACTCAACAAACGATATTTATCCTTTTTAATATGACAACAATAATATAACAAATATGATAAAAATTCTTATCTTTTTTAATAAAACCAACAATATAGCATTATTATAAGAATTTTTTTAAGGGTATAATTAAAATAACAAAAAAGTCAGCCCAAATTCCGTCTAAAAGGGATTATTTTCTTTATATATAATACCTCTCTCAAACAAATGGAACTTTCAAACCTTAGTTTGTCACTTGTGTTTAATATATTCCGAGTTGATTTTTTTCCTAATTATATAACTACATGGTGAATTTTGTAAAAAAATTAATAAATAACAACATGGTGAAAAAATGACCACTGTCGCATCACTTGTTAGCATTTTCTAAACAAATGAGTAGTTACTTTATTCACCAATTTTAAAATCCAAAATATTTTAATGTGTTTCAGAGGGTTTTATAGAATGTTTATGCAGTTTAAATTCTATAATTTGATTAGGGCACACGAGATATCCGATAAAGAGAACAAGAAGGTGCCAAATAAATTCATATAAAAGTTTTGCTCTTAAAGAGTTAATTTTTTTTAATAAGAGGTCAGTCCAATGGTGCATTTTGTTTCAGCTTTAAAAAAAATAGATTTTGTGTTAAAAGAATCTAGAGATTAATTTGTAGAGATTTAACCCATAAAAATTCATTTTTTAAAGAAAATGAGTTTTAACATGTACATGTGTTATCTTCTTGTTTAAAAAAAAAAGATTTTGAGAAAAACTAATCCTAATAGCTGTTCATTTTATGATCAAAATAGATTTTTTTGATAAAATAATTTTACTAAAAATCCTAATTAACAAACACTTCAAAATGAAAAAAGTGATATTTTTAGGAAAAAAATAGATTTTTTTTGAAAAAAAAATCTAAAACAGACGCACCCCAAATTTAATGCGGTGCCAAACCCAAAGAATAAATTTGAGAGCCCAAGTTTCTATTAAATTAAAAAAATAAGGGTTAAGTTTTTAGTCCCTATAAATATTCATAGTTTTGTTTTTAGTCCCTATAAAATAAAATCACATTTTTTAGTCCCTGTGATATTTTCCTTAAGCATTTTAGGGACCAAAAATGTTGGCGGAATTTTTTGACAGGGACTAAAAAGCTGATGGAAAAATTTTATAGGGACTAAAAATGTCAATGAAAATTTTTATAGGGACTAAAAGATGTGATTTTATTTTATAAGGACTAAAAATCTTACTTAATTAACCCAAAAAATAAAAAGCGAATCTAGTGCCAAAACCTCATTAAATGACCTTTACCCTTGAACCCTAATTGTTGGTTAACAAACTGTGTACAGTCAAATCAGTGAAAAGCAAAGAGTTTCTTTGCTGCGTTCGTTATCTTTACTCACAACAAGAGTATTTGTGCTGCCTTCCAGAAAAAGTTGGGGGCACGACTTGTTGTCCCCTTTGTATCGATGTATAGTATAAACAGTTTGCCGGACGAGATTCCTGTTCTTTCTGACCACCAAAGAAGCTGTTGCCACAAGCGTTTTGTCGAAAAGGTGGACTCATCTATGGCTCTCTGTTCCCAATCTCCACTTCACCAATATCAATATTGATACAACCGAATCTAACTTCCGTTTTAAAGAATCTGTTTTGGTTTCTCGAGATGCTGTTGGTTCCAATTTTATCAACTGTTTCCATCTAGACATTAAATACAACAATTCTAATCTTGCCAATGATCTCGAATGGGTTAACCTTATTGTTCAACGCAAACTCAAGTATCTTCATCTCCATTTACATGTGGGTGAATATGCTGTCCTTCCCAAATTGCCCATAAGTATTCTAACGTGCAAAACCCTTGTAAGTCTCGACCTCTGTCGACTCAGGCTGGAGGAGGAGTTTTCTGTTATTTCGAATGAATTTGGACTTCCATCACTTAAAATCCTTCGTCTAGAACTCATGAACTTCTCAGAAGTTCGGGATTTTATGTTGCTCCTTGCCAAATGTCCAATTCTTGAGGATCTACAAGCGTCTTGTATGTTCTTCTATTCTCAGGAAGATTCTCTTACCATCCATCAAGAGTTTAAAAGCTTGAGCTTACCCAAATTAACTAGAGCAAATATCACTCTTCTTTGTTTGGGTTATCTGGTAAAAGTTATCTCTCATTCAAATTATTTATGCATCTATAAATTCAAGTCATCCGTTTTATTATGAATATTTGTGATGCACTGAATTTTTATGGTGTCTTTCTTCATAATTTAGGTTAATCAGCTGCAACATCCTTATGATGACATTCCCGTCTCTCAGTTAACTTCCTTGGTACTCGTCAATACTACGAATACTCATGTATTACAAGCACTCCACCTATTACCTAAGCTTCAAAAGTTTGAACTTTACAAGGTTTGTTAAGTTTAAGAATCATATTTCATTTTTCTTTTCTTAGCATACCTCTATGCTTTGTTTTATTTTATTTGATTTTATGTGTTCAATAATAGGGGTTATACATGGCAATCGGAAACGAAGAAGGTAATCAACAAAATTGGGTGGAACCAGAATTTGTTCCACAATGTCTTTTATCAGACCTCAAAAGTTGTACAATTCGGGACTTTTTAAGCCTACAAAGTGAGCTTATGTTAGAAAAATATATTTTGAAGAATGGTAAAATTTTAGAGACCATGACAATTTGGAGTGGAAGGGAACAATCTGAAATAGAAAGAAAATTATCCAAGTGTCCGAAGGGCTCTCCAACATGTCAACTTTCAGTTTATGTAAGTAGTAGTTTCTCTATCTCTCTTCATAATATTTCGCTTCTACCATGAAACTTGTGGATTGGCGGTTTGAATTGAACTATGAGCTATTATGAAGATCGTGACTTTTTCTTGCTGCACAAGTGAAGTAAACATGATTTAGTTAGTATTTGTCTATATGTTTGTTTGTATACTTATTAATTAAACCACTTTTGGAGTTCAATTAGATCAAACCTTATCCATCTTTTGGGCAGTTTTTGTATGCTAAATACAAATTTGATACATAACCATAAGGCAAGGAGGTGTGTACAAAGATTAAATAATATTTTCTCAAAGGAATCCTTGTTTGGTTACTTTCATGGCTTTCATACATAAAACCGTGCTTGTAATGTTCTCAATTTTAATTTATAGTATGATATACCTACTATCAATATTACTTACACAAAATATGAGGAATCGGGCAACAAGTTGCGCCGCTAGACCTTTTTAGATGACAAAACCAATTATCGTAAACACAACATTCATGGACCTATGAGACATAACATTGCTATGCATAACCCTTTGGACTCTGTGTAGAAGGCCAACGACCTCTGATGCTGAAAGTGTCAAAAGCAAATGGTATAAAAGCATGTTGATTGTCAGAACAAGTTTTATCATGTTTGGCCACTTTACTTGACGCAGCTTTTAGGACTGCATGTTATCCTTGTTTGTCTTTTGATAGCATATGATGTTTTGATTGGACCATTAAAGAAGACTTACTAGATCTAAATGATATTTTTGAAGGTATGATGCCGACATAGGTTCTTAAGGACTTGAAAGTTTATCAACTTTTTTTCATATTTCTAGTGATAATGATTTGAAATTGTTGAAAAGCATGTATTAATTGGTTATCAATATTGTTAGGTAGAAGATTCTGAAGAACAGATTGAGATAGAGAATTAGATTATGAAGTTTGCTAATGTAAGGTGTACCAATATGAGAAGAAAATGGTCCATATATGTGTGTTTGTTTAATTGATGGTCCCTACTTTCAAGAATATTGTTAGGTAGAAGATGAAGATTCTGAAGAACTTAGAGTAGTTTGGTGTGTATGTTTGTGTAATATAGATTTTGAAGATTGCTAAATTACCCCTTTAACTGTTGGTTTTGGAAATATTTGAAAATCACTATTGGCATCGGAGAATATGACTTCCTAATGGAGCCATGAAAATTATTGATAGAAAAAAGAAATCTTCAAATTGTCTCAAAAGAGATAATGTTGCAGTTGAGAAAGTTTAAAACAAGTATTTGTAGGTGTTATATTGTATTTGTGTTGGATGCCAAGTTTATATGGGAAAATTGGATTCAAAATTATGAAATTTATGCAATTCAATTAATCTTACCATAACATTTTTTTATTGTGTGCAGATTTGGCAAAATTGAAACAGTTAAGTACTTCTTGGTGGTTACTTAAAGGTAAAAGACTAAGGGGTCATTTTGGCAAAATTTATTGCAAATTGTGGTTTATCCACTAGTGGTTCAGAAAGGATGTAGCACCTTTGTTTATTTCCTTTTCTTTGTCTGGAATTTTTCTAGCAAGCTTTTTTTGTTTCCAACTATCGTAGCAGACAATGTCTTGCCCGTTGCCACACCAACCTTTTAGTTGGTAGACTCAATAAAAATCATATGTCTTTTAGTTTCAACTAATTTTTTTTTGAGAGATCACTAATTCCTAAATATAAGTGTACAACACCTTTTTATCGTCTCTAGATATAAGATCTTAATTGATCAAAACTCAAAGTTTGTGAAAGTTGCTAGTATTACTAAAATAGGTTGGGAGGCGAATTAAAATTCACAATTTTCCACTTTTCTACACTTAATATATCGAGTTCTTGTCATTGGACTGTTTTACCTAAAAAAATTAATTTAAATAATTAGTAGATACATTTTATAAATGAAACTAAAGAATCTCTCAAACATCTTTCAAATTTAGGACCGTATGGATGATTACTTAACTTATAAATGCTACCATTATTTAGTTTAATGTAATATAATAACAATAACATGTTGCGACACTACAAGTCAGTGGCAATTGGCAACGTATCAATTGGGAATAGGCAGATTTGACTAACTTCTAACTGAATTTGAACTGCATTCCTTTTAAGAATGTCAAGGGGGTTCTACAACTCCTGATAAAGTGAAAGAGTTCTGCACTCGGTGCAAATGAATTAGTTAAGGGGGTTCATAGTTAAATTTTCATAAGAGGGTGACAAGGTATGCAAGTGCATCCCTTCAGCTCAAGGTGGCTCCGCCGCTGGTCATAATCTATTTCTATAAACTTATCTTAACAATTACACAAATGACAAATGTTTGTTTTATATCAAAAATACGAGCTCTTTCAAGCACTCATGAACTTTTTGAGTGCCGACGACATAAACTAAGCAAGAAGAAAGTTTTAAAAAAGGCAAACTAGCTTATAGATATTGACATCAGAAAAAATCGAACTTAAGAATATGAAAAGAGCACACCTTAAGATCTCAAACCAACACTATCACACCACTTAAGTGGGTTCCATTTCAGTTTTAAATCTTTCATATATGTCAATCAAAGTGAACAAGTTAGTCATAATATATCCAACTTTGTTAAATTGTGTTTACATGATCATAACATTAACCGGAAAGTATTTCTTAAAAAAAACATTGACGGGGAAAGCCCAAAAAATGTTTATGACATCAAACATAATTACTTACATATATTTTTGTCTTATTGTTTTTCAATTCAATCATAATTTACATATAAATATTTCATCAACAAAATTATAAATAAAGTAATTGATCGATTTTTTTAAACTAAAATTGAATAATATAGTTATGAACGCTAATTAAGAGAGCAATGAATTTGGACTACTAACTTAGCAATAAACGTCCACATAAGCACATTGCAACTGAGTTTCATAGAAAGAGGGTCATTGGGCAAATATTTTACCACTTACATGATCAAATGCACACTTTTAGTAAATCTACTTGAACTAAAAAAAACCAAAATGACTAATTTTATAATCCTTCCGGACATTGTTATAAGAAGGAAAAAAACACTTTTTAGATTCATTGAATAATCGATATATCTGATTGTTATACCCCAATTTTTGACCTAAGATCACACCGACACGTGTCATTTGACCCTAATCAGTCTCTGACTTTTTAGTAAAAATTCGGCAGAGCTATTTTAAAATACCTCATTTTTTGTTCCGATTTGGACCCTCTTCTCACTCTCTTTTATTATTATTATTATTAGTCTTTTTTTTAGTTTTATTTTCCATATTTTACTTTTATCTTATTTTTATTTTATTTTACATTGTTTCTTTTTTATTTATTAGTAGGTTGATTTTATTTCCTTTTAAAAAATGTCCAAAATAAAACAAAGTGTCGAATAGGTCTCAACAGAGTCCAAATTTCAGTGTCAACATTTTCTTTCTATAACCAAATCACCAGAAACGCGAGAGAAATCATCATCAGAAGAGGACGGAAAAATCACAATGATAGAGCCTCTTTTTTTCAATCACAACTAAACCTGCAAATCAGAGCAAATTTCATCAACAAACATCAGTCACGCACAATAGACTAGTTTTTCAACATCACAGCCGAGGCATACCAACACAAATCCCACAGTTTCAAACACTCAGTAACCTCAATTCTTTCCATCAACCCATCCTCACAACACAATCACATACACCAAATCATCAAACATTACAATACCTAACATCACTAAATCAAAGCCCATCGAAAAATCACAAACACACAATTTGTTCTTGTTTCCTTGTTTATACCTAAGGTTTGTACAACTTTTTTTTTATTGTTTTAGAAAGAAAACAAAAAAGAAACAAAAGAAAAGAAATCGAAAAAGAAGTAGAGGAGAGAACAGGATAGAAAGAGAAGAAAAGAAAGAAGAAAAAGAAACGTGAAACTGAAAGAAAAGGGGCGCTGGGGTTATTATATAACCCTGTGATCCAGTACTCAGAGGTGCATGTCTTACCATGCGCCCTCGCCCCTGCTAGCCTTCGATCTTGATCCAACGGCCTGCAATCATGCCTTCTTAGATCAGATCAGGCCCCTTGATCAAATCAAGGGCCCGGTTTATTACCCTGCTTTCTTTTATTTTATTTTATGTCTCTCATGCATTTTTATTTTACTTTGCATCACATTTTATTATTTACTATTATCATATGCATATTTAAATTTTTGTCATTTATCTTTTTGCATAGCAATTAGAATGTACTTTAGGTCAATGTAATCCATAAATGAGAAAAAGTGTGTGTGTGTCTTTTACTTCTTTACTGCTGTATATATTGAAAATGCAAAAAAATTAGGTTAGGGATTTGGTAGTGATCCAACGTCACTACAAAATCCATGCGTTTTTATTTTTATTGTCATGTTAGCTTTATTTTTTTATGTTTCAATTAATATTCAAAAAAACAAAAATATGCAAATAATTAAAAATTCACAAAAGAATCATTTTCATAATAAACCTTGATTGTCAATCAAGTGACGTTCCATTTTCGTTTTTTTCCTTAATCAAATTTCAATTCATTTAACCATACTTCAAGTAATTTTATTTTAACATAAAAAACACAAACAAATTCTTTTTTTGCCACTTTGGCTTTTACATTTTAAAACCTTTTTCAAAATTAATAAAAAACACATAACCAATCAAACGTCAATTTCAACCCCGAACTACGAGGTTTTGATCCCTCACGGGTAAGTAGGCAAAGGATATTGTCCTCTCAAATCAATAAAAAATGTAGATAATAGACTTCTCTTTTTCTTTTTCTTTTAATCACTTTAAATCCATTTTCAAAAAAGCAAGCAAGTTTATAGTGCAAAAATTAAATAAAATCAAGAGGTTCTCGTAGAGTACTACGAACATAAAGGGTGCAAATACCTTCCCTTTACGTAACCAACTCCGGAACCCTTAATCTTTAAAAATGTGGTATTTGAACCTTTTTCCACTTTCTTTTAAAAAATTAAAAGTTCAGTCGTAAAATAAAAGTCACAACGCAATTCAGGTGACTACATTAGCGATTCGGATGACTACATTATAGATATATAACGAATATTGGACAGATCCAGAATATGTTCCACGTTGCCTTTCATTAAGCCTTACAACTTGCACTCTTCGGGGCTTTGAACTTACAAGCTTACACGGTGTCTTTTTGTTAGCAAGATATATTCTAAAGAATGCAACAGTTTTACAAACCATGAAAATATGATCGAGAACAGTCGACTGAAATAGAGAGTAAATTGTCTTCATGCTCTAGGGCCTCTACTACATGTCAACTTTTGTTTAAATGATAACATATATATAGGATTTGTAGGTATTGTTTCATTAGCTTCTATTCTACAATTTCTGGATTTTGCTGTTTAAACTATGAGCTGTTAGTTTCTATTATGCAATTTTTGGATTTTGTTGTTTAAACTAATTAGAATTTCTTAACAACTTCCATATTTTAGGAATTTTAAAGTTTTAAGAGTCTGTATCTGATTTGTATTTGTGAACACCACTGATTGTATATCAAGTATTCAACATATTTCTTTGTAATTCTGTGAGTTATTATGAAAGTCGTGTCACAAACTTTGTTTTGGTGCAAGTTAAAATAAATTTATCTTTAAATGATTTTAGGGTTAAATATGTTTTTGGTCCCTATAAAATTGGGAATTTCTAAGTTTAGTCTTAACTTAATTTTAATAGGTTTTTTAGTCCTACAAAAAAAAATTACTTCTAATTTTAGTCCATGTTACAACAAAGTTTGTTTAATTATCCTTAAACTCTTAAATTTTTGAACGATTTTTTTGAGACAAGTTTAAAACACTATAAAAGGTTTATTTACTAAAATTTAGAATTTTTTAACATGAAACGAATTAAATATGAATATTTTAAAACGGTAAAAACTTAAGATAAAATTGACAAAATCTGGACGTAGAAATCAAATTATGTGACAATTTTTTGCAGAGGAACTTTTAGTTATGTTCTTAACACGTATGTGAAAAATTGTTCAAAAACTCAAGAGTTTAAGCATAAATTAAACAAATTTGAATTGAGGAGGGATTAATACTGACTGTAGAAATTTTTTTTAGGGACTAAAAAAACTATTAAAATTAAGTAAGGACTAAACTTAAAGGATCCCAATTTTATAGGGACCAAAAACATATTTAACTCATGATTTTATTAGGAATCCCACCTAATGAAAGTGAGTAAAAAAAAGTGTTAAAATGTTGTACTTAAGCCATAGGACTCTCCCACCTAATGGATTAGTCTTTTGGGTTGACCACATGCGCTTAAGTTTAAGAGATTTAGTTTGTAGAGACATTTGATGATTTGGCTATCGGCATAGGTTACTAGCTGGACTAGAGTAATCAGTCAATTATAAAGGGTACAAAATGCAATAATTTCTTGGTTTGTCATTGAGGAGAAGTTTAGTGATCAAAATTGTGGCTGCATGTTTTCAGGCATAAAAATTTAACCATGTAAGATCTGAGGGTACAAAAAAGCCATTCCTGATACACTCGTATACTTGCATGTTAGATATAAGTCAATAAGGCAATGTGATGCATGCATGTCCCAATTGCCATTGGCAATTGATAATTTCCCATTAACCTACATGAGAAATACATGTCACCATTAGAACACAAGACTAGAGAAGTTAGTAAAACATAAAAAGAAAAATTTCACCAACATAACATTGCATAAATTTCTTTTTTTTTGAAGAACATTGCATAAATTTCACATGGAACCCTACTCACACACCAGACTCTTCCCCTATATCCCTCTCTGTTGCCATAGATTCTTACCTCTTCCTCACTCTCCCCTTCCTCTTACTCCTCCTCCCTCTCCCACCCTCTATTACGAGCAATTGATGTATTATGCACTGTCAGTTGATCCCAAGCGTGTTCTTACAAGATACTAAACATTGTTTCTTTAAGAGTCAAACTTGTATTAATAATCACTAATCAAAGCATTACGATTAGGACAAAAACTTTCAGCAGAAACAGTGTCTAATTTCAGTCATACACACGGTGGATGTACCATTCTACATGAACACAAACGTTCTTCCACAATTACCAACACTGTTGTGGAAGACTGAAATTAAACACTGTTTCTGCTGTTGGTCCAAAATCAATGTTTAATTTCAGTCATACGCACGGTGGATGTACCATTCTACATGACCTCGAAGCTCCTCCACCTTGAATTGAATTACATTTTCTATTGTCGTCTGTATGTTACCATTCTATCCACAATTCTATCCACATATTGTGTATCTCTTTGATTTCCCGAGCATACTAATGGATTTATGTCCCTTGAAAGATTGTTTTGTTCCTAACCTTCCACATGTTTCATATCCATACAACAATTTGACACAAGGATGTATATTGTATTTATAAAGAAAAACCTTGACAATTGTGAAAAAAAAACATGTTCAACTTTGTTTTGTATAAACATCAAGGGGAGCTGATGAACAACTGATTCTGGCATGCAAGCCTCAACTTCAATATTAGATATTTCCAATACTTTGAAATGAAAAAGTCTGTGGTTTCTTGGTCAAAATTTCATAATTGCCAGCGTTCCTTGAAATGGCAGTGAGACTCTAAATTATTATCAATAGACATATATATAACAAATATGGTAAAGAAAACAAATTCAAAGTAATATGAGAGTTAATATTACTAGTGTCAAAATTAGTATATATAAGAACGGAGTCGTGATAAAATAATCAATTCAAAATTCTGAACTTGTTAGAATGTTGCAATTTGCAAGGGGGTTGTGTAATTTAATTAGTTTGAGCTAAAAGGTTGAGATTTTGAGGTCCAGGTTTAAATTTGGATTGTTTGATTTCTTATTCTTGATAAATTGGTTCTATCTCTGTCTTAGAAAGATAAAGACCATTTTCCTCTCTTTTAATAAACGTTTAAAAATTTGACTATGACCTATCGACCAACTTGAATTCTCTCATTCTCATGTAGTCATGTTCTTCTCCATTTTATGTCTTTCTCTCTCTTGATATTCCCTCTCTCTCTCTTGATCTTCTCTAAAATTTAGAGAGAGAAACACAAAAAAGAGAAGGAGGGAGAATGAGAAAAGGAGAGGATCCACATCTTTATCGACCGGCATCCATCAACACTTATCAAGAAGAAAATGACTATAAAACCAACCAAATATTGTGGATGGAATGAATGAGATTTTCGCCAGTGACTTGTTCAACCTTCAATATATTTTGAACATTTTTTTATCAGCCCCCTCAAAATCTTTTATGCCCCCCAAATTTCCCAATTTGCCCTTAATTTGAGCATCTGACATATATCTACCGAATTGGTTAGGTACTTATATACCTAATTTTGTTCTTGTAAGAGCTATGTTCGAGTTATCTCCAAAGTTAAGGTAAAATCCTCACTTAATATTTAAGTTTTAGTTTCTAGTTATATGATTGTTTATTGACAATATTATGGCTACAATTGTTCTGTATTTGATACTCAATTTTTGCTATTGATAGATTCAATATAGTTATCCAACATTAAGAAGATAGGTTAAATTCAAAGATACGAGAAACTCAATTTTGATAGTTTTTTCTCCCCATTTATTTTTTGTATTTGATATTTGGCTTTTAGGATATGTGCATAAACTATATAAAAAAAACAATAAAAATTACGCAAACTTTCAATGTGATAGGAAGAAGTACGAATTACCGGCTAACTGATTGAAGTTTAGTGAAGATTAATGCTAATTGTTGGAATGATTGTGATGGAAAATCCAAATTCGTCTTAAAATTGCAAGGTTTAGAAGAAAATTTCAGTAGAGTGCAAAAGAGGAAATAAAAGTAGCAAAATTGTGTTTTATTCTATATGATGATATTTTCGGTGTATAACTACTGTAACAAGACGTTCTGTAGATATCTTCCTAATCTATCCCGTATCTATCTACCTAAGCTTGTAGCATCCTGTAGTTATCTACCTTATGTTGTATATAAGGGTAAATTTGGTATTTTAGGGGGCCTTGGGAGATTTATAGGGGGCTTAAAAAGAAATGTTCATATATTTTAGGCTAAACTACAATTTTGCCCCACTAAGTTTGCCACTGTTGCAATTTTGGTCCTCTAATTAAAAAAAGGTTAATAGAGCTTTACCCCCTGTAATATATAGCACTTTTGGTTTTGCCCCCTATAATTTTTTTTTTAGATTCGATCTTTGTAAAATAAAGATTCTTCACGCTTGCCCCCTGACCCCTATGACTCAGCAAAATCTTATATGTGGCGCTGATGTGGATATTTTTTATTTTTGGCTAACATGAATAAAAATATATAATATAACTATTGATCTCTGTTACAGTTAAAGGACCCGTGCTTTGAAACTCTATGTTTCATTTGCTATGACTACAAATAAACAGTAAGATCAACCCTTAAACATGTTCTGGTTTATTTGCCTCAAGCCAATTTTTTCTCATGGGCAGCTATATGTTGCATTGTCAAGAGTTACATCAAAGAAAGACTTGAAGATATTGGTTATTAATGATGAAGGAAAAGAAAAAAAAGTAAAAAATAAAAATAAAAATGCACTTTAGTTTTTTAATGAACTATTTGACCTTCTATATAAAAATTCATGTCACCATTGATCAATTCTACAATGATATATTTTTCAATTTGATTGAGTTGATTGTAATCAAAACATATTGATCGATAGTCTATCGCGCGGGTCAAGCGTTTATTACCACACGCAAAAAAAGGTAAAGTGTGTCCAACTTTAACGCGCTGCCAAACGTTGAAGGAACTCATTTCTTACCAGTCAGTTATCCGTACCGTTCATGCGTTATGCTGTGTAACTTTACCTCTTTTCCAGGTTTCATCTCGCTCGTTTTCTTGATCTGATCTATGTTTTGTAATTGTTCTTTCCAATATCATAGAATTATTAGTTCATAATTTAGATTTAATTTCAGATTTACTTTTTTCACTAAAAAAATTATGCTATATTATGTTTGGATTGCAATTTTTCAATTTTGTTCGGTGAAGATTTGATGTTGAGATTGATGGAAAAGCTGCATTTCTTTAATTTTTAGATCCTCATTTACACCTTAATTGTTGATTATCTGCGGAACTCCACTTGTGTGAAGAAGAAAAGGAAGGTGAAATGCAGCGACGGCGACAGAGAATTTCAACATCAGAAGCAAAGGTGGATAAGATCAGCAGTTTGCCCGACGAAATCCTGTTCCGCATTCTCTCATTTGTATCCACAAAAGAAGCAGTAGCTACAAACATTTTGTCCAAGAGGTGGACTAATCTCTGGCATTATCTTCCCAATATCGATTTCACCGACATTAGAGTGAATACAGTTGAATCCAATCTCCGTTTTAACGAATTTGTGTACTCTGTTTTGGTCTCTCGAGACGCTGCTGGATCTCGTTTCATTGACAGATTCCACCTCAACATTCAGTATAGTGATTCTCATCTTGCCTATAATAAAGAGTTCCCCAATCTCACCAAATGGGTCAACTTTATTGTTCAACGCGGACTCAAGTATCTCCATCTCCGTCTTCGTGTGCCTCTTCCTGATCACTTTAGTGGTTACCCATACTTCCCCAAATTGCCCACTAGCATCTTCACATGCAAAACTCTTGTAAGTATAAATCTCAGTTGGTTCCGTGTGGATGGTTTTTCTTTTACTTCCGTTGGATTTGAATTTCCATCACTTAAAACCCTTAGTTTGAGACTCATTAAGTTCTCAGAAGTTCGAGATTTTATGTTGCTTCTAGCCGGATGTCCGATTCTTGAGGATCTACATGCGGCTCTTGTATTCTTCTATTACGAGGAAGATTCTCATACCGTTCAGGAGTTTAAGAGCTTAACCTTACCCAAACTGACTAAAGCAGATGTGAGTAAATGTTGGTGTTCGTGTTATATGGTGAAAGCACTATCTTCTTCGGTGTCTCTCTGCATGGAAACATCTATGTTTTATGCAAAAGACGACAGAGTTTACAAGGTCAGTTTGATTATGGATATAATGCATGCCACCTCAATCTATGTAGCACTAACATTTCATATTGAAGAGGAGTCCGGTGTTTGACATGTGTCGGTGTTTAACACGCCGACACATGGATTCTATTTCTCAGCTGTTACATGTATTAGTGCTTCGTAGATCTCAATTGAATACAATAAACTGATTGAGTGGGATGGAAAACATAAAAAATGTAATTCATCTGGAATTTTTGAGGAACTTTACCTGGTTTGATAGTGTGTCTTTGTACATAATTTAGGCAAATAAGCTGCAGCACCCTTGTGTTGACATTCCCATCTTTCATAATTTGACCCACTTGGAGCTCTACAATAATTGGGATTTGGTAGTACAAGTGCTCCACCACTGTCCTAAGCTTCAAAATCTCCAACTTTATCAGGTTTGTCAACTTTTAGAATAATATTCAGTTTATCTTTTCTAAAGTCGTCTTTATGTTTTGTTTTAATTTCTGTGTACTATATAAATAGGAGTTATACCTGTCAACATCGAATCAACAAGATGATCAAGAAAATTGGGTGGAACCAGAATTTGTTCCACAATGCCTTTCATCATACCTTAGAACTTGCACTATTCGAGATTGCTCAGGCCTGCGGAGAGAGTATATGGTGGCAAAATATATTTTAAAAAATGCAAAATATTTACAAACAATGACAATTTGGAGCAAAAGAGAACCACCTGAAATAGAAACGAAGTTGTCCCCATGCCCGAAGGCCTCTGCATCATGTCAACTTTTTGTTTTTGATAACATATAGACTATGTAAGTAGTAGTTTCTCTAACTTGTATCTCGTTTCATTAGCTTCTACCATGCATCTACTTGATTTGGTGGTTTGAACTTTGAATTTTGAGCTATTATGAAAGTCATGACTTTGTCTCGCTGCACAAGTAAAAATCATCTCTAAATGATTTATCTAGCACTTGTTTACCTGTTTTATATGTTTATTTATTAAACTTGTTTGTGACTACAGTTAGATCAATACTTATCCATTTTATGGCCACTTGTATGCTGAATTTAGATTTGATGCATAACCAAAGGGAAGAATAATAACTTATATCAAAATAATAAGTTATTATTTTGCCCTGTGGTTATGCATCAATACTTATCCTTCTTTGCCTTTTGATAGCATTTAATGTTTTGGTTTTCCCATTAATAATGACTTCTATCTAAATGATATTTTGAAAATTTGGTTTTGTTGACCCAGTTTACTAGGCAGTTAAGGTCCACAAGGAACAAACAGTAGTTATATAATGTAGTCTAGTAGGGCAGGAAAAGGTTGCCCAAAATCTACTGCTCTACAAAATGCCGTAATTATATAGGGCAGTTTAGTATGCAGGATAAGGTGCTTAAAGTCTATTGCTCCATAAACAAAATGCAGCAATGTTATGACTTGTGATTGTGGAGAAGCTTGTGCTAAGTGTATTAAGAACATTGGTATTAAATAAATAGTATGTGACCGCGGTCTAGGCCACAACACCAAGGTTCTATTATTGAGGCCTCACCAACCGCGTCTGACAGTGATTCTCTGCAATATCGAAGATTGCGACACAGCTGCTATTATCCTAACAACATTTTATAACACCTTGTTAGAAACTTATGCTAAGTGTATTACAAATCACGGTATTATGTGACCGTGATGTAGGCCACAACATCTAGGTTCTGTTATTGAGGCCGCACCAACCGTGTCTGACAGTGATTCTCTGCAATATCAAAGATTGCGACACAGCTGCTATTATCCTAACAACATTTTATAACACCTTGTTAGATGCTTATGCTAAGTGTATTACAAATCACGGTATTATGTGACCGTGATGTAGGCCACAACATCGAGGTTCCGTTATTGAGGCCTCGCCAACCGCGTCTGACTGTGATTCTCTGCAACATCAAAGATTGTGACACAGTGATACTATTTATTTAATACCACGTCTGACAGTGATTCTCTGCAATATTAAAGATTGCGACGCAGCCGCGACTATTTTCCAAGCAGCATTTTAAAACACCTTGTTAAAAACCAAATCCAAAGAAGCTTTTTCCTTTTAAGAACCTTCGAAGCAGATAAAAAGGAAAGAGATCACTTAAGTAAGGTTAATAGAACTTTCAAGAGGAGTAGGGCTAGGACACTCTTCCATCCTCTAATATCCTACTGTGCTTTTTTAGCACTCTGTTTGATATCTTACTCAAGCAAAATTCTTAACTAAGCATTTATTTCTTCCTACAGGCCATATTCATATTTCTTTAGTACTAAGCATTTCTGGTTGTTGCCATTTTTTAAGAGCCTTTATTTTTTCTCCTTTAATTTTGTCTTAATGTGACACTGATTGTGTTACATATTTGACTCTAATATTTTTCAATGGCATTATAGATGTGGCTGCATGTTAATTTTCGGCCGATGCACTGATTGACTTCCAAACAGTTGTCTTTGGATTGACCTAAGAATCGGAAAACTTCAGATGCAAGCCAATGATATACTTACATGTCCCTAATTGTCAGTGGCAATGGATAATAGGCCAACTAAACTATCAAATTATGAATATTTCAAAAAGGTCCCCGACTATTAAATTGTCAGCTTGGTCCCCAAATTTAACCACTTATTATCAATTAGGTTCTTGTATTTAACAACTTACTATCAATTTGGTCCCTATCTTTAACCGCCTAGTATTAATTTAGTCCCTAACATGTTTTTAGAAGGTCTAATATGTGTAAAATTTGACAAAGTCAGGGACCTTTTTGAAATATTCATAATCCCAGGGACCTATTTGAGAGTGTCTTACAAAGTCAGGGAGACAGACTAATTTGATTGTTTACTCTAATAGGCTAATGACCAGCTTGGGAAATACATTTATGTTGTTACCACTAAAGGGTCTCATGTTGCATGATATAAAGAGGATCTAGCATGCTATTTTTGTGCTGTAATGTTTAGGCTGTACTTTCTACCTAATTATCTAGTTTAAAGATTAGAAATATGTATTGCTATTTCCCCAACCGTTTATATGTCAGCAGGAACTACATTAGGTTTTTGTGTGGAAGGAAACTGCATTAGCTTTAATTCTCGTTGGAAGGTCCACCATGGAATTGTTTTTCCAAATAACTTGTTGTCCTCGTGTGACTCTTTAGCCTTGGTGATCGAGGGGTTCCTCTAGTTTCCACTTCTCCTTCCATTTTTCTGTCTCTGTTCTCTGTATAGGATTTGTCTAATTTACAACGTCTAGCTTGTTTTATCTTTCAAGTAATAAGGACTTCATAGTTTATGGTATTACCTAGTGCTAAATGCTAATATCTACGCTGTTCTCACTCTCAGTACTTTTATTTACTTTCATCTAATATATAATCATGGCCCCATATAAGGTTTTCCATGACAAAAAATGGTCCACCCCTGAACTTTAGTTTTGTGAGCCATTTGATATTGTAAATATATATAATTGTTGGAAACTAGAGTAGAGAGCGTTGATAATTATGTATTAATGGCTATCTTACTTTACAAGAATATTGATATATAGAAGATGAAGATTCTGAGGAACTAGACACACTAGATTAATTGGGTCTATATGCTTCTGTGTTATAAAGATTATGAAGTTTGCTAATTTGCCTTTGACTGCAGTCTGTTTTGGAATTATTTAGAAAACATTGCATGTGACATTGGAGAATATGACCGTCAAATAGAGCCGTGAAAGTTATTGATAGAAAAAGATATCTTCAGTTTGTCTCAAAAGAGAATACTGCAGTGGAGAAAATTTAAAATGAGTATTTGCAGTGTCCAGATAACATCAATATGTTTCTACTTTAGAAACAGAACAATTTGTGAAGTTAGAGAAACAAGTATTATGTTGTATGTGTTGAATGCAAAGTTAGGGTAATTGATAAGTATATAGGAGTAGGGGATGGGGAAGGCAAAACCCGTCTCCACCTTGTCCCATTGTCATGCCTAATTATAAGTATACACTAATGGCAAGGAGATTAAGTTATGTATTTATTGGTCAAAAAAGATCTACTTTGATATTCCTTTCTTTTTGAGTTTATAGACGAATCAGGAACCTCCACCTTAAATTCACACACAACGCTAATGTCTCATGTTAATTGAATTGTTTTTTTATTTCAAATTTGTTTATTTTTCTTTATCAGGCGTGAACCCGACCCATTACAAATTAGATTAGTTTGGTTAAATCTTAATGTAAAAAACACATTGAACACTCAACCTAAATCCAAGACAGTTGATTGGTTTGGATATCGATATCGGAGAGGTATGACAAAATTGGTTAAATCCACCTGTTCAGCCCATTTAACCCGCGGATTAAAATTTTGAACTCGTAGTAGACTTCTTGTCCCACCTAACATGCTAAAAAATGGAGTCGTAATGGGGTTATCGGTTGGGTTGCAATTAAATAAAAAAAATCACGTCTTTTTTATTTATGACTTTCAATCAGTTTTTCAATGTTCTTCTGCATAAAGTTGAGATAAGAAACTCTTTCAATTTAATCCAAGGAGATCTCCGACAATTCAGAGGCCCTCTTTTAATCCTGACAGTTTTTTTTTTTTTTAAAGAATTGAAACAAAAATCCAAGACAACTTATAGTGACATTTATCAATAGACAATTAGATATCTACATATGAACAATGTCTAATTGGCTACAAAATTGTTGTCTTCTAGAATTTTACCTAAAAAAAAATGATATTTAGTGATGGATTTTATTTGTATGTACAAGTTTTTTTTTCTTTCGAATTTTGAGGCCACTCTAAGTTTTAAGGCTTTGTGATAAAAGCCACTTGCACAAGGTCTGCCCTGATTTAATCGCTTTTGTTTCATGATGCTTTTACTAGTAAGACAATTGATGAATTCATGAAGATTTTATTATGGATGACTTGTTGATTTAGTATAATTTTTTAAATGATGTAATTTATATGTTGAATGATAATTTTGCTATTTTTTGTGTGGTCATTAGTTTTATATTTTGATTTTCTTAAATTGGCTTAACATTTACGTATTTTTATATTTTGAATGATAATTTATATAATGTATTTTTTAAAAAGATATTGACGGGTTAACCCGTCGGTCAACCATAAAATGGAATGAAATGAAATTATCGTCCGATCCAACCCAACCCGCAACCTTTGGCTATTTAAAAAAAGGGTCACACTAACCGGTGCTCAGGACACTGGTTAAGGATGCCAAAAATTATTATCGTGAAGGGAAACATTTTTTACTTATTTAGTTATTAATTACATTAGTTTTCAATGCAATAACTATTATATAATTTTCTTTTTTAGCATATTTAACCAGTGTCCAGAGGCACCGTTAGCGTTTCCCTTAAACAAAAGCTTAAAAACATTTTAGCTTCCAACCCGCAGGGTTAAAATACTTGTTGCTTTCAAACCCCATCTGTCCCGTAATAGAACACTTCTATTGTGAAGAACAAACATTGTGCCCTAATAGAATGTCTGAGCAGGAACTTTCAACGACTAATTCATCGAAACCAAATTGAAACCCGCTTCCCGCTTCAACGAATTCGTCTGCACCATCCTGCGCTCGCGAGTTGCTGTCGGTAATCGTTCCATCAACAGTTTCATCCTCGACGTTAACTATCAATCCTCTGAACTTCTTTTATGTAGCCTTGACAACATCGAAGAATGGGTTGGCGATGTGGTTAAACGCAACCTTCAATGTCTCAATCTCTGTCATCATCCTCCCGGTGATTGGAAAGGAATACCCCCTAAATTGCCTACTAGTATCATTACTTGTACAACCCTTGTTGTTCTCAAGCTCCATGGGTTTTTGTTTATGGGTGCTAGTTCTCTTTTAAATTTTCCCTCACTAAAATCCCTACATTTGAAAGGCATTTACTTTGATCGACGAGATGAATTTGCGTTGCTTCTGGATGGATGTCCAGTTCTAGAAGATCTTCAAGGATTTGTTATAGGCTATGGCGGTCTCTCTTCTCATTGTCATAAACAAGCAAGCGGCTCAAGCTTAAGAAGGCTGAATAGAGCAGATATTACCTTCTGTGATTGCTATTTTCTGGTGGAGTCACTTTCAAATTTGGAGTTTCTACGCATAACTATTCAAGGTTTGTCTCATTATTAGGAATGAAGGATGATGCATTCCATTTAAAAAGAATAATGTGATTCATTTATATTCTTTATTTTGGTGAATTATACCCTATTTTCTAATACTTTGTTTTTAAAAAAAATGTAGGATTATCCTTATTATTATGACTTTCCTACATTCGATGATTTGACTCATTTGGTGCTCAACTATGATTGGAATATAGTTTTAAGAGTGCTCCGCCATTGCCCTAAGCTTCAAAATCTTGACCTTTATCATGTTTGTTTGTTAAATTTAAGAATTATATTTGATTTATCTTTTCTTATACCGTGCATTTATTATGTATTGTTTTGTTTTATTTGTATCTGACTATCTGTATTACTAGCAGAAGTTACAAGGGGACAGTTGGGAAAATAAGTACATTACAAGAGATTATATACCAAATTGGGTCGATCCTAAATCTGTTCGAAGTTGCCTTTCATTAAACCTTACAACTTGCACTATGCGAGACTTTGCATTATTTGGCCTACAACGTAATCACACTATGTTAGCAAGATTTATTCTGGAGAATGCAAGAGTTTTAGAAACTATGTCAATCTGGTGCTACAGGAAACGGCCTAGAGTAGAAAGAGTATTATCCTCATGTCGAAAGGCTTCTGCAACATGTCAACTTTCAATTTATTGGTGGTAGTTTCTCTATTATGTCTTTTGTTTCATTAGCTCCTACCATGAAATTGTTAGATTTGGTGGTTTGATGAATTATGAGTTTTGTCTTTATGTCATTGCACAACTTATATCGAACCGATTTAGTTTGTACTTGCATAATCTTAACGAAGATTTAGTTTATTGACAAAGGTTATTTGCTGCACAAGGAATAATCAACTAATTATAAAGGATATTCCCCTGTTCTGTCCTGTAATAAAATCAATTCCAATCAAACACACCACAGTATATTAAGTTCATTTTTGGAATGATCTCAAACTTGCTGAATTATTGTGTCATCACAGTTACCAATCTATATTAAACTTTCGTTCGAAAGCTTGACTGCAAAAATCGCTAAGGATTTCAAAACAGATGATTGTAGCTTTTCCATTATTTTAATAACAGAATGTTATTGGGTTCGTTTATGAAATTTGTGCTGCTTATGAACATGATTGTAGCCTGCAATTCAGACTTAACTATGGAGTTTGTTAGGATATTGAAATTCAATTTGTAAAATAGGTTTACTGGTATAATCTTTCTTTTTCTTTTTTAAATAAAGGTCTACTGTTATTACTTATTTTACTTAATCTTTTATATTATATTTTTTGAATTTTCAAAATAAGGAAGTGCGCTGATTTCTTGAATTATGAATTTCCAACCCGTGCCATCTATGATTTCTTATAGTTCAAACATTTTGTATTAGTTGAACTACATTGTATATGAGTTTTATACTGTTAATTGTAGAAATTTAGAAAATGGTTTATCTAATTTATGCAAGCTTTGATTTGCAATGACAATTGTGTCAACATTTAGCCTGTTGAAAGTGACTCAAAATTGAAGTTTAAAAAACTGTCAAACCGGAGCACGATCTGAAAAATCGGAGCACGATTTTTGGGACCAGAATTGATACTTTCATTTGTAAAAAATCGGAGCATGATCTAACAAAATCGGAGCACGATTTTGCGCTGTTACAGTAAAAACAGCTCGTATTTTTTTGGGCCTGATTTTGTTCCAATTTTTTAGGGATGCTTTCCACTATAAATATAAACCTTGTATCAGATGATTAGAAGTAGAAACAAAACACTGTGTAGAAAACAGGGTTTAAAAGTCAATATAAAAACTAGGGTTTGTAGAGAATTTCTCTTGGCAACAAACTCTAGGGTTGAGATTGTTTTGATTCACCTTGAACAAAACACTATTAGGATTGAATCTCTTGGTCACGGGAAGAGATTGTGACTAGGGTAGACTGATTCTTGTAACTCAATATCTCTTTGTAAAGAAACTCATATCATTATAGTGGAACGGAGAGTTGCTCTCTCCCCCAGAGTATGTCATCATTAGACTGAACTGGGTAAACAATTTCTTGTGTTCTCCTTCTTCCTTTTATCTCTTGCTGTTTATTTTTGTTTGAATTATTTTGTCACCCGCTTAATTGATTACTTGGTATTAATTTGCTCCACGCATCAAAAGTATTATTGGTGTGGTTTTCACAACAAATTCACAACATAGCTACTATTCAATTGTTTTACATTACCCAGAATTATTATAGGTAATTCAAATTATTAGTTTGCAATTTTCTAATTCTAGTCATGGTTTCAATTGAGTTTTTTCTACAAGTACATTTTGTGAAGTTGTCACCTTGTATTGCATCAAACTGTAGTTTGCAAACTAATGAGCATACGTAAACGTTGACACAACTTTCCAATATGATAAATAAAGTTCCTATAAGGTTGTGTTCTATGTGTAAATCATCAACCGAAAACAACCTTCCATTTATTTTTACATGGTGGTTTTGCCATTCAAGTTTGGTATGATGAGATTGTGATTTTTCAATTCGAGTTTTGTATGATGCGTTTCGATGGTTAGGTTTGGTGTTGGTCAAGTCTATGAATCTCTATTCACTCTGTTTGAAAGCATTAGTAGGGCAGTCTTGTAAATGGAATGAGTAGTATTGATATATTTGACGGTTAAAAAAATAGCAACAATATTTTAGCAGAACCAGATGCAATAAATAAGATGTTTATTATTGCAAGAACAAGTCCATTTACATCAAGATATGTATAACCATATAGGTAACCGATGAAATGCATGTCATTTTCAACCAAAGTGGTAAGGTAAACTAATTCTAGTTTGGCAACCGACCGTTTGGGTGTTGTGGAAAACAAGAAACGATAAGGTCTTCGCAAATCAGCCATGATCACTGAAAGAGATAGTAGATGAGCTTAAAGCGGTAGCTTTTAGGTGGTTTCATATTAGGATGGTTAACATTTCTTGCCTCTTTAGTTCGTTTTAGTACTTTTTGGATCGAAGAAACGATACGATTAAGATATATTAACAAAATATTTATACTAAAATTTATATGCATGTAAAATATTTGAAAAAAATAAGTATTGATTACTCTTCAATATTATATAATCATAAAAGTCACAATTTATAAAAAAATAATATATGTGATTAAAATAAAAAATGTAAAGTTTTCGTATAAATCATATTCTATGAAATTTTCATTCATATATCAACAAATGCATCAATAAAAGAGCTCACAACAAAGTATGTTTAATGTTGATTGAATCTTCACTCTCGTTATTTTCATCCACCAAAAACATATTTTTTATATTTTTTAATTGATTAATCGAAAAACAATTATAGTGATTCATATTTTAAATTGAATTATATATATCTCTATTGAATTTTCACAACACGGTCACATTTTTTATCCTTTATTTACTTCTTTGTGAAGTATCTTATAAGTATTTGTGTGCATCTCTCGAGTATCTTATAAGTATCCGATAAAATATATATTTTAAATTAAAATAAGTAATTCTGATACTCTGTGGGTACGTATTCGTGGAGTATCGGTATCCAATACATATTCGATACGGGTACAACTCAATTTTGGAGTATCCGGGCTTCATAGATTAATTAAATTGTTTTTTTTTATATTTTAAAAATTTTAAAATTAATTTTTCTAATCAGATATACCCAAAGTTTCCTGCTATGCTCAACAACAAAGGACACAAAATATCTATTTCCCCCAATAATGTGATCCTCAAAAGGTCCACAGACATTTGAATGAATAACCTCTAGTATGCAGAAGGATCTCATTGGTAAATAAGATTTGAAAGCATTCATTGGCTGCTTCCCCACCAAGCATCCTTCACATAGCTTCTCAGGCATTGAATACTTTGGTAAACCAATCACCATTCCTTGTGACACCAACTGATTAAGAGATTTGAAATTCAAGTGGCCAAACCTTAAGTGCCATAACCAACTCTGCTTGTTCTCAAACACAGTTTGCAGACATTGAAGTCATGTGGAACTAATCAAGGTCTTGAAGGTTCTATTTTTTGATAAAGAGGATCTCAAAACTAGCCTATTGCTTGCACTTCATACCTGACACGTACAATACATCTTCAATGATTGCTGAACTGCCATTACTTCTTCTGATGACCATATTTCCTCCTCCTTCTGCTTGCAATGATCTATTATCTGCAAGTCTGATCTTGCTTCTTCTTGTATCATCAAATTTGATCAGCCATGCCTTATGACCAGTCATGTGATTGAGCAACCTGTGTCTAGAAACCAGATTTCAGAATCAGATCAATCTTCTTAAATTGTAGCCATCAAAACCAGAGGTTCACCATCAGAATCCTCTTGTGCCATCTTAACTTCACCATCTTCATTATCTTTGGCAACTCCTTTGCCTTTGTTATACCAGCAATCCTTTGCAAAATGACCCTACTTCTCACAGTTATAGCATTGCACAGATTTCCTATCTTGGAATCTCTTACTATCTTTCTGATTTGAGCTCCCTCCTCCTCTCTTAGAGGATTCAGGTTTCTCACAATTCTTGTGCTTCTGTGAGTTTGACCATGAACCTTTTTTCTTCTTGCTGCTATCAAACTTGCCTTTGGACTTTTTAGAGCCACCCTGATTCTTGAACACCTCTTCTTTCAATTATCTTCAATTCATGGGCTTCTAAGGATCTTACAAGATCTGCAATCTTCATAGTAGGAACATTCCCAGATTCTTGAAAGCAACAGTAACCTAATCAAATTGAGGAGCCAAGGTTCTCATAACCTTCTCAATTACCATATTTTCTGTGATGGTTTCACCACAATTCTTCATCAAGTGAACAAGATTCTGAAACTTGGACACATACACTAATATCTTCTCAGAATCTCCCATCTGCAACAACTCATATTGCCTGTGCAAAGTCTGCAACTTTACGCTCTTGACCTTCTCATCTCCCTCGTAATATTTGACAAGAATATCCCATGCCGCTTTTGCAGACTTAGCATGAGAAATTCTGTCAAAATTTGCATTATCCACCGCAGATTGAATGCAAAACGACGCCTTGCAATCCTTCTTCTTCAAATCTTTGTGAAGAACTTGTTGAGCTTCAGTTGCGTTTTCTGCAAGCTCTGCGACGCCATTGGTAACCACCTCGAGAGTATCTTGAAGACCGAACAAAGATTTCATCTGTTTATGCCACCTTTCCCAGTTCTTTCCATCAAGAATTGGAAGTGAATTGAGGATGCCGTTTCCACCAATCATCATTGCAATCAGATATGAAATATACCCTGAATTTGTGACCTATATGCACAAGAACCAAAAGGCTCATGATACCAATTTGTTAGAGCAAGCACCTTGCTTGCACTCACTGATGAGTGAAAAGAGAGTTCAGAGAACGTTCTGAACTGTGATGAAGAATAGAGAGAATGAAGAGTGTTTTTGTTTTTTGTGAAATATAGAACTGTTATTGATTATGATACAAGATACTTAGCTATATCAATTGAATACAAACAAGTACTTATAGGCTAAGTTGAGTAACTTGCATTACAAGCCTCTAACAAACTAACTAACTAGTTAGTAACTTTAGTAACTATCTAACCAACAAACATAGTTGGATTTATTCACAACACTATATTGGCATAGATTATTAATTAGTTGCACAAGGAATAATCAATTTATTTTAAAGGGCGGTGTAGTAGGAATAGGCAAATAAGCTAATAAAAATCTAGTGCTCCACAAAATGCAGTAATTGCATGACTTGTCATTGAGGAGAAATTTAATGTTAGTTTTATTCATAAAATAAGAACTATGAATATAAGTTCCCAGTTCCTAAAAATACAACTAAGAAAAACTTGGAGAAAGTATTTTTATTGAGTTTTGAGGAAATGCGAAAAGGGTGAAATGGATGACTTTGTATGTGTTGCGAATTCGATGAAAAAATCCCACCAATAAATACTTGATGTGTGGAGCAAGGAATAATCAAGCAACCAATACAAGTGGGTAACAATTATAATCACAAGAAAAAGTAGAAAACAACGAGAGAAAAGAAGAGAGAACACAAAAGAATTTGTTTACCCAGTTCAGTCCAAATTGACCTAATATGGGGGAGAGAGCAGCCCTCCGTTTCACTATATGATGAGTAACATTACAAAAGAGATATCAATGAGTTACAAGAATAAGTCTCCCGCCTAATTCTACCCAAAGTCCCAATCTCTTCCCGTAACCAAGAGACTCAATCCTAATAGTGTTTCCCAAGGTGAATCAACCATCAAACCCTAGTGTTTGTTCCAAAGTGACAAACTCTATACAAACCCTAGTTTTGTTGTTGTCTTTCTAAACCTTGTTTCATCCCCCTCTATCTCAAGGTTTGCTATGATACAAAGCCTATATTTATAGTAAAAGTAACTCCTATAAAATTGTAACAAATCTGACCCAAAAATATGTTTCTGAAATATCCACTGCGCGCAAATTTGGGCCCCGATTTTACCATTCGGGCGCCGATTTTTGCCGTAAGAAAAGCGTCCAACAGCAGCAAAATTCGGGCCCTGGACAGATCCATTCGGGCCCCGATTTTGCCTTTTCCGACAAACATCATTTTTGCCTCCAAACTCCAATTTTGAGTCACTTTCATAACAATCTCCACTTTGACTCCAAATTAGTGATGATGTCAAACCATCAACCACCATGCTGCTCTTTCCCTTGCTTCCCACTACACCAAGTAGCTCCACAAGTTTACACCCTAACCCCTTCATCCATCGGAATGTATTCCGCCTTCTCGAAGGTCCTTGTAGTCCAACTACATTAGGAATTTTAGGTAGTTCAACAAGCATTTACCTTAACCTCTTCAGCCATCGGAACGTCTTCCGTCTTCTTGAAGAGTCCTTGCAATCCAACTACACTAGGAATTTTAGGTAGTTCCACAAGCATTCACCATGACATCTTCAACACAGGAGATCTCCCGTTTCCTTGAAGGTCTCCTTGCATCCAATTACCCTTGGCCTTTTTTTAGAGTAATCCCGCAAGCTGTGCTATACATTCTTCAACCTCATGAAGAAATCCCTTGCTCACCATAGAGCATAGCACCCAAGGTCCTCCATAGTCGTACCATTACCGGTGTGTTCAACTCCACCTCAAGCTGAGCGTACTCTACCTCAACTAAAATGCGTACATCCCACTATGTCTTCAACCTTGAAACTCCACCTCAACAGGTAGATCATGAGTATTGTTGCATCCGCCTCTCCAGACTGATCATGAGTATTCTTACCACCGCCTCTCTAGGCTGATGTTGAGTGTTTAACGTCTCTCCAGACGACTACCTTTCCACTAGGCATCACTCCCAAGGTGAGACACATCACCTTCTTCATCCTCCAAACAACACCACACCATCAGAGCACCCACATCCTCAAGACGCACCTCAATGTTCTTCAAATCACCAATAATTTTGTTGAACTCCGTGAGTTGCTCCATGACGGCCTTTGACTCTACCATCCTGAATGAGTAGAGTTGTTGCTTTAGGAATTGCCGATGAGCCAAAGACTTTGTCATATACAAAGATTCCAACTTTGCCCACATTGATGCCGCGGTTGGTTCCTTTGCTACTTCTCTCAAGACTTTATCCCCGAGGCACAAGACTTTATCCCCGAGGCACAAGACAATGGCACTCCTGGCCTTGTCCACCATCTCGGTCTTCTCTGCTCGTGACATGGTGACCGGTAACACACCTTCACCCTTCAAAGCTTTCTCACACTTTTGTTGTATTAACACCGCTTCCATCTTTACCTTCCATAACCCAAAATCGTTATCTCCGGTAAACTTCTCAATATCCCACTTCGAACTCATGGTACTTAATTATCCTTTGATCCTTGCCCCACCGTGGGCGCCAATTGTTGCGAATTCGATGAAAAAATCACACCAATAAATACTTGATGTGTTGAGCAAGGAATAATCAAGCAACCAATACAAGTGGGTAACAGTTATAATCACAAGCAAAAGTAGAAAATAGCGAGAGAAAAGAAGAGAGAACACAAAAGAATTTGTTTACCCAATTCAGTCCAAATTGACCTAATCTGGGGGAGAGAGCAGCCCTCCGTTTCACTATATGATGAGTAACGTTACAAAAGAGATATCAATGAGTTACAAGAATAAGTCTCCCGCCTAATTCTACCCAAAGTCCCAATCTCTTCCCGTAACCAAGAGACTCAATCCTAATAGTGTTTCCCAAGGTGAATCAACCCTCAAACCCTAGTGTTTGTTCCAAAGAGACAAACTCTATACAAACCCTAGTTTTGTTGTTGTCTTTCTAAACCTTGTTTCAGCCCCCTCTATCTCAAGGTTTGCTCTGATACAAAGCCTATATTTATAGTAAAAGTAACTCCCATAAAATTGTAACAAATCTGACCCAAAAATATGTTTCTGAAATATCCACTGCGCGCAAATTCGGGCCCCGATTTTACCATTCGGGCGCGATTTTTGCCGCAAGAAAAGCATCCAACAACAGCCAAATTCGGGCCCCAGACAGATCCATCCGGGCCTCGATTTTGCCTTTTCCAGCAAACATCATTTTTGCCTCCAAACTCCAATTTTGAGTCACTTTCATAACAGTATGTGATAAATGCATTCTTTTGGGGTATGCAAGCTAAACATAATACTGAGTCTGAATTTACTTGCAAATTGCACTCAATACAGAATATTGTTATAAATGTTCTGTGTTATAGATGTTTTGGTAAACATTGTTTACGATTGAAAGAAGGAAAGAAAAAGCCACATGCTAGTCAATTTTCACTTCACGCTATTCAATCACCACTAATTTTGTTTTTGATATTTTATTTTTGACTTTTTTTCTGCTTTGTTTTCTATGCAGATGCAGATGTGAATTTGATCTAATTATCATTCATTGGAAGTGCTTTTATGAGTTTATTAGCTTTATAGTCTTTTCTCATGTTTCTTGTTCTTTAGTTGCTTTTTTGGTTCTTAATTCCACCATTGTTTCCTTTTGATTATTAGATACCAAGCCGGCACTTGAATTATGAATGATTTTATTTAATGCAAGTGACTTATGAATAATGAAATATTTTCATTACTCTTCTATTTCTATTTTCTTTGTTATATTTTTTTGGTTATAAGTTTCTGTTATGGTTTTGTCCTTTAGGTTATTGATCTATTTTCCAAGGAATGCAATAAATTTGAATAATCCTTTTAGGTCTGTTTGGTTGAGGGGAATTGACGGTAGGGGATAGGAGCAGTTATCAAAAGTTTTTTTTTTTTGGTTTGATTTGTTTTTTTTTTTGTGGGGATGAGTGTAAGGGAGGTGAATCAAATCCCTCCAAAGTTAATTTTAGCCCCCTTTCAAGTTGTCTCGTCGAACCAAACATAAAGCATTTTAAAATTCATACGCTCTCTTCTCCTCCCCTCTTTTGAACCAAATATGATTTTGAGTGAATAAGATTTATACCAACATCAGTCACCATAGTTTCTTGGTTACTTCTTCCGAAATTAATTAGACACAAAAAATGGGACGAATAAGGTAGATTGGAAACAATGACTGATAATTTAATTTTCTCTTGCATTGGTTTGTAAACATTTATTGGAGTTCTGAAATATGATTATTTCAATCTGTTTTACTACCACCATTTGTATCCTCTGTTGTCACTCCTACATTGGTTATTTCAAAACCATTTTCATCGGACTATTTTTCAATTTTAGAAAACAATGGGAAAGCAAATGAGTTATTTACTTGGTTGTTTACTATGATGCCTACATTGTTCAAACATGTAACGCCCCATTTTTATTATTTAGTTATTTTATCGAGTCTAGTGTTATTTTAAATATTTCATTTGAATATTAGCTATGTGGTGATTTTTAGTATTTATTAGTAGGTTGTTATAATATAAATAGTGAAAGAATCTAATTAGATTAGATTTAATGAGGCATAAGGGTTGTTTAGTAATTGGAGGAGTTTGTTAGGTTAAGAATATGATAGATTATAAATAGAGGAGAACATTAGAGAATTAGGGTTAGAACAAGAAAATAGAAAACAGAGAACAGAAACAAAGAGCACGTAGAAGCAGTTTTTGAGAGATAAAGAGGAGAAACTTGTAGAGTTCTGAAAATCAACCAATCTAAGGTAAGGGTGAGACTAACCTTCCTTAATCATAAGTATATAATTTTGAAAAAATGTTTAATCTTGTTGTTGTTGAATTTTGTTGTTATAGAAATTAGGTTTTGAATTCAATTAGATTGTTGCAAACATAGGTAATCACATGAATTAATTGAAAAGTTGTTGTCAAGGTTGTAGATTATCAGTAGGTAATGTTTCCTATTAATTTTGGGAGTTAGGGTGTCGAAAATTGGGTTTTTGGGACAAGTTCTGAAATTTTGTTCATGCTGTTCGTAGTTCTGTTCGTCGTCGCTCACTACAGCGAGCGATTATCCTCGCCTCGCGAGTGACCCAGTTGTCGCTCGCCACGGCGAAATATTTACAGTGAACTACTGTCAGCTCGCCACGGCGAGTAGCCTTACTCGCCACAGCGAACTTCTTGGTGGCAAAATGCCATGTTTCGCGTTCTTATGTCTTTTTCACACATTTCTGTTTTGAATTGGCCTCTGGTGTAAACATGAAAGTTTTAGATAATTAAGTTATCTTTCCAATGGCTTTGGTTTGACTTGAAAATGTTTTGGGTATTTTGAATTATGATAGAAACACTTCAAGTGGGTCTTGGAGGACTTTTAAGAAAATTTAGCATAACCGCTTCTAAATCAACCCGAAACTTTTGGTTTCCAAACTTTAAATCCTAAGTATTATGAGTTTAATTAGAATGTTTAAGAGTATTTAATCTATGTCTTGTAGAATCAAACTTAGTTTTCTTTTGATAACGAATCGGTGAATCATATTGATATGTTTTTGTTGATTTATGGTTGAATCGATGATCAAGTGATGTTAATGTTGTTTCATTTTGAGTCGTATCATTGCATAAGCATTTGTCAAAAGTTGAAGGTTTGATGCCTTGTCAAAAGTTGAATGCTTGATGACTTGTTAAAATTGGGGGCTTGATGCCTTGTTAAGTCGAATTACGACATTCTGTTGGGAGCTTGACGCTCCGTTGGTACCACATGCATTTGTTGAGTTGTTGTTGTTGCATTTGTTGAGTCGTTGTCGTTGCATTGTTGAACGAAGTTGATTGATTCCTTTATGTGAATTAATTGTTGATGATTAGTTGTTGTTGTTCTATGTTGATTGATTCCTTTATGTGAATTAATTGTTGATGATTAGTTGTTGTTGTTCTATGTTGATTGATTCCTTTATGTGAATTAATTGTTGATGATTAATTGTTGTTGTTTTATGTTGATTAATTCTTCTTTATGAATTGTTGCTTATTATTAATGAATGTGAAATCTTCTGTTTGAATGTTGCCTCTACGTGGGTAACGTACATATATCTAGGAGTAACCGCTGATGTGAGTTGAGTTCTCGTGTCGTCTTAGGAGTCATGCTCTGATACGTAACGGGATGATGATATTTATGTGTTTTGTTTTCCTTTTGTTACGTATCTCTTTATAAGATGTTGTTGAACCATTTTTTTAATTGGAGTTTTTATTATGTTGATGATGTTGAGGCCTAATGCCAAGTTTTGAATTAAAACGTTGAATATTTTCCG
This sequence comes from Medicago arabica, assembly GCA_946800305.1. Taxonomy (NCBI): domain Eukaryota; kingdom Viridiplantae; phylum Streptophyta; class Magnoliopsida; order Fabales; family Fabaceae; genus Medicago; species Medicago arabica. The sequence goes on along the minus strand of OX326971.1, from coordinate 1,159,763 downwards.
CTGCGACATTGTTTAAATTATCGAAAGCAGTTGTTTTAATAAATAGTGATTTTAATCCCATTTATGTTGAAATGATTTTTGAAGAACGTAGATGTGACATCCTGTTTTACGATGCACTCTGATATATTTTATGTATTATTTACATGTTGGGAAAACGGGGTGTTACAAAGCACGGTCAATATTTTTAATCGCTTCACATATGATATGATGTCTAGGTAATTAGGAATGATTTGACCACTCAAATTGCCGTAGATAATGTCAAGATTGATGAGTAATGATGAACTACTTTTGTAAGAAAAAATATCTTTTATATAGTTGTATCAAAATTGTTTATTTTAGAGAAGAAAGAAAGCTTATGTAGTGGTGGTAAGCGGCATTGGCGATGATTATATTCTTTGTAAAAGATAAACATAATTTGTTATCAATTAAAAGTCATAAACATCTATACATATCGTTTAAATTAAAATTTCAAAACGGACAAACAGACACAAAGTCTCCTCTAAATACTAGTAAAATGATAATTTTTTTAAATGAACAGCTAAAATTGGAAAGAAAAAGTCTTCTTTATAGAATTTTATTTATTTATTTCCACATCCATATGTCTTCTTCACCTTGGTGCACGGCTGCCATGTTGCCGATTTTCTATCGATATCTGTGTTTATTTCTTTTTTTTAATACTTATATATTTTTTATTAGTAAAATATATCGCATTAATATGTTATTTGTAAGCTTTATTTTTTAATAATACTTAGTTAAATTTGTTCTATATTTTGCTACTTCCTATGTTTTAAACATAATTGATTATTTTCTTAACTAATTGTTAATTTTTAATATATTACATCTTATATTGCGCATTAAATTTATGATTTTACGATGTCTTTATGATATTATTGTTGATATATTTACTAAATTGTAATTTGTATATTAAAAATCGATCCAAACTATGGGAACTTCGACTGTAGTGTACCGGTACTCTTGATTAATAAATCAATAAATTAACGAATATTTTTATGAAATAAAAAGTTGTTTTTCGATATTTATATTTAAAAAGTGTCATTTTATAAGAAAAATATATAAGAATCATACTAAATTTTTTATATTTTACTATAAAAAGTAATTAATATTCTATATTATGAGTAATACAAATTAAAAAAAATATTTTATTTCGCCGAAGTTTTTGATAAATAAGAATTTGGTGTACCATATAATTTACTCTAACTATTCCAAATAAAAATGAATTAGATTGGATATTTTTTTAGAAACCATCGAAACCGATCTAAACTGAACACCTAACAAATACAATTGATTGATTTACATATTGAATTTGTCAAATTCGAGGAAACCCTACTTACTAACTTGGCTATTTAAACAAAGGCTGGTTTCTTCAAAACCCTAGTCACTTCGAACCCTATCTGTTGCCGTCACTCACTGCTATGCTACTGTGAAGAACACATCGCCGGAATAAAAAAAATCTCTAAGCAGATAATTTCCATGTCGGCAATAGATAGGATCAGCAGTTTTCCGGACGACATCCTGATTCGTATTCTCTCTTCTCTTCCCATCGAACAAGCCTTTGCCACTTCCATTCTCTCAAAGCGATGGACTGATCTTTGGTGTTTTGTCCCCGATCTTGACTTCACCAAAACCAAATGGAAAGACCAAGAATCCTATTCCCGCTTCGAGGAATTCGTTTGCACCGTCTTGCATTTGCGAGAAGCTGCCGGTAATCATTCCATCAACACTTTCATCCTTGACATTGAATACGATTCCTCTGAACATCTCTTACGTTGCATTAAAAATATCCACAAATGGGTTGACATAGTGGTTAAACGCAAAGTTCAAAATATCCATCTCCATCCTCATGTCCCTCTTAACGATGATGATACAATACTCCCTAAGTTTCCTACGAGTATCCTTAATTGTACAACCCTTGTTGTTCTCAAGCTCCGTTGGTTCAATTTGACTGTGGTTAGTGATCTTCCTATTAGATTACCCTCACTAAAAACCCTACATTTGAAAGAGATATACTTTGATCAACGTCGTGGTTTTATGATGCTTCTAGATGGATGTCCAGTTCTTGAAGATCTTCAACTATCTTATATATACATTACACGTTACACTCATCCTTCTTTTGATGACTTTGAAAGCAGCTCAATGTTAAGAAAGTTGAACCGAGCAGATATTTCCGCTTGTGATTGCTATTTTCCTGTGAAATCACTCTCAAATTTGACGTTTCTACGCATAAAACTATCAGAGGTTTGTTTTATTTTAGAATGGAGTAAAGAAAAAATACAATGTGATTCATTTGTATTTTTTTATTTTATTTTGTTAAATTTTACACTAATATCTAATACTCTGTCTTCTTATATAAACTAGGATTATCACCCTTATTATGAATTTTCTACATTCCATAATTTGACCCATTTGGTGCTTAACTATAATTGGGATATAGTTGTACAAGTGCTCCACCATTGCCCTAAGCTTCAAAATCTTGAACTTTACCAGGTTTGTTTGTCAAATATAAGAATCATATATGATTTATCTTTTCTTAACATACCTTTATTATGCATTGTTTTGTTATGTTATTATCTGTACTATTAACAGAAGTTACAAGGCCATGTATGGGTGCAAAAGTACATACAAAATTGGGACCATCCAGAATTTGTTCCAAGCTGCCTTTTGTTAAACCTTAAAACTTGCACTATGCGGGACTTTGCATATGTCGGCCTACAACGTAATCACATTATGTTAGCAAGATTTATTCTGGAGAATGCAAGAGTTTTAGAAACTTTGACAATATGGTGCAACAATCAACAATCTGAAATAGAAAGTCAGTTATCTCCACGCCCAAGGGGTTCTGCAACATGTCAACTTTCAATTTATTATCAAGATATATATTATGTAAGTAGAAGTTTCTCTATCATGTCTTTTGTTTCATTAGCTTCTACAATGCAATTGTTGGATTTGGTGATTTTGATGAACTATGTGCTGTTATGAAGGTCATCATAAAAGTTCACTCTATGCTTTGTTGATTTTCATTTGTTTTGAATAACTGTGTTTGATTTTTTTTTAAATTTATTTTGCTTGAATGTACAGTGCTTTATTTTATTTATAATTTGCTTTTGAATGCATGTCACTAAACCATAATGTTTTAATCACAAACACGGAAAGTTTTGAAAACATGTCTTATTTGAGAAATTTTCATTATTTTTGAATTAGTTAGCACCAATATGAGCATGTTGTGTTGATGTCACTGAGGTAACGATTTCTTCATATCATTTTTGTGAATTTACTGTTGTTGGAATAGAAACTTGGAATTTGTGATGATAAGGGTTTCAGTTTGAATTTTATGATTTTGAGTAATTAGAAATGACATTATGCTTAGAATATCTATTGAAATGTGTATGAATGTTATATAAGAGGTTCTGTGAATGCCTTCTGAGCTACAATGTTTTTGTATTGGACAATTTTCATGAAAGGTAGTGCTGTAATTTGTAAACTTGATGAATACAGAAGTGAAATGTGAACTGAACTAGTGAAGTAGCAGTCTAAAGTTCAATAAGTTGAAATATGTGGGAATATTTGCTGAAAAAGTTGGAATGTATACTTGTCTAAAAAAACATTAGACTTTCCTTATTGTTGAACATAAATTAATGTTACTTTGCAAGTAGATTTGTTTACTATATTTGCTGCTTAAGTGAATTTTTTAAACCATTTTCAGGTATAAAAAGGTGGGTATGAAGCATTTGTAGTTGATTTTTGGGGAGATCTTTCGATTGGAAGTATTAAAATCAAGAACTAACATCTTGAATTGGCATGACTAAGATGGGAGGCACTCTATATGTGATTCTGGTCAATTTGGTGAAATAAGTGGGGTGTCCTATCAATTGAGCTAAACTCATGAGAACGTGGTTTTGAGATTTTTAGTTGGCTCTCAAATGTTATTATGGACCATTGCTATAACTGGTTTATTCGTTTTCATTGCAACTTTTTTTTTTGTCTAATATTTTCATTGTTACTTGAATTATGCTCTTGAATGAATTACTTTAAGGGAATCGGTCAAAGAATATATATGTTGTCTTCACAATTGATTTTATGTATTTTTTATATCCATATTTGGTATTGTGTCGATTTTTGTGTGCAGTTGTTCTTTTAGAAGTTTTCCAAACTAGGATTGGTTGGTTGATCTATCCAATATGTCATTACCAAATTGACATCTTGCAGAATAGCTTTCTTAGTCCATAAGCTTTACCCTTTGTTGAAGATGGCACATCGTCATGTTTTGCAGTTTTTGCTTTGAGCTCTAGCATCTCCAAGACACATGTCAATGCCAAAAGCCCAAACAATCATTGTCTTTGAACAATGCAACATCAACATTACATTACACGTTGCTGTTGTTTTTCAATAGTGATTCTTTGCGTCTTGATGCCTCCCATACGTAGAATATAGTCTCTCGGAATCTGCACTTAGATTGGAGCACTCTTCTTGAAATCCTCCCATATATTTTCATTTCTTCCCTTCCAAATGCACCACATCATCATAGTGAAATCAATTATTTTGTGTTGATGCAAATTTGACAAAATAATGAAGAATAATGGTAAAAAAAAATAGTCTCATTAATTATCAAAGAGTGAACATTCGACCATAGTCTAGCTATCTCTCACACTTTCTTAGCTTTCCCGCAACCGATGAACAAATGTCATTTGTTCTCATGACGATTTTCCCAAAAAAGGACATGCATTCTTATATTGAACACCTTGTCTTTGAAGTCGGTCTCTTGTTGGAAGGCAACTCACCATCCACAAAAAGATTTTAACTCAAGGTGTATCTCAAAGCACCGTAGCTTACTCCACTCACCTATAACTTTATACTATTTGTTATCAATAAGTGTCTCCATTGTATACCACTAAGATGGATGTACTGTGTAAATGCCTTTGTTATTGTATTTCCACCCGCTTATATCTTATTCACCGTAGGACACCATTGTCATGTTGTTATTCTCATCTTGGTTAAGAACACAATGTGATTGTTATTTTCCGATGAAATCACTTTCAAATTTGGAGTTTCTACGCTTACAACTATTTGAGGTTTGTTTTATTTTAGAATGGAATAATAAAGAACACAATGTGATTCATTTGTATTTTTAATTTTTTATCTTGTGGAATTGAGTTTTACCCTAATTTCTAATACCTCTGCCTTTTCTGTATAATTTAGGTTTATCATCCTTATGACTTTCCTACGTTCAACAATTTAACTTGGTTAGTGTTCAACTATGATTGGGATATAATTGTACAAGTGCTCCATCATTGCCCTAAGCTTCAAAATCTTGAACTTAACGTACCTTTATTCTTTTGTCTGTATATGTATTATTAACAGAAGTTACAAAGAAACAATGGGAAACATAGGTACATTACAAGAGATTATACGCAAAATTGGGTCGATCCTAAATCTGTTCCAAGTTGCCTTTCATTAAACCTTACAACTTGCACTATGCGGGACTTTGCACTTGCAGGCCAACAAAGTAATCACATTATTTTAGCAATGTTTATTCTGAAGAATGCGAGAGTTTTAGAAACTATGTCAATCTGGTGCTACACAAAATGGTTTAAAGTAGAATTATAAACAATATTATCCTCATGTCCAAGGGCTTCTTCAGCATGTCAACTTTTAATGCATAGGTGTTAGTTAATTAGTTTCTCTATTCTGTCTTTTGTTTCATTAGCTTCTACCATGAAATTGTTGGATTTAATGGTTTGATGAACTATGAGTTTTTACTGTCAAAAAATGAATTATGACTTTTGACTTTATTTCGGTACACAACTTATTATCTTTAACTAGTTTAGTTTGTACTTGCATGATCTTAATGAAATTTTAGTTTATTGACAAAGGTTATTTGTTTTCCAAGGAATGATCAGTTAATTATGAAGAGTAGTGTGGTAGGCATAGGGAAATAAGCTTTAAAAAATCACTGCTGCTCAAAATGTAGTAATAGCATGATTGTCATTGGGGAGAAACTTAGTCGTTAAAATTTTAGCTGCATGTTAATTTTCAGCCATAAAAAGAGAACTATGAATATGAGATCTGAGGGCATAGAAATATGTATTACTGATACACTTGTTGACCTACAAATTATCTCTTCATTGAAGAAATAAATGAAAGTGTGAGGTACAAGGCAATGTTATACTTACATGTTCCCAGTTGTAAATGGCAATGAATAATAGCTCAATAACCTGCATGAACAATGCATGTCACCATTAGAACACAAACGAAGGAAGGGGGAAACAGCAACCATAGCTCATCAGCATAACATTGCATGAAAAAACCACATCTCCCCAACACATTTTCTAACGAAGCATAAAAGTATACAGCACATAAACAAGCAGGTTTATGCTATCAATTATTCACAAAAGGGAAGAATATCACAGCTCATGCATTCCAACTGCTCTCCATGTATTCCGTTGTTTCCGTTTCTCTTGACTTTGATCTTTTTTTAAGAGTTATTCTTACATTTATTGCACAAATCATTCGTAAAAAATAGCACTTCTCTTCACAAAAATAGTAGCTTCCTAGTTAATCAAGACTCAAGAGCATGTAATATGTATCAATGTTATAGCGACATTTCAGCAGAATCAGAAGTGATATACAATCTTAACTACGTACAGGCTGAGAAAACAGACCCTAATTAACAACAGATAAAGATAAATCAACCTTGGAAGCAGCCAATAGAATGTTTATCATTGCCAGAACTAGTGCATTTTCATCAAGATATATATACTAGATAACCGATCAAACGTTTTGTAAGTTGTAGTGAAATTAAACTTGTGAATAAATGAAAAAGGACCTTGAAACAGGAGTGAAGAAGAGCCTCAAGTTGGAGATGGTGGCTGATCTAGTGGAGGTAAGCGGCCGTGATGATGGAGACTGGAGCACATCCAAATCTACTGAAGTATTTATTTCCAATTCCACACACAAACTTTTTCACCAACAATTCTTGACACTACTATTGTTACGCAGCTAGCTATGCTACATGTTTCATTGTTCTCTTCTCTCTTTTTTTCATCTTTTATATTTAATGTAACAGGAGTTAAGGAAATTTCAAGAAACAAACTAAAGTTTACAAGCACGTACGATAAAAAACTGACAGAAGAAACCAGATTGAGTAAAAAATAAAAACACCACAAAAATTTAGGGGGTATATTAATAACAATATAGAAAACAATCTTTGAATATATTTATGCGAATTATCATATATACAGTGTGATTAATTTCATCTGACATGCACATTACCTATATGTACACCTCTAGTATACACTAAATTTGATGGAACTATAATTTGCACCTTACAATGGCCAAAAGCCAGACTGATGAAAGTTTAAGTTAGTGTGGCATGTTCATGAGCATCACACAATTTGATACGCGATCACTCAACAGTATAACCCTCAATAGTGTGAAGCAAACGAATTACCATAAGCAATGGAATAGTTCCAACATGATAAACCAGGCTTCAGTGTGAGATCTCATAGACGAATCTATGAAATGAGCAATGCTCTCCACCAAGCGCTACCTGCAGACAGTTATCTAACGACTTTGTTACTCTTTAAACATCAAATTATAGTCTCCATCCTTCCTAATTATTTTTTGAGTTATTGGCTTATAATTAAATTAAATAAATATCATCATAAGGTAAAAAAATGCAACTATAGCAAAATTTGAGGTTACATGTGAAACAACAAAAGTAGTAAGTAGTAACAGCCTTAGAGTTTGATCTTACTTCTACTACGAGCACGAGCGTGGAGCTCAAAATAGGACCGCGTCCAATCTAGGACTGCTCGAATAGGCCTAATCGAAGCAAGTTGGCTCCAAATCCAATTAAAGCTGCTTGTAAATTCCTCAAACCCCAAGAACCCCTGCTGCTCATTCTCATTTTGGAAAAAGTAGTAATTAGCATTATTATTATCAATGCATTGTAGCTCGTGACGGCATACAGGGCAAGTGTTATGCATTTGAAGCCAAGGGAGAATGCAGTCAGAATGGTAGAAATGTTTGCATGGCAACTCTCTCACTTCCACATCAACCTCAAACTCATCTTTGCATATTGGACAATTCGGATCACTTGCTAAATATGCTTCTGTTACCTTAACCATTGGCAAGGCTTCAATGGCCGAAGGTGACGCTGGAGGCGGCCCCGGTCTAATATTGTTGTGAACCACCCCATCAAAGAACTCATCTAATGAAGGGGTTTCAATGTCATTGAGCTGAGGAGCCAAGTTTTGTGATGGTGGTGGTGCAGTAGGCCTTGTTGAACGAGTTGGTCGAACAAATCTTAGTGTAATCCATGCTTGTGGATTTTGATTTTGATCATCTTCATGTTCTGTTCCCCATTGTGGTGTCATGTTGTCTTGGTCTTGTCTTCTAAGAGATGGATCAAGGATGAAAGCTAAGCTACCCATTAACTGATTAGTAGAAGGAGGAGGGTCCATGTTTCTGTTGTTAGGGTCATTCATGAGAAGTCTTGGCCTTGATATATCAAGTTCATAACGCAATTGATGGAAGCAATATGGACAGAAAGAACCATAATTTTGAATGGTATTTGTTGATGGTATTCTAACAGTACGTTGGCAATTAAGACACCAGAAATAGTGGAAGGTTCTCATTCTTCGAACACCGTTGACAACGACACGAGGACGGCCTGTCAGAGACATATTATTGGAAGAAATGAAATGGTAATGTGGTTGAAGTGAATTGTTGAGGAAGAATGAAGGAAGAATATGGAGAAAGTATTTTATTTTATATGTGGGTTTTGAGGAAGGAGAAAAAGGGTGAAAGGGATGGCTTTGGATTGAAGTCACAAAAAGAAAGGGATTCTTTTTCATTTGTATGTTACTATTGGCGATCTTTGCTTTGGCTCACCCCAATGTTTATGTTATCATGTTTTGCTTTTCTTCACAAACTGAGTCTTCCTCTTTATAAGGCAAACAAAAGATGCTTGAATGATGATGACAAGCAAGTTAAACAAAAATGCTTTTTGGTTTCCTTGAGGAAAGTTGTATGTTATAATACCATATTAACTATGGATCAATGCCAATGCTTGTGTTTGGAAAAAAAATATTGTTGACAATTGTGAAAAGAACCGATTCAACTTTTGTTTGTGCATGCTATTCAGAAACATAGTCATGAACAATTTACTTTGGCATGCAAGAACCGATTCAATCTACTAAGCTATCATTTGTGTTTATCTCTCATGTAAATGAATAATACATAGAGAAAAATAAATGAAGCAAAATTAAAAAAAAAATGAATGATAAATGTTAATATATTAATAGTTATTGGTTTTGACTTAAGCTATTTAATTTAAAAGTTGTTGCGAGAAGAGTCTAAAAGATCATCCAATTGGATTATATATCCACAAATTTAGTTTGGATGCACACTTTCAATTAAACTATTAAGGCATTAGACATGAGTCTCTTCTCTTATATAATGTTCAACATCCACTTTTTCATCTAATATGAGACTCTCACATACACTTGATATAACAAAAGTTGACGCATGCAGTAGCTCTACTCTAACGACAAAATGGACCACAATTTGTTGTTGCTTTGCCTTCACGACTGGACTTCCAACTATATTATTTACAAATCACAATCGAAGGTTTTACAAGTTTTATTCTATTAACATTAACATGATATGATATGATATGGATTGTAACATTATGATTTCTTTATTGTAACTACAAAGTATTAGGACTTCAGCTAGTGAAGATATTCCAACAAAAAAACAAATTCATTAGGTAGAGAAGTCTTATGGTGTATCATTGAACATTTGTTTCTACTCGTGACTTCTAACATAATGTGATTTATTTTTTGAAACAATAATTTGACTTATTATTTGAAATATTTAAGAGCATATCGACACCACAAAGCAATAGCAAAACTCACGTGTAGCATATGCAAGAAAACTGGATCTTTTTTATTCTTACTTAGTTAAAGGACGTAGAAATTTTAAACCAACACTTCATCCCATTTCACGTGAGAACCAAATAACCGGAAAGATTTTGCTTTTTTATGTATTCCTTCCCCTTCTAACCTCTCTCCTCTTCATCCCTCTTTTTTCCATTATCAACATTGGGGTTCAGAATATATTCCAAAGTAAATAAATGTTCAAACACAAATTATTTAGTAAGTTGTTTTTTTCTCCTTGTTAAAAAAAAAGTTGTTTTTATCTCGAAATTGATCATAAGCAAATGTTGGGCCAATCAACCGTTGAATTTGAGTGCATGATTTATTTACTACTGATATAAAAAAGAATGACACACAATATAAAAAAAAGAAAGAAAAAAAAACAATGTACATCATTTTGTCTAAAATATCGTCGGTTGGAATCCTCAATGGGGATGCTTAAGAGGGCGTTGAGAAGAAGATCTAATTGGTGCTTATGGAGCAAGAGTGCTCAATTAAACTCTTTCTCTCGCCGCAAGACCACAATATTTTAATATTAAATTATTGAAAAGTAGAGGATATGAATTTATTGGTGGGATTCATTTACCACTTTTTTTTAAAGATATTAGGTTGAAGTGATCGAGTGTTTATCATGTATTCTTATTAAAAAAAATTATAAATGAATGTTTATTATATACACCCTCCGGTCACAAATATTATAAGCAAAAATTAATATTATAGATTCATTCATTAAATGATGTAAGTCTTTATTATAATACACATACATCATTTAATGAATGAATCTAAAATGTTGATTTTTACTTATAATAGTGACCGAAGGATGTATCAATTATAAATCAACGGATTCGTGCTAACCAGTTTGTATTTATATCCAACGGTTCAGAATAATATGATCATCCCCACTTCATTTCTTTTCTAAATAAAAGCAAATGTACTTGACATGCTAGCTTTTGTTTTTTGAATCACTTGACACACTAGCTATGTAGCTACTAATGTCGTGCTTGAATATTTATTTCTTCATAAACATGACTTTGTCATGGTTAGATTACTTGTTAGTGAAACAACCAACTATCCAAACCTTCTCATGGATCCCAAGCTAAACCCTAGGCTCCTCTTTTCAGTTCCTATGCTTCACCATCCTCTCTTACATTTTCTCTACCTTCACTCTCTCCCGTATCATCATCTCTCTACCATCCATACCACACAATCAATTTTAAAACTTATCTCATGCTTCTCTCCTTCACGATGCCCCTTGGTTGAATCCTCTCCACTTTTTCCATGAACTTGACCTTCAAAGGATCATTTGCTTCCCCCCAGACACCCCCACCTACCGGGACTATCTTTTTTTGGGCCTACACCTTCTATCTATCCAAGATCCTTGAATTCATGGACACACTCCTCATCATCCTCGGCAAGTCAATACAACGCTTCACGTTCCTCCACGTGTACCATCATTCAATGGCTGTGATCGTGTGCCACGTCTGATTGCAAACCTCACAGCATTGTTCCCAGCCGTGCTTGTCACCAATGCCTCCGTGCATGAGCTAATGTACTCATACTACTTATTTGTGCGCGCTAGGCAAACATCCGAAATGGAAGAAGCTTGAAACAAACTGTCAGATCATACAATTCTACTCTAGCTTCGTCCATTTGGGTCCGATGATTTATTACCATTTTATATCAGGTTCAGGTTGCTTCGGTATTTGGCGTCGGAGCTTCAATGTTGTTTTTTGTGCTTCACTTCAATGTTAAGCCTTCCAAGCCGTTGTTGTTTTCTACTCATCACATTGTCATTCACAGTCACAAGGAGTGATGACACTTCTATGTTGTTGAATGAATAAGAATAATTAGGATTCATGATTTGATAGTTACAAATTCTCTCTTGTAACCGTAACTAAATCAATTATATACTATCTTGAGTTTAGTGTATGTGCACCATCGGTGTAGAATAATTTTAAACCGACATCGAATAAAAACTCATGATATTGCCAAATACGTCTACTTTGTAACCACAATTTAAGAACGGTAAAATACGGAATTCTTATTAGATGTCAGTGTAAACATAAGTTCCCTATATGTTTTCTATTTTCTTTTGTCCTGTGTTAGGACTATGATTTGAATCTCTACTGAGCAATGTGTGATATAGTGTCTCTTTCATCCCTAAATAATCAACAACAACCCCCTCTCCTTATTAAAAAAAGGAGAAGACATAGAGTTTTACAATGAGAACCAACAATGAAGATGGTTGAAGTTAGAGAGAGGAGCTGAAGCTGAAAACTATCCAACTCAAGCATTGCAAAACATAAATATGAAAAATCTAAAGAGCTAGTTAAAAGCTAGTACACGAACTTCCTATTATTATTTACAGCAAAAATTAAAATAAAATTTACATCTTTACAGTTTCTGTAAGCAACCTTGAAAATGGTATCACTATCCAGACTTACCCTTGCTTTGGTTTCCTTGTGGCTTTGATTTGTTCTCAAGTTCCTTCAAGGAAACTTCTGATCTAGATTCTTCGTTTTCAAAAGGTAAAACTGCTACTGGAGCAGCAGGAACTGCATGCCACCTCTCTCTTAAAAGTTTAGTGAGTCTCTCAACCATTTCCCTCCGGAACTCGAGCTCGCGTGTGAACATGTCGAAGAGAAGAAAGGAAAGAATGTACTTGAATGGAACAATGAAGAGAATGGTAGCCCAAGTTAACATCAGCACAGCAACCTCAGTTGTTATCTGACAAAGGATTGGATCAGATTAAACTTCTACAGAAGAATATAATAATACAAAGAACATGTCTGAATGTAAGTTATAACTAAATCTCTCATTAACCATGCATGATATTATATTATAATACCTGTGGATTTCCAGAAAGTAAAATTGAACGTATTTTGAGAAGCGAGACATTCACTTGCTGTGTTATATTCTCAACGTCACGCATGGCATCTTTTACAGCAATGATCTTTTGTATTGTATTTGACGGTGGCTGATCGCGTATCATGACTCCGCCAAAAAATCGCCCAAGGCGGCCTTGCTCCTTAAGGCTCCTGATAGTCAGCATTCCAACCGCCGTGATCATCAGCATCACTGGAAAGATATATGACAGCAAGTTTCTGGAAAGACATAACAAGGAGGTGGTCAGAAACAACTATGTTCTTCAGTATCAATTACATCCAAATTAACATTTTCAACAAGTATGTTCTATGGGAAATGTTGACAAGAAAAATAAACCTTGAATATGAGAAAATTAATTACCAAATAAGTTTACAGAAAAAAAAAACTAAGAAACTAATCATGTTATCAGACAAAATAATCATCTTTAGACAACAGCAGCACAAAGATAAATGAGATGAGTTTACCTAAAAATTAAAGTATAGGTAAGTCCAAGAAACCCAACAGTCAGGTGTGGCTCCTCCCAGTGCCTTAGCTTTTCAAAGTTTTTGGCAGTTAAGGTGATAGGAAATATTAGCTCCTGCACAGGAACATGATTACTGTTTAAGACCATATTACTTTTGAAACCCAATCAAATGAAAAAAGATATTAGAAATATAATTGATCAAGGTTTTCTCAATAGTTAAAGGAAATTGTGAGAAATATCATTAAAGGAATGCAAAATCAAGGTAAGCATTCCAACCTTAAAAAGATCAATGTTACTTGGTATGCCTTTAAGTGTTGCAGCATCAATGGTTGCTTGAGTCTTCTCCACAACCTGATACTTTTGTTTGCTTGTTTTTGCTGCTCTTTCAGTGAGCGATAGGTCAGCCACAACATGATTCTTACTTAACACTAAACCTTTTGTTGAAGTGTTCTTCCAAAAACTAGTAGAAGTACTAGACCCCCAAGATGGAGATTTCATCCACTTCCGCAAGTAGACACTTCCGTCGATGTCAAAAACATGGTTAGAGCTATCAGCTATTTCGTTAGAAGGTCGATTTTCTGGCTGATGGCGGGTACTTGTAAATCCTGTAACCAATTGACTTCCCCAATAGTTAACAGCTAAAGTTTGGAGGACAATATCACCATTCGGTGCATTCTGTAAATATGAGAACTGAACGAGCTTGGTAGGATCGTCGAGCAACTTCCGCAAATGTTGAAGGGCCTGGAGTCTAGCTATACCATTAATGGCACTGCTTGTTGCTCTTTGCTTTCCTTTGCGAGCTTCGAAAACATTAGGTCCATACTCATCAGGTCCATACTCATGCGTGAACTTGTGTAAAGCGATGACTTCGCTAATCAATGCATGCCAAACATCCCTCCTCATCTCACCTCCCAAGTCAATAAATTCCAGCACCCACCAATTCGACCTAAGTATGAATGTAAGTAAAAATATAAACACAGACTATTTAAGATGATGATGATGATGATGATGATGATAAAATGCAGCAAAAAGCAACAGAGAAAAATGGAGGACAAATGTTGTGGGTTCTAAATACACAATGAATGTTAACTCAAATAACCAGAACATCAGAGGACATGGTTAGATTACATCATCAAATTTTTGTAGAATGTAAACCACAATTCTAAGACAGAAAACACTGATAAATAGTGTTTGAAGCAGCTTACTCACTCTGAGCCAGAAGAAATAGAAACAGCGGAGTCAAAAAGCGAAGACCCTAAAGGCCCAACTTTTGCCTTCTCTACTCGCAATCCGTCATATGTAAGATCCAATCTCATGGCTCTCTTATTCCCCAATAAGCCAGCTCCCTAGAACATCAGAAAACATCAATAAAACAATATGGTGATTAACTTTATTCTATCAACAACCAACCAATCCTACTTACGAATCATGTTACGACCCTCGTGTTTACAATCTTTTACCAGCCTACCGATCTACTTAAAAACTTGAACCTGACTACATTGTATGAGAAAGCATATATATAAACATTTCAGAAATCATACCTCAAAATAGATTGCTTTATCAGTAAGAGTGAGTTTGCCAGGCCATGCCATATTATTCTCCCACTTCAGAACAGGCTGCTTACTGTTGGAACCAATGCATAAGATTTTCTCCTCATCAATTTGGGGAAACTCTGGAATCTGATATGACCTATTTTCTCGACGTACTCTACAGAAATATCAGTACAAATTCAGCAGAAGAATTCTACAACTCTTGAAACTTCATTTTATCAAAAACTAATTATCCAGATACAATGGGAACACCTAGTGAACTAGAAGCATTTGAAATTGGAAAATCATTATTAGACCATTTATCTTTAACTCGGGGATCAAAAACATGTGTTGCTTCCCCTAAGGTCATTATATAATCAACAAAAAGATGATCGTTAGAAACTCACTTGACAAACTCATTAATGTAAGCTAGCCATGAGCTCATGGAAATGCCATTTTGATCACCGGCAAGAGCCTTAAAAAGATTGTGCACTGTGGGACGGTCAACCACACCAGAGACTGCAGGGGCAATACGAACAAAAGCCTCCTCGGTGACAAGTTTACTCTGCAAAGTTACCCAAGCGACCTCTCAAAATCATAAAGATAAAAGAACTGAATGCAATAATACAGATAAGATGAAAAATAGAACAGGAAATCTCTAACAAAAGAAAATCACTCCTCACACATCTTCTGCATCCAATCAGCTGTGTACTCACATGCTCATAGAGTGGCTGAACTAAATTAAGTAAAGAAAAGAAAAGAAGTGAACCTGTAAAGAAGCCTTCTCTGCATTGCTGGAAAGAAGATAAGTGTAAGGGTTTTCCCAGGCAAGCATAGTTATGAATATCAGCCTCTGGAAAGCAGGATCCTATAAACGTGTTCAAGAACAATAAACAGCATTACATTTCGTTATGTGATAACAGAACACGTTTTATTCAGTATTACTATATTTGAATAACTAATTGAAAATGATAAAATGGAAAACGAAAAAAAGGCCAAAGGCAAGTTTGATGAGACCATGATGAACTTATACAAAACAAAACAGAAAATGAAAATAGTTTTCAATTTATCATCCAAGTAACAGTATACAATACCTGGAGGGAAGGATGAACATCGGAGTTGTCCCTTGACAAAAATCTAAAGCAGCAGTACTCAACCAAATTACGGGCATCATTATATACAGTTTCTGGAACAAGTGTTTCAAAAATATTCTTCATTTTCTTCCCAGTCAATCCACTCATCCTGCATATCTTATTTCCAAAAAGTCAAATAATAGTATCTGTATCAGTTTGATAGGCATAAACTTCAGCAAGAAATGCAAAAAGACAAGACCATGATATTAGATTAACAAAGCCCGTAGCTAGCACAAGAATCACAAATATCATATTTTTTAATTGAAACCATCAACTTGTGAAGAGAACGCTATAAATTATAAGAATGTACATATAAACATTTCAAGGCCAAAGAAGAAACAAGAGAGTGGAAAATATACATCATTATTTAGTGTCTTTTCTGTTATTACGTTGTTCTTACGGGTAGCTTTGAGAGTAAATAATTGTTTTGTGCATTCCAAGGACACAAGTTCAACAAATGTGTAACTTAGTCTTGAATTCTTTAATATATTATCATTTGGTGTATGCATCGGCACAAGTAGCAGTATAGAAAAGTTACACTCTGTAACATAAAAATAAAATGATGTCCATGTAATTCACCTGCTGAATTGCTCAATACATATAACAGCAGCTAAAGAAAGATTCCCATATGGCATTTTGCGGTCAATCGTTTTCTCTACCATCAATATATCTTCCATAACTTGAAATCCGATATCATTTTCAGGATCAGGCTTCCGACTTTGAGCAGTTTTTGCAAGCGGAGAAGTCACTTCATTCAAAAAGTTTTGTGTCCTCGACATCAATACATTCAATCTTTCTTGGATAGAACCTTTGAAAAAGAAGTTAAAATTTAAAAATTAGAAGAAATAGCCAGGAAGACAGACAGAATTTAGGAAATATTATATTCACAATCTCCTTCACATACTTAAGCTCAAAAACAGAAAGTTCTAAGGCCTTGTTTGGATAAAAAACTTATTTGCAGCTTATAGCACACGGACTTGTCATAGATAATAAGCCTTTAAGTATAAGCTATTTCTATAGGAAAAGATAACATAAATTGAAATTATATTGGTATTAAGTTATAAGCTGTTTTAATAAGCAATCTTGGAGAAGTTTCCATATCAGCTTATGAACAATGAAATAAACAGTTTCCATAACATAATTAGCATTAACAATCAGTGAAATCCAAAAAACAAACAGTCTATGATGATAATAAATAACAGATTTTTACAAGAAATAAAAAATAATAAAAATAATAATAATTCCATTAGAAACATACATCCAATAAATAAGTAATTATGATAAAAAAGAGTGAGTAATGAATGAATCATACTGGCACTTAGGTCATTGAGCTTCAATCTATTACCCAAAGACTTGAATGAAAATTTTTGCTCAGAGAGTATTATTCTTCGCTTATTGTAACAAGAAATAACATAATAATTTGGTGATGTTCTCAACTGAATCATGGGAAACTTTGTTCCCATTATTATTATTATTATTATTATTCTTCAACTACCACTAGATTCAGTTCAAAAGCAAAACCATAAATCGAAAAGTATAATGAGAGAGAGAGAGAGAGAGAGTTATTTGTTTGCGCTTATCTCTGTGTGTGTGTGTATAGGGAGATTTAGGAGAGAGAGAGAGAGAACGAAGCAAAGCAAGTAAAGTAAAGTAAAGTAAAGTAAGCATGAATATGCACGTGCCATGAGACCACTAATACTAATAAGATTAGATTACTTCGACTCAACTTTGGTCGTTTCTGTTGATTTTTTTGTTGCCAATGGAATTTATGTCACGCGTTTTTAAGTCTTTGTTTACACATAAAAATTAAAACTAGTCGGCAAGCAAACCTAAATTAAATATAGTATTTACATTTCATATTACTTTCGTTAAAAAAGACTCTCGTATTGCATCCCAAACCTCATGATAAGGATCTGGATCCACTACCCTATATTAAACTCATTTTCATTTTCATTTTTTGTTTAGCTCTCCTCTATATTAAACTCTTTCATTTTATATATCATTTTTTTCATCTTTATATTTCATATAATATATATAGACCAAGACATCTTGATCACTATGGTGAGCTATGGCAATAATTGGTCATTTGTGGACAACTACACCAATTTCTCTTTTATTTTTTATCTTATATGGATATCCTTTGCATCAAAGTTTCTCTCAATTATCTTTGGAATTACCTTAGCTACAAATATCTTTTGGTGATGGTTTCGTCCAAGCAACAAATTGTAGCTCAATTGTTAACATCTGTTGACCAATTTTCCATGAGTTGAAGAACTCATTAAGAGAGTAAAGTGGTAATATAGATGTAGTCATAATCATTGATGAATGAATGAAACAAAGATACAAATGAGCGTCTGAAAACAAAAACGCAACACAATTTTCTTAAAAAAATAACAATCAATAATGAGATGAAGTAATATTTATAAAGCAAGTTGTTGATGGTGGTGGAGGTGAAGTAATGAGATGATGATGTTGTTGATAGGTTGTTGTTTCTTAAAACAAATTCTGCATTTCTTATAAACATTGATGAAAGTGATATTGAAGATGATGAAGAAGTGCAAAGAAGAAGATGAAGAAAGAAAGAAAAAACGGAGGGGTAATTGACTAATGTTTGACAATTTCAAAAAGGTTTTGAAGTTTCTTAAATATCACGGGAGGTTTTGACGAATGCTACAATTTTGGGGGTTTTGACCTATTTACTACTTGTTTATTTTGTTGGATGGTGAGTGGTACATACATGCCCTAGTGGATCCACACACCTAGATCCTCAGTTTAAGTCTATTGAATAAAACTTCAACCACCGGATCTAAAAGTACAATATGAATCTAACCGTCAAAATTTGAGTTGAATGCACTGGACTCTAGACACCCACATGTGCAAGTGCAAAGCAAATGAAAACATAATGATGAAAATACGAAACCAATATATATGACTGAAACCAAACCAAACCAAACAAACTCTTTAAACTCACCTAATGGCCTTATCTTCTACTTCACTCTTTTCACCTCTCAACACCACAAATCATTCATCTCACAAACTACTACATTCACCACTTTCTTCTTCTTCTTCTTCTCACTTTCTAATCACACCCCTCATCTACCACACTCACAACCTTGCTACTATCTCTCAAAAATGGAGAACAAATGTTTCATTCTTTCCTGCAATTTTCAAGAAAGGCAAAGATGCAAACACCCTCAAAGAAGAACTTCTTGATGCCATTGCATCACTTGATCGAGGAGCTGATGCTACTCCTGAAGACCAACAAAGGGTTGATCAGGTTGCTTTTATATGCTTTGTTTTCTGCAACATTTCAATTGCATGCATGCATGCACGTTTTATTGTTGATTCATGGAGTTCATTAATTTCTAAATATATAGATTGCACGCCAACTTGAAGCAGTTAATCCAACAAAGCAGCCTCTCAAATCTAGTTTACTTGATGGAAAATGGGAGCTTATATACACTACCTCTCAGTCAATCTTGCAAACTAAGGTAAACCATTTCTTTTTCCTTACTATATATAGCCATGTATGGATTAACTACTTAATTAAGGGCCTGTTTGGATTTTCGATTGGCATTTGAGCTTATGTGAGACTGTTTGAGAGAACTTATAAAACAGCTTATGACAATTTTCAAAAGCTGTTTTCAGCTTATTTTTGTAAGTTCTTTAATATAGCTTATAAAAAGCAACTTATAGCATATACACAAACAATTTAACTTTATTTTATCCTTTGCTATAGAAATAGATTATGTGAGCTTATACATAAGCACTTATCATAGTGTTATAAGTAGAAAATAAGTTGTTTATCCAAACAGGCCCTGAGTGCTCATAGCATAAGTGCTTGTGTATAAATAGTTTCTATAACAAAAGATAATAATAGAAAAAGTGTTTTCATATAAGCTATAAGTGGTATTCATAAGCTATGTTAGAGAGCTTTCGAAAATAAGTTAAAAATGGCTTATGGATTTGTCATAAGTTTCTTCCATAAGCTCTCTCAAACAGTCTTCATGTGATTATGTCCGTGGATGAGATATAATAAGTCAATCCATACAAACTCATAGTTCGTAGTTATACCCTAGGGACATAGACATGATATTGATATGTCAACACCGGTAATAATTTGAGAAAATGACATGATTGAATGTAATTAGATGTGTCAGTGCGGTGTTGCTGTTAAACACTGACACGTTTCGGTGCTGCAGCAGGTTATATCTATATCGAGCTCATAAATCGTTCAATATATGTTACCCATTCTGATGCACCTATTGTGGGTGACCATTACATGTTGTATACTTCTATCAGCAAGTGCTCCTTTGTTATGTGTTAGATTGATATGATAAATTGGAGCAGCTACTGAACATTTATGTGCTACTTTAGCCACTCATTTCACTAACCATCTAGATTGATCATTGTTGCTACTAGCTTAAATAGGTTTGTCTATTTATACTCATAATGAAGGAAATGCGCTCAATTTCTATTTCTTTTACATTAGTTCATAATTTATAGCTTAGCTTCTATATTATACTTTTGTTATTCCCTTTCATCTTTGCAAGACTAAATGATTCTTTAATTACAATAGCCTACTCTATAACTTGTTTTCCACAAAATACATACTGAAAATCACAATTAGAATTAAAAAAAAAAAAGTTCATAATTTCATAAAATATTAGTCGAACTATTTTACTCTGTTTCGGTTGTGAGTTAACTTGCTGCCCGCCGTCGCCGGGCTGGCCTGTTTTGGATTTCATTTAAACTTTAAACAGGTCTCCTAAACTACCATCTGGCCTGGTACATTTTGACAGTGTTACTTTTATACGTTCATCTCTTAGATAAACTGATAATGAATGACCTTAAAGGTTTACTTGGTTGCCTTTTTGTTTTCCATCTCTTAGATAATGACTGTGTACTAACATTTTCAATATTGTAATGACAGAGACCAAAGTTTTTGAGATCAGTTACAAATTATCAAGCAATCAATGCTGACACTCTCAGGGCCCAAAATATGGAATCTGGACCGTTCTTCAACCAGGTGACACAAGTGAAATTGAGATAAGTTCTCACTATTTACGCTGCATTCCAACTCTAACATTTGCATATGTAAACGAATCAATACTGTTTAGGTGACAGCAGATTTAACACCTCTAAATGCAAAGAAAGTGGCTGTGAAATTCGACACCTTCAAAATTGGAGGCTTAGTAAGTATTCAAAGTCTCAATAATCATCATCATTGAAAGTATATTTTGTAATATTCTAGATATAATGGCTTGAGAACCTATATGAATACAACAACAGCCAAGTCTTATCCCACTAAGTGAGATCAGCTACATGGGTCAAACAATGTCATAGTAATGTTCTATGCATATCATATCGCTATCCAAATCATTAATCTATAGATTTTTCATAATAGTTTTTCTAGGTCTTCCTCGGCCTCTCCTTACTACAAAATGTAAAGGTATTCTCTCTTCATGTCCAAACCACCTAAGCCGAATTTTCAACATATTTTCTATGATAGGTCCTACCCCAACTCTCTCTAATGTTTTCATTTCTAATCCTACATGTCTAGTGTTATCACACATCAAACGCAACATCATCGTCTCTTCTTAGGAATGAAAAATGAAATTCTATTGAGGCTCTATACAAATGCTAATTATCTAACAAGTATCAACAAAATTCATACATGTTACATTAGTTATAACTATTATCCTTTATCCGCAATTCCCTGTGCATTTAGTTCCACAGTAAGTGGTGTATATATGCTTCTGCAGTTCTATTGAGTACTGTGTATAAATGTCAGTACCATAATTACTTTGATCGTTATAATGTACATTTGCAGATACCTGTCAAGGCTCCTGACACAGCTCGTGGTGAACTTGAAATAACATATTTGGATGAAGAACTGAGGTGAGTCACGTTTTATTCTTGTATGTTCATAAACTGCATTAGACCTTGTGTACCTAATCTCAACTTTAAATTGCTTTACTATCAATCTTGTGGTATATATAGATATTATCAAGTACCTTTTGTCAACTTTCTCATTATAACTTGACAGGGTATCAAGAGGTGACAAAGGAAACTTGTTCATCTTGAAAATGGTGGATCCATCTTACCGGGTTCCTGTATGATATGCTGTCAATATATATAACACCTTATCACCGTCGTGTTTTCTTCCTTTCAAGGGATTGAAACTACCCGTCGGCGCTTTCTGAAGTTGAAACTTATACTAGCAAGTCAATGTCAGAGTGTAACCACTATTCAAGCTAACTAGAAGCATTTTGCAACTGTGCTTTCTGTAGAAGTACAAAGTTTCTAGATAAACTGAAAATGTGAATAAATATAATAATTTAATGGGGTATATTTCTCTTGAATGTGGAAAACTGTGATACAGAAGTTGTTATATGAACATATCGTCAGCTAAAGCTTTGCTCTGGAGGGATGAAAGATTGTGAAACATTTATCTATCTTATACACTTGTTAATATAGAATTTTTATTAAAATTATTAGAAAGCAACGTAAGTGCATAGATGCAGCTGCCAATGAGTTTTGTTGCAAATTGTTTCTTGTTGGATAAATGTGACTCATCTCCTCAATTAACAGTTCACACGAGATCAAGTTTAATATAAGTTGTCTCATCAGATTATGGTTGGATGGAAAGCTGATTAAGCTAGTAGAGAAAGGTAAATACGAGCTTGTTCGACATACTCATTCACTTGCTTCCCTTTTGAAGAGACAATTTCTAACATCAGTAAAAGAAGTGAATCGTGCTCATAAGAACTTATTTGATGCTTCCAATAGAAGAAAACATTGGACCTTCGAAAATATATCAATTGTTGAAAGAACAATTTGGTGGTTATCAAAATGTTGGATGCACACTAAGAGATCTTCAAAATTATTCGACAAATTTGAAAACCATGATTTATAGTGAGAGATCATATATATTTCTATTTGGAGACAGGGTTTGCACACTATATCTCCAAATATGTACAAAGTAATTAGAGCATGTTCTGTTTTAGTGAGCAAAAGCCTTGTCAGAAAGGGACACTATTTTTCTAATCACTTTTGTGTAGACCAGAAAGATTTGGAGAGGAAGCAAAAAAAATCAATTATTATTGCCAAACGCCATAATAGTTATAAAGAAATCATATATGTGTCTGATGTGTGCGAAGAAAATGACATTACAGTATAGACCAAACAGGTAGAGAAAGATGTTATTCACCAAAACCGGTCCCGGCACCTTGAATTAAAGGAAAATGATGCTTTACAACACAGACATGCAAACTCTTTGCAGTAGCAGACTAACCTAGATCATTGTACTTCCTCAATAGTTAGATAAATACCTGGTGCAATATCTGCAAAATAGAAACCAAAATTTGTTCATCGCACTTTCGGAACATTTAGATTTACTTACAAAAGCTAGATGCCCAAAACTAGAGCTTGATAACAACTCCTTCAAAAATTCCATCATCCCTGAAGTTAGGTGCAAAGAGTCTTGGATCAACAGGTCCTGGAAGACTGAATGAAATTGTGAATGGTCCAGGAGAGCATAACTGCTGGGTTTTCATTTGGAAAACATGCGACTGTGTTGCTATAGTTCTTAAACCAGATAACAACCCTCTGATCTCAACCTTCCCATCAGACTCAATATCGCAACTGAACTTATCTGCAAAATGTAAGATGAACATTCACTTAATGAAAGGGCCATTTCAACAGCGGTAATCAAAGATAATGATAAAACTGCAATAAGAAACTTAACTAAATAGAAAGACGAGAAACGTACTGTACTCTCTCTTGACACCTGGTAAGGAAACTTGAAATAGATATGCCGCTTTACTAATACCAATATCCACAACACCTACAGAAGGACCGAGTAGCCCTCTATTGGCTGTTCCTGTCAAAACAATAGAATGATCTTGAACACAACTGTCGATGTCAGGTAATGATATAAGCGGCATCAACAAAGGCCCGTTCGATTCACACATCCTGCTGGAAGAAGGATTTCCATTAGCAACATGAGGAAGTTCCGGCATCGAAGGAGTATCATCATCAACATACTTTCTCTTACATTCTTGTCGAAAATTCCCTGACTGCGACCCCCCATTGTTAACACAATCTCCATTAGCAGTATTTGGAAATTCCAGCATTGATGGAGAATCATGATCAACATACTTTCTCTTACACTCTTGTCGAAACTTCCCTGATTGGCACCTTTCATTATGACTACTTTCCAATAATTTCGTAACATGATCGCCATCACTTTCTTTGCTCAATTTGTTAACACAAACACCATCACTTTCTTTGCTCAACCGAGGTTGAATCCGAACACGCAAACATTCACTTAAATCCAACTTGAAACTATCAACGCCACTTAACAACCTAAACCTATTCAAATCCTCCTCTTTAATACATGACGATACAATCGGATCATCGATCAAAACAACGCCTTTGACAATTCTAAAGCTATCAGGATACCAAACCTGTTGATGAAGATTCAAAGGGAAAAAACTTGTGAATTGTTGACAACCCTCTGAAAATTCAGAGTTGGGTAGGTCCAAATTTCCCTTTAAATACATATGAAACATATTAAGGTCTAATACAAGTTCAGGAAGTGCATTTTTAAGGAGATAGTAATATAATTTCTCTAAGAGAGAAATTGAAACATATGAAGATCCTAAATCATTCAAATTATATGATGGTAATCCTGAGATTAGTATTTGAAGTGATGAACATCTTGGATTATCATACTTAACATCAGGTCCTAGGTATGTTGTGATTATGAAATCAATGAGGAATTTTCTGTCACTAACAACATTGTTTAATGGTTTCATTGTGACAGATTTTCTCTTGTAACACAAATTTTTTCCTTTCAAATCCATAATCCAAAAACCTAAATTGAGGATTAAGAATCAGAAAAATAAATAAATAACTTACCGAATTTGTTTTTTGAAGGAAAATAACTTAAAATTGTGAGTAATCACAATATTTGTTTATCAACTTGAAGATTTGTTTATTGAGAAATACTATATGATTGTGTCATGTGTGTTGTCAATTTAGCATAGCTACACCACACATGTAAACAGTGTCGAGGTTTGGAGGGTTTTGACTTATGACTTTCCATTCTTAAAAAAGGGTTACGATCCTCTCCAATATCATGATGATCCGATGCGGATCTTAACCGTACAAAGATTCATTCTTAACCGCATAAGGTAGCACAAACGGTATCTGAGATCAATGAAGATCAGAGAACATAATAAAAAAAAGGGCTTCATAAAAAAAAATCATTATTAATCCATTAAATTTAATATTTTTTATCAATGATTGCATTATTCTTTACTTTGAAAATTTTAGAACCATTTTGGATTTAAAGTTTGTTTCTTACGCATTAAAATAAAAGTGATTTTCATAGTAAATAATTTAGAGATTATTTTTTATAGATTTTGGGCCTTTTTGTTTTAGATTTTAAAAAAAAATCTTTGTATTTTTAAAAATGTATATTTTGGAATTATTTAAAAATAGTAAAGTTATTTCAAATTTATTTGGTGTAAGTTAAAAAAGAGATTTTGACATTTACTAACCTAAATATTCATTGTTCGAGATTTTACATAATGAAAATCACATATTTTTTCAAAATGACATCTTTCAAAAATGATTTTTATGAAAAGCTATTTGAAATAGCTTTTTTTTAAAAAAATCTAGTATCCCAAAAAAATTACAACAAAATGATGAAATAATTAAAATGACATTTTAAGAAAAGCTATTCAAACAAATTTTTCATTTAAAGCTTTCCTTAAAAATTATAACAAAAACATATTACACTACAAAAATATATTTTAAAATGAACTCAATATAGAGCCCATGTTTATGTAATTGATGTGCAGACCTCAATCTTTCTAATTAACATGTGAAAAAGTTGACTATGAAGTAAAGACAAAAAGTTAGCCAATCACTGTTGCCACTTCAATAGAAAGATTGGGTAATCCGCATTTAGCACATTAAAAACCAGCGGGGAAATATTAAAAAAGAATCTATGAGAGAAAGATAATGACCAAGTAAAGATAAAAAAAAATATCTAAGCATACACATGATTTAATGGAATGCAAGAGAAGAAAATCTTTTGACAAAACTCTATGCCATCAATTTGTGTGAGCATGGTGGTGGCGAAACTTCTCATATTGAATGGTCTGAATTGGATTTTAGTGGGGGCGGAGACATCCGGAGAACACGACGTTGTAGCCGCTGTTAAGAAGAAGAGGGTGTACAAAGTAGTTGCTGGGATGAAAGAGAGGCAAATATGAAATTAGGTTCAATGTTTTATGAGTGAGCACAAAATGCAGGGTTGAAAGACAAAATATATAAGAATATTGTTCTCCCTGCACATTTCGCTCTGACCCAGCTGAAGAGACGATAATGTCTCTGTGCAAGTTAAGTCATGTTACGTGACTTAACTTGCGTAGCGCTACAGAACACATATACCCTTCATTTCCAAACTTCCCAACTTCGAATATTTTCACCCCAAATTTGATTCTCATCATTCTTGCATTTCTTGGTTGAAATATTTTATTTTTTTAAGAAAATTTACATTTTTAGGTTTTTATAAAATTGTCTTGCATGTTAAAGATTATAATTGTTAGTGATGATTTAACTTAGGAATTATTGTTTAGATGTTGTTTAGGGTGCAATGTGGTAGTTTAGGGTTTAGAAAAAGTTAGATTTCTTAGTTGTTTAAAAATTGCACTCTATGTATTTGGTAAAATGTCACAATGGTTCTATTTGTTTTTTTTATTATTGCTAATGATGAAATTAGTTATAATATAGTTTGTTAATGTTAGTTATAGTATGTATAGAAGAATGTGGTAGTTTACAGATTGAATTGTTAATGTTGGAATTGTTGTGCAGATATGTCTCGGAGGAATCCATGATTATCAGGATCCTCAGCCTCAAGTGTATCATTTTGAGGAGCCTCAACCTCACTAGTATCAGTTTGAGGCGTATCAGCATTAACAACATCATCTTGAGCAGCCTGTTGTTGAGCAGGATGAGCAGGCTCATATTGAGGAGCCTGAGCAACATGAAGATATTGTGCAACCTCAGGCTCAGCCTCAGCAGGATGATGATGTTGGGGGTCGTTTTCAGGGGACGCCGAGGGTGGTGTACGAGGCCGGATCGGACGGCTATGCAGAGGGCCCTTCTAACCTCTCGGTTTTACCTCGCTTTAGCGGACATGTGGCATGCAGAATATGGGTCGATGCCGATGTAAGTATATTTTAATGTTTATTTTACTTCTTTTACTATTTATACAACTTATTTTAATTGTTATTTTACTTATTTAATGTTAGAATTAAAATTTATGTTAGAATATATTTAATGTTAATTTTACAACTTATTTATTTAACGGTGTTGTTTGTTGTTTCTTGTTTTTGTATTTCAGTTTCGGAAAAAGCATAGGGTGAAAGGTATCTCACACGGGAAGAAGCTTAGCCTAAAAAACTTGACGGTGCCTCAGCCGGGAGTACAAAACGATTGGTTTTGGGACGTAGTGAATCTGTCCGGTCTAACTCCCCTCCTGAGTAGTGGGTACGAGAACATATCTCACGGACTCGTTTGTGCGATGTCAGAGAGATAGCATGAGGAGACGAGCAATTTCCATCTACCCGTTGGGAAGATGACCATCACACTAGATGATGTTGTGTGTCTCCTAGGCATCCCCGTCACTGGGAAGCTCCTTCCTGATAGAGAGGTAACCCGTGACAAGGTGATGGAGATGATGCAGGTTGACCTATTTTTTCTCGCGGAGGATGCCGCTAAGGATATGACCAGACAAGGTGGTGTTTATATTAGTTTTGGTGTATTGAAGAGGTGGTACGAGGAGCTCTTAAATAGGTGTAATCAGCTGGTTGAGGTTGACACAGAGGAGGAGGAAGACGAGCGAGCTCAAGTTAGACTGGCCAGCGTTAAGGCGTTTCTGTTACTCTTGCTTGGATGAACCATTTTTTCCCGCAAGAACAACAAAAACATTAATCTGTTGTGGCTGCTTACGCTGCAAGATATAGACGAGTTGGACAGCTTGTCATGGGGTGGGATGGGACTTGCATTCTTGTACGAGCAGCTATCTCTAACCTCCGACTCATTTGTGGCCTCCTGTGGTGGTAACATGACCATGCTTGTGGTAATATTTGTTTTTCTTCTTTTTTACTTATTGGATCGTAAATTTGTGTCTTGTTTACCTTGTTTTTCTTCTTTTTTACCTTGTTTGTATAATACTTGTGGTGATATATATTTGGTTATTTGTGTTTGCAGGGATGGACTTTGGCGCACTTCGGGAACCTCATTTCGAGGGTTCCTAATGATGTGTACGACCCGACATTTGCCCCGCTTGTGAGTCGGTGGAAACCTCATAGGGGCTTTACGGATCCTGGACACTATAGAGATGTCATTGATGTGTTGGATCATTCTCATGTCATCTGGAGACCGTACGAGAGCCGACGACACATCACTCCCTTTCATGATATATGATGGTACTTCGGATGGATCTTGGCCGGCAGAGACAGGATGGTATGTCACTTGCCAGAGCGGGTTCTTAGACAGTACGTGTATGTCCAGACACGGCTTAGGTCTCCTACAGATGTTGAGCTTATTTAGGCCGAAGACGCGGCCCAGGCCTTCACGGAGTTTGCTCTACATGTCCTAAACCAGCAGCAAAGGGGTGATCCGGTGCCAAAGGACGAGCCATGGGTTCATAGTAGGGGGTACATGAGATGGTTCTTTAGAGTATCACATCCTATTGTGAAACCCCCCTGCGACCATTCCTGACTACGCAGTTCAGGCCCCACCTCGTCCTGTCCCTCCTTACGAGGAGGTTCTTGTTGACCAGCAGTGGGCCAGACATCCTCCCGACCCATACCAGATCATCGGCAACATTAGAGCCATAGTGGATAGTGTTATGGGGCATCCTGATGTGTTTGGTAATTCAGAGGTTCTTCGTAAGATGCAGGGTATACAGTCTGAGTGGAGCATGTTGGAGTAGATGTCGGTTTCACGGACGAGGAGTAGGAGTCCACAGCAGTAGGGTGGTTTAGGCATTATGACTTTTGTGTAGTATTTTTTATGATATTTTGTTGGATTTGGTTGTAATCATATTACATTTGCGCTTTTGAGCGTTTTTATGACAATTTCCGTTGTTTTGGTCCTTTATTTTTCGTATTTTGATTATGAGTTAATGCTTGATTGAATGAATGCTTGAATGAATGATGAAAAATGTATGCAAATGAGTGAATGAATGAATGTATGAAAGAAGGAAAGAAAAAAAAAAGGGAAAAAAGAGGTTTCTGCCTCTTCTAGTTTCTACCTCTTCTGGGCGTGAGTTAACTCACGCAGTGCTTTACACTTGCGTGACTGGACGTGAGTTAACTCACGCAGTGCTTTACACTTGCGTGACTTAAGTCACGCAGCGCAAGTTAACTAACGCACAGTTTTACACTTGCGTTAGTTAACTAGCGCAGGGGTAAAATTGACATGGCTGCAGGGTAGGAATATTTTGTGCAGGGCGGAGAGCAGTATTCAATATAAAACAATGTGTGTAAACGTTTAAAGATATCAATTGATTTGCGATCAAATGATGTATCAAATGAGATTATTTATTTGTATCACTTGCAACTTCAACAATGAGACACATTAATAAACA
Organism: Medicago arabica; assembly: GCA_946800305.1. NCBI lineage: Eukaryota > Viridiplantae > Streptophyta > Magnoliopsida > Fabales > Fabaceae > Medicago > Medicago arabica. The sequence goes on along the minus strand of OX326971.1, from coordinate 1,130,121 downwards.
ATGTACCACGTGTATAAGTTTGCTCATAGTATTTCATCTGCATCATAAAAAGTCACCTTTTATAACCTTTGTTGTTTTCCTAATTCAAAAGAACACCCCCAATTAGCCTAGCAAAAGTGTCGTTGCTAATGCTTTGTGGTGCACTATTTGATGAATCATTCAAGCTTGGATAGATGTCATTTAAAGTCATCCAAAAATCAAAATATTACTTCGGAAGAAAAGGAAGCAATAGTAAAATAACACTTACAAATGAACTAAACATATATAAGAAAACACCAATATATTGGCTAATTGATGCTTCATAGTGCTCTTTCCCTTTTAAATGCAGAACTTCATGAGTTAGTTGATAATTATCTAACAAATTCATATTGCAAAATTCTTATTATGCATAGGAGCAAACATGATAATTTGGAATCATCAAACAGAGATTGCAGATTTAACTATAAAACATAGAAGGAAATAATTGATCATAGAATCCGATAAAGTAATATAACATAATAACAAACACACTACATCAAGTAAGATGTCTTCAATTATAAAGATATCTTCCTGACAAACAAGACATGATTCTAAAACTCTTGCTACATCCTATGGTATGGTTTTAATTTTTTTTAACATAGAACACTAAACTCTTTGAGATTCAAAAAGCAAGTGAATTCAATGTTCTCATAGTATCTTTCTATATATTTTCAAGCTCGCTTTGTAACACCAAATTCAAATCATTTGCCATGATTAGAACAAAAACCAAAACAACCAACATAAGTAACAAAAAAAGTGAAATATAGAGTTAAACATCATGATTAAACACACAAAGAAGACATCATTTAATATTAGAAATTATATAAAACAATCGAGAAATCGAGCAAAAATTAACAAAGGACCAATCGAGCAAATTGATTGGTTCAAAACTTCAGTACTTGAAAACTCAATTGCTCTATTTTGATTCTTCACCAAATAGTTGCATTTCTTGCCAAAGAAAAGCTCAGATTTAGAATCCAGTTTGATAGAACAACTGAGTAAGAAAAACTATTACTTAATAGAAGAGGAATTCAAAATTCAATTGAGTTAAAAAGAAGATGTTCGAAAAAGGTAAAGTGGTGGTAGAGATTTTCAAATGAGAGGAAAAATTGTGAGAGAATGAGTACCTAACACTGATGTAACACTTTCCATTCCATGCTTATGTTATAATCATGTTCAATTTTATTCCATACTTCTTACCTGAACGAACGAAATTGAATCGTCGCCAAAATGGAGAAGAAGGTGAAAATGTAAAGATGAACAATTTTGGGAATACCTGAACATTCAACACCTCCGATTTTGAAAAACTGAATCATCTCAAGCGTTGGAGAGGGAGATAAATTGAGAATAACGAAGAATGATTCGACTCCATAAGACGACTATTGAATCAGCGAATAAGTGTTATAGGGGAATTAAAAGTGAAACTGAGAACTAAACTTGAGAGAAACACAATTCAATTCATAGAAAAGGTAAAACGATTATCTTGAGAGAAACTTCACAAAATCATCAAATTTGAACAACGATAAAATATAGCATTAAGAATAATGGATGTTTGAGATTCAACGACATCAAAAGCATTGTTGATGACGGGAGAGAGCAAAGACATTACTCCCTCCGTTTCAAAATACATGTCCATTTTAGAGAAATTGTAGTAACCAAGAAACTAAATAAATTTTGTTATTTTTGATGAAATTATGTGTGTGTTTTCTATAATACCCTTAACTATTTATTATTTCATTCTATTCTTTCTCTCTCTACAATAAATATGTAAGGGTATTATTAACAAGATAATAATTAATGTTGTTGCATTTAAACTTGAAAGGGACAAGTATTGTGAAACAAAATTATTCTCCAAAATGGACAAGTATTATGAAACAGATGAAGTAGATTATATTATAGACTGCGGTGACTTTTTTCTCTTTCTCTGGAGAATTATAATTGTGATGGTCTTCTTCCTAGTCTAGGTGATACCATCAAGTCAACTCACTGAGTTAGGGAGTCCAAAGAAACTACTACCTTTGTCCCTAAATATATGATCTTTTTGTCAAAATCACATAAATTAAAAAAGTTTGTAGTAATATTAAATTAGTTGAAATCCTCTACATTTATAAAAATAAATAGAGATTGTCATTAGGAAATAGATAGACACAAAAAATAGGTGGTGGGTTCTACTATTAAATGAATCTCACTATCATTAATTATTTTCAAGGTTTTTTTGTGTCTTTTTGTTACCAAATGGAAGAAATAGAGAGAAGATCTTAACTCATACTCCCTCTGGTCCTGTTTATAAGAAGGGTTTTTATAACCTATGCAACATTGCGTAAAATAAGGTGTAATAAATGTACCTTTTTTTTTCAACAAAAACTATCATATTAATTATTCTTTTCTTAAAAAATGGTAATTTTCTCTATCCTATTAATCATTATTTTTTTTATAACTATTGTATTAAGTGCATGGAAAATTATCCATGAATTAAATGGAACGATAAGTGCATACTAAAAATTTATTTAGATATAACACCAATACTTGTCCACAAAATATTGTTATTGAATTCGTATATAAGGAATTAGAGGTGAAATATCTATAGAGTAATAATATGCATGTGTGACTTAAGGAAAGAAATTGAGAAAAACGTTAAAGAAATATACGCCTGGGTGACACAATGAAAGAAATTGAGAAAAACTGTTGAGCGATTGTGGCGCATATCATCGTTAGAGAAGAAGAAATACAGTAGAGACAAGGAGTTAGTCATACTTATGTGCAGTGGCAATTTAAGTAGTGTGGTATGATATATTCATACTACGTTAAATAAGGAATTAGTTGAAAATACATGAGAAACACATGATTTTTTTTTGTTTTTTTTTGAAAGAAAGTAATTATATAACTTATTGTGGTATAGCTGCCACATGAACAAATGAGTGAGTTTTGAGCACTTGTCATATCTTAAGAAAAAAAATTACGCATAAGCAAAAAATACTGTGAATAATAGAACCACACATTAAGCAAAAAATACTGTGAAAAAAAATTACGCATAAGCAAAAAAAATTACGCATAAGCAAACAAGTTCAACCACACATTAAGTTGTATTTAATAGAACCTACTTGGGTTGGTCTGGTGGTATTGGCTAATAGAGGAGATAGATGGAGGAAACATTTATTGCACCTTATCCTATGCAATGTTGTATAGCTTAGAAAAACCTTATAAGAAATATTTGACTTTTTACCAAATACATTAATTACTCTATGAATTTAAAAAGTCAACTTTTTCTTATAAATAGGACCAGAGGGAGTACATTTATTACACCTTATTCAAATCCTCTCTATTTCCTACAATAAATGACAAAGTTCATTATTATAGTTGTTTCGGTGTATAAATATTTAATTAATGCCACATATTATAGAAATTTGTGCATTTATTGAAGAAAAATCGATTCAAAACAGAATAAGCAGCGGAGAAATAAAATTTCGATTTTCTTTCCTTGGATCATTACGAATTACACATGAATCAGTGATTCGATTGTTACCTCGAAGTGTGAAATCTGAAAGCTGGAAACTGGAAGCACGATCACAGCAAAGCAAGCAGCAAAGCCTCTAGCAAGTCCACACGAACAGTGCTCCTCCAAAACTCGGTGCTAGCCAATGAATTAGAAGTTTCAGAGAGTTAAGGGTTTCAAAAATGCAACCTCAAACTTCAGCACTAGGCTTCTATTTATAGAACTCTTAGTGTGCTCTGCAAGTTCAGAAGTCATTATTGGGCTTCTGTAAGACCAATAACGAGTTTAGTAATTATGCTAACTAATTAGCGTTATTTACTAAACGCACCCCTTATATAAGTCATACTTATATATTTCTCTTTTGACTGTTCTTTGTGTGTGACCCTATAGGTTCTAGTCACGTTGGCAATAATATTAAATCTAATATTTAATACTATAAACAATGAGCGGTATCTAGCAACACATCATTGCTACCCAAGTGACAAGAATGTCAAGTGATCTGACGAAACTTGTTTCCATGATAATACTTATGTATACGATTACTCCTTTGTCCTAATACCTCTATTGATCTCAATGCATAGATTTTTTCACCATTGTGTAGATCAATATTTATATTTCTTGATTCCAAAATATACTGAATAACGAATAAGTCCAATATCCTATATCGACTTAGTTCGGCATGGCCATGCAGTTTTACAGTCATATTTCATCAAGAGGCCTATAGATATATCTCCTGTTTATGAGGAGGGACAAATCCCATCTAGGACACTCATGCCCCTCAGCATGATTCATCAAGTACCCATCAACCAACGTTATGGTTATCCTTTTACAGACAACGTTAGAATGGCAACAAAGCACTTGAGTCCACATCTAGGGATCATAGTGGTTTCAGGTCAAAGAGCGATGTACACTATTATCATTGTGAGAATATCTTATGACAATCTCATAACTTACTATGTAGTATTCTCACGATGGGTCTATCCAGTATAAATATTACTCCTAACATTTATACCTATGTATAGACTTGATATCTCATATCTATGACCCATGAAATGCGGTCATCAGTCTTCATACATAATAGTCTCAACGCTTTATTATTATCCTAATTCATATTAAAGCTTGACTACGGATACATTTAAGAATAACGTTCTTTATGATAATGTAATCTCATGATTAAGTCACACTTAATATATTATTACATGAACTATCTATTCTAAGGACTTTATTAACATTACTATAAATATATAATAAAGAGTGTCATATATTATTTAATAATAAAAGTCATGATACATAAGATAAGTTTCACATAAACTATTGGCCTCTAGGGCTTATACCAACATTTATATCATGTATTTACCACAAAACTATATCAACGGACATTGTCATTTATTGTAGGAAAATGAGAGGATCTCAACTCAGTAAATTTGTACTCCCTCCGTCCCAAATTATAAGCAAAAAAACTCATTTTCTTTGTCCTATATTATAAGCTAAAAATACCAACTTTTATCATATTTAATTATGTTGTTTCAAAAAAATAATCTTTTCCAAAGGAAAATTAAATGCAAAGTACATTCAATTTGCTCTCTATTTCATTTTCTCAATAACCAACAACCAATGAAAATTGTTTTTACATCTTCCTATAAAACTTATTTCAAAGATAACACAAAAAATTATGTTACAAACTACTATGTTTTAGTTTTCTTAATAAGTGTGATTTTTTTTTTGTGCTTATAATATAATATGGAACGGAGGGAGTATATAAGTACTATTGTTTTTACAATGTTATCCTTAAGAGAAACAGTTAGTTTATGTTTTCAACAAAGTATTTATTGTTGATTGAAGAAAAAGATGCAAAATAAATAAGGTATGTTGGTAAAGAAATAATTAATGTTATTGAAAATACCAAAGGGATCTTATAAAAGGAGACAAAAAAAATTATAAAAGGGTTTTATAATTAGGGACGGATGTAGTACATTAAACTATAGTAAGAAATTGTCAATAAGCGGATGATATCGATGTGGAGAGGATCCATAAGAAAGGGAGAATAGAGAGGCCGTGGTTCAAGACCATATTAAAATAACAGACAAGGTCATCAATTGATTATAGTTATATTTAATGGCTCAAGACTTCCTCGAGAAGTGGGAAGCTTGTTTATTGGTGATAGTATTTAGTGGTTCAAGATCAATAAAAGACTTTTGTGCTACATAGATATAGTCACGATGCATGGGAAATTCACAAACATTTATTGTCTGTATGGGAAGATGGAAAAGCTTACATTCACATCTTTTTTATTTATCAATATCACCTTCACAACTTACATTAGATGTGAAGGTGATCCTTGATAAAGAAAAAGGGGAAAGTGATCAAATTTTTGGGGGAAATTTGAAATTCAAATTAGGTTTTTAATATTTGCAAATTAGTTGTGTAATAAAGGCATGATTTGGGGATTAAGTCCAACATTTAATTAATAGTAAAATAGCAACCAAAAAGTAGGGTTAAGGTTTGGGAGGTTAAGTTGCAATGTTAACAAAGTTAGAAACAACAAGTATGATAAGTATGGGGTGTAAGAATTACTTATGAAGATGTCTTCCAATTTCCATTCTAAATTTCTACTCTCTTCGTATCACAATATTGGTCTCTTTAATGTTTTTTTTATTTCTCAAAATAATTGTCACTTTTTTTTTCCATTATTATATCTTTATGTATTGAATTTCATTCAACTTAACTACTCCAATAACTATAATTAATAAGGTGTTTTAGTAAATGCTACTAATTTTATCATTGAAATTAACACAATTAATTATTTCCTTAATAATCGTGTATAAGTTTTAAACGACTAATATTGTAAGACGGACGAAGTAATTATGGTACAGTTACTACCCTGTGTTGTTATTTTTTCGAACATGTTGGAGGCAGTACTGGTAATTGATTGATTGGTATGGAAAAAGAAAACACAGCAGATATCATTAATTTGGTGGAGTTATTATCGAAGAGGGGGCAATTGACAAATTAAGTTCATCACTAAGTTTCATGCATATGGCATCAAGCATGCATAGAAATAATTTTTGGTAGGGAAATGTTAAAATGTGTCCGAGTTAAGAGGACAAATTTAAAAATGTTGTATTGAGAAATGACGAAAAGTGATAGATTTAATTTTTTAAAAGTTAAAAAATTGTTGAATTTAATGCAAACTTATTATTTTTAGTTTATTTAGCTATGATCCAAAAGCTTTTTGGTAATACTATTGACCAATTTTGCATGTGTCAAACAGTACAAGTACAAAACTACCACGTGGAAAACCAACAAACACAACCGCTTTAATTACTTCACCTTTGGAAAAATCTTCATTCACAACACCATATATAAATACTCATCCCTCCTTCATATAATAACTAGCATAGCTATAATTAACACTGTCTAAATTAATTAGGTCAAATTTCAACACATTGGTTCTTTCTTTCTAGTTAATATGATGAAGGAAAATTTGTGTAATATAGTGCAGGGTTTGAAGGGTTTGAAGCCAACGTTGTTAATGATAATGGTGAAAATAGCATTTGCAATTGCTAATATTCTCTACAAGCTTGCTGTAAATGATGGCATGAACTCAAGGATTGTTGTTGCCTACCGTTTTATATTTGCAACTCTTTTCATAGCTCCACTTGCTTTCATTCTTGAAAGGTTAATTCATTTATCATTCATTACACCAAATATACAGATTATGAAAGTGGAGATATATATAATGTGAACACATTAATACTATAGTTACACCATTAATTCAAACATAGAAGAGAATGATAAATTTTCCTTTTGTTAATTGGATGCATGCATGCAGGAAGAAGAGGACAAAGTTGACTTGGACTATACTGTTTCAGTCTTTTCTTTGCGGTTTGTTTGGGTATGTAACTATTATTATGAAGTATTTTTGTTTACTATGTTATGTTAGATTGCTCCTTATATTATCCTATGAATCAAGCTTGCTCCTTTGAATGTCGAGTATGAATGTACGTAGAAGTGCTACCTAAGAGCTGGCAATATTCTCTTTTTAACACTCTCCCAAACATTTACTTTTTGATTGATTTAAATCAAGTTGGGTCTCACACTTTGAAAAATATGTTTCACTTAAAGTAGTGGGACATACATTAATTTCCTCCAATAAGAGAGTGTCTCTAGCATTCCTCAATATATTGTGTCGTCCACCTACTTGTCTTAGTTCCAAAAAAAAAAAAAAAACACCAAGTAGAAACATCACAATGGCCAAAGGCGGTCTTGAGGTGTGTCGGAGAAATCAAGATCATATTTGCTCCATTTCTCAAAGAAACTTAAGGCTTCATTCATGAGAGAAAAAAGATTCAAAAAAATTCAAAGGTCCGCCAAATATGGATCCCACTAAATATGAGACTCACCAAACTCTTTAATGAGTCTATTTCTCATATAAATTGAACCATTTGTTTTTTATGATAAATTGAGAGGATCTCAACTCGTATTAGAAATTCAAATATGTGTGTGCATATTTATGAGCGCATGCGTGTGTGTGAGTATCTGCATGTGTGTATTACTTATAAAAAAAATAGGACACTGACTTACTTTCATAGGACACTTAAAATTTCAGTGACGACCATGTGTGTGATGTTGATGTTTGTTTATTTGGTGCGGTAGCTGAACTATTTTACTTTTCCAATTACTATTTTTTGTGTGTCAATAATTGCGTTTATATTTCTTAGTTTACATATACATGTTCTTTCTAATTAATTGTTACTTTATTTAAGGCTTTGGTTTTCATATGTAGAGGATCATTTGTCCAAAACTTCTATATGGAAGCCCTGGCTTTAACTTCAGCAACATTTGCATCCGCAATGGCCAACCTTGTACCAGCAGTAACATTTATCATGGCTGTTTCCTTAGGGTAAGTATTAATTAAGTCTCATTTATGTCAACCAATTGCATGTTACTATCGTACATCATATGTGTAGTTTTTAATGTACAGTTAACATTAAAGAATAAACTATAAAATTAAAAGTAGTACATATATAAAAAAAATTACTTCTTTTTTTAGTGGAAATAAAATTTCTTACTTTGGTCATGCTATACAATAAGATATGTTAAAGAGCTAAATCGATGGATATTTACAAGTACTATACTGTATAGTTTAGAGATTACTTTTTTAAAGGTAGTTTAGAGATTAATAATGTAGTAATTTATGATTGGTTGACAATGTAAAAAATCTTTAAGCTAATGTTGTATAAGAAAGTAAACTTTCATTAAATTTTATTAATTTCTTCTTTTTTTTATCTTCCATTTTACATTGATTAACATACAATTAATTTCAACAAAAGTTTGAATAACAATGTTAATATGTTTTGGTTGATCTAATGAAAAATATATTTTCAGCATGGAAAAATTAAATCTAAGGACAAAAGCAGGGAAGGCAAAGATAGTGGGTACAATAATTGGAATTGGTGGAGCAATGATATTAACTTTCATTAAAGGTGTTGAAATCAAGTTGGGTTCATTCCATTTAAATCTTTTGCATCACCAAAACGATGTAAGATCACATTCAAATGCTACTATCTCCACTGGTAATACCATTTTGGGTTCTCTATATGCCTTGGCTAGTGCCATCTCTTATGCATTGTGGCTTATTATTCAGGTAATCATATTTTTACCAATGCCAATTAATGAATAACATTATAAATTTTGATTAATTTATTTAACTTTATGAACAGGCAAAGATGAATGAAAGATACCCTGCTCATTACTCAAGTACAACGTTGATGTCTTTTTGGGCGTCACTTATTTCTACTATGTTTGCTCTATGCTTTGAAAGAGATTTGAGTCAGTGGAGATTGGGTTGGAATATTAGGCTACTAATTGTTGCTTATGCGGTATGTTTTAATGGTCATTGTTACACTTAAAAGAGAAATAACACTAACCTCAATCACATTTAAATATTTGATTTGGATTTTATTAATTATCTCATATTTTTTAAGCCATTTTTTATGATGTGGTATATTTATGATTTTACAACGCTTATTAAGCAACATTGAATATTTATGTTATAAAAAATAGGGTTAAATATGTTTTTGGTCCTTATAAATATACTAACTTTTTGTTTTAGTCCCTCTAAAATTTTCCTTCATTTTTTAGTCCCCAAAATATTTTCATCTCCACTTTTGGTCCCTCCTTTAAAGTAAACTCGTATGTAGAATTTATATTTTTGAATAAAAATTTGCAGAAAAATTTATAATATTATAAAAATATCTCCCAAAAAAATTTAGAATTTTTTAACTAAACATGAATTTTTATATATTTGATGGTTAAAAATTCATATTAAATTTATGTTTTGTTAAAAAATTCTGATTTTTTTTGGAAAGATTTTTACAATATTATACATATTTCTGCACGATTTTATTAAAAAAAAAAATACTAAAATTAACTTTAAAATAGGGACCAAAAGTAGTGATTGGAAATTTTATAGTGATTAAAAATTAAAGGAAAATTTTATAGGGACTAAAATGAAAAGTTGATATATTTATAGGGACCAAAAACATATTTAACCCTAAAAAATATGTCTATTAAACATTGTCTCGTCATAAATGAATAAGTCACACCATGAAAAACTGACCCAAAAGTGATATAAGATACCAAAATTTTGGGAGAAAAAGGTTAAATTGGGTGGATTTAAAAAAAACAGAATAGGAGATATCATAAGTGTATTTAAGCTTTTATTTTAACATTATAATACTCTCTCACCTTTATTTTATAATTCAATAATGAACATAAAATATGCTCTCTTTTTTTAAATAATTATATAAAGAGAATAATGAAAACTTTGTAAATCTTTATTGATTAGGACTCTATGTGAATTGGGTGGTGCAGGGTATAGTGGCTTCAGGAGCAATGGTTGTTGTAATTGCATGGTGTGTACACATGAGAGGTCCATTATTTGCCTCTGCTTTTAACCCTTTGATGCTTGTCATTGTGGCCTTGGCTAGTTGTACCATGTTGAATGAGAATCTAAACCTTGGAAGGTATGCTTTCTTTTTGTTGTTTTCAATTCAATAATCGTCTTAATATTTTTTATGTTATGGAATTCATTTTTGTTTAATTGTTTGAGATAATCTATATAGTTGTTAAAAAAATATTATGCAGTGTCACACTATTTAGTGAGTGTGACACATTTATTGGAGATAATAACACGTTATGAGATGAATGTGTAAAACTATTTTATAAAAATTATAAGTTTTTTTTCATCACAATGTACCTATTTATTGGCTCACTTGAAATTTGCTACTTTTGTTAATTTCAGCATTATTGGAGCAGTGTTGATTGTATGTGGCTTATATGCGGTTGTGTGGGGTAAAAGTAAAGAGATAAAGAAAAACAATCAATTAGTGCCATCACAAAGCTCCAATGAATTTGACAATGTTGAAATAGTTGTGAGACATGTGGTAGATGATAAAAGAAACCATGATAGTAACAATGGTCACAGTAATATTTCACAAGAGGTTAAGGATAATCAAGATTCAATAGAAACAGATGGACATGGAAAACAAAGTGAATATGTACAAAATCAAGAAAAAGGAGGTGTAGCATGTAATGCCAATATATAGTATTCAAGTATGTGAAAGATGTCAAATGAAGAGTTAGACATACCTTAACATCATTATATTCTGATGTTTGCATAAAAATAATATGAAAAATGTGAGGTGGAAACGTAAAATAATATGCAGTTAACGTGTAACATTATTAAAGCTAGTTTGGAGCATTTTGGGACTATACTTTATGTGCTAAGTTTTTTAATAAATTGAAATAGTGCGAGTGGATATAATAATGTAATAGGTTTATTTTCCACTTGAATATGAAAAATTGTTATTCAAAAGAAGTAGTTGTGAACTATTTTCATAATTATATAAATATTATTCATTTTAAATAAGCAAAGAATTGTATTTTTCACATGAGCATATGAGGTATTCCAACCCATAAAACAAACAAACATCAACATTACGTACTATGAAAACAATCAATCACCTAAAGCTTTTATCGGGATTGGGAAGTAGGAAAAAAGTCGAGAACATTTCTCAATCTTAAACATTTATTAATATACTAGTCTTTTTTTTAATTTCATATACTAGAAATTATCATAGTAAATACATAGATGCAACTTTTAACGAGGTCTTGTTTGGATATTTTTAAGAAACTAAACGCAACATATATTAAAAATCAAATCAATTAAGCATAAGATAACATAAGATAAAATGTGTCTATCAGAAAACTGTTTACAATGTCAAATAACAAATATGGTAAAGACAGAAACCGCAATTACAAAATGGTGTAATTTATACAAAGAGACGACATAGATCACCAATAATGAAAATCAAAAGCGAAACATGGTTTATGTGTCTTTAACCGTCACCACGAATGAAGCTTAATACTATCGAGAAGTTGATCCTTAGAAGACACATTGTTGTTGAATATTCTCGAGTTCCTCTCCTTTCAAATTACCCAAAGACATGTCAGCCACACCACCTGAAAACAAGATCGAATGTCCTTTCTGAAAGCATGTGCACCAAAAAGTTGTTGTGCATGACAACCAATATTTGATGGAACAACAGTAGATATACTCAACCAGCGATGAACGAGATGTCAAATGCTTGCAAAGAACTCGCACTACAAAAATAGATGATTGATCGTTTCCTCTTTCCCGCACCCGCTCGAAGACAAAATCGATTATGATGGAATTACTCCTCTTCGAATTAAGTTGTCTTTCGTGGGAATTCTCTTATTAATTATTCTCTCGGCAAAGAGTGACACCTTGAGAGGCATTGTGTTTGCTCCAAATTATGTCTGAATGATTGTCAACAAGAAGTTGATTCGTAGACGTGAGAATATGATAAACACCTTTTACCGAGTACCCTTCAACAGGGTCATGTTTCCAAATCCATTTGTCATATATGTTATCCTGCAAAAAAAAAAATGTTATCAAGAAGCCTGGCGCAATCTATCAATTGTTCTTCCCATGCAAATAGTCTTCTTCTCCACCTCCAACCCACCCCGTCAACCTCTCAACCATCCCTCCTCATCGCCGCCACAGAAACATCAAGATCCATCAAACAAACGTCTAAACCGAACCCGCAACAACCCTCCCTCTAACCAAGGGTCACTCCCAAAAGATGTATTTTCACCATTACCAATTCTTCAATGTTGTTATACAACAACTATTTCTTCCCCAAATCTATAAAAATTGAAATCCTAATTTTTCAATCTCTCATCTACAATTTAAAATCCCCAAAATTTCTTCCATTAATTAACAATCATTTCTTCCCCAATTCTAAAAACTTCAAACCCTAATTTGTTTTGGTTGAATCTAAAATCCAAAATCCCCAAAACTTCTTCAATCAAAATTGTTCATATTGAATCTGAAATGATGGGTGGTGGTCGTATGGGCAAAAACAATTCTCAAAGTCAAGCTTCATCTTCAAGCTCTAGGCGTGTGTAACACCCTCAATGAAAAAAGGTTGAAGATGAATTAATGTAACATTTCTAGTATATTATTACCAGCAAATTAGTCCTTGAATTATTTTTAAAACATCAAATCGATTCCTACATTATATGAAAAACTATCAAATAAGTCCTTGAATTATAAAAACAAGGGTCTTGCTAGCCAATGCCCTCAGGGCAATGGTTAATGAATCTACAAATAAAAACTTTGCCTTGAAAATATAAGATGTTACTTTTGATCGAGTAATAATTACACAACTTTTTTATTAAAACTTACTTGTTTTGGAAGCCTAACCAATGCCCTTAGGACGCTGGTCAGCATTCTCCTAAAAACAAATATCAATTTGATCTTTAGTGCATATATATTTAGAACAAAGTAAAAAATAAAGAGACACAATTGGAGTGCATAATATTTAACTGTTTCATAATTAATTCATTGCACTACAAGTGCAAGAATATTACATGGCAAAAAGCAACCCAACTATGTAACATTAATAAGTATAAGTCATAGAATAGAAGAGAGTAAATCAGATTCTATTACAGTTAAGGGGTCAAAAGTTCTAATACAGCTACAAAGTCAAAAGTGTCTTTAAGCCTCATGTGTCTTTAAGCCTCATAATATTATATAGGTCAAATATCATGTTTGGTCTTTTTAGTTTGACAGAATTCTCAAGTTAGTCCTTTAAGTTTCAAAAGTTTCAATTAGGTCCATTTAGTTTGACATAATTCTCAAGTTAGTCTTTTAAGTTTCAAATAAGTCCTTTTAGTTGATAAACTATTTCACTGTTACCTCTGTTGTCAGTCTCCATTTAACTGACGTTGATGTAGATGTTAAGTTGTTGACTTGGATCTTTTAAAGGCTCAAGGGTGTCAAAACACTCTGTTTAATGGTCACAAATGATCATTTATAGTGCTAGAACGCCAGCTATTTACAACAACAAATGTCTCTCTAACACTATTAAACATTTATAGTGTTAGAATGATCATTTGTGACGATTAAACGTAACGTTTTGACACCCTAGAACTTTTAAAAGGCAACGTTTAGATCCAAGTCAACAACTTAACGTTTACATCAACATCAATTAATTATTATTAACTAACAACAGGGATAACGTTGAATAATTTATCAACTAAAAGGACATATTTGAAACTTAAAGGATTAACTTGAAAATTTTGTCAAAGTAAAAGGACTTAATTGAAACTTTTGAAATTTAAAAGACTAACTTGAGAATTTTGTCAAAGAATCAAACGTGGTATTTAGCCTTATATTTTAGGTGCAAAGATTACGTTTGTTTTTTATTTTAAAATAATTGGAAAACGGTCATTGTGTGTCTTTTACAATGTATCAATTGAGTTGGCAACAACTTTATACTAGTGTAGTATTAAAATTACTTTTTGTTGCTACTATAGCGTAGTATTTAATAGTATGTTTAAATTAGTATTTTCATGAATATAATTATTAGCAAAATTAATTTAATATTTATATATACAATATAAAATAATGTAAATAAGATTTATTTTTTAATACAATGTACCATTATATATAATTATTAATTATTAATACAGTACCACCATCAAATCAATTTCTTTTTACTAAATCATCAACTCAAATCTTATTAATTACAATGACATATACGACTTTTTTTTACTCTAAACACTACCATATTATTATTGTTACTTCGAACAAATTACGCTTGGACAAAACACAGTGAAGAAACTAATTTAATATCGTGATATTTACATCCAAAAAATGTTGAATATACATAATGTACAAGATACAAGCATAAATACAAGGAAAAGAACACACTAACTTCTTTCCCCAAAAATGTTCCCTTCTTTTTTATGAGCTTTATTAATGTAGAAACTATGCAAGTTTTTTCAGAAGGGAGGGGTGATTAAACTGCATCCTGTTTCATATTTGCTCGATGCAAGATCCGCCCACAATCCCAAGCTCTCCCTTTCCCTTTTTCTATACCAGACAGCAAAAGCTGTAATAAGTTGGCTGCATCTTCTTCACGTGCTAGTTCTATGTCTGTTTGAGGAAGTGGAAGATGAGTTGGATAATGGACATAACGCACATGTTTCGTTTTGCTGCTTCTTTTGGGAGAATGTTGATCATGCATAAAAGACGAGTCTGGTCTACTACCAACAATGTGAATAAGCCCTTGAGCACAATCAGCATGTATTATACTCTCCAATCCAATCTCCCATTCAATTATCCACTCCAAATCAGCAGGGATGCCGCAAAATTCAGGCTTGCCCAAGTCTCTCAAACTTGGACTGAAAACAGTCATTATATATCTCTCTGTTAAGACAACAAACTTACCGTCTTCTTTAAGGGCTTTGCAAGCCATTAACTTCTCATCTTTGAACTTTAAGCCATCATCAGCCTCCACAAGGACTGATGCTCCAACGGCTTCATCCCATGAATAAGATCTCAAAGGAAATTCATGGCTAAGTGACCTTGGAAGGCGTACCCTAAAGCGTTGTGATCTTAATGAATTAGGTTTGATACGGTTTCTAATGCTTTGCGCAGTTTTGCCAGTAACCTCTAGTATACTAGCTGCAGGCTTTGCCACAAGTCCTGTAATCCCTAAAGCAACTCCTACATTAAAGAAATATGAAAAGAAAAGCACAATCAGTAAACAAGCAAAAATAAGTCCATCTCTGACAATAATTGCTGCTGGTAATTCTTAAAGTTGCCTCCAACTTATAAAGAAGATATCAAAACAATTCATTCACGTCAATTCACCTGATAGGACACCTGGAAGACCATGCTTCTCGGCTCCTCTTATTGGAGACTGAAGAAGACCAGTGAGTCCCTGTAAACAACATGGGCGAGTGAAATAACTTAATATACACAGAAACCATTCACATTATGCAGAAAAAAAAATAATGCAGGTGGTGAGATGCACCGTAGAAGGACATTATAGAAATGTGTGCATTTATATCATGTATTTACTACAGAACTATAGTAATGGACATTGCCATTTAGTGTAGGAAATGGAGATGATCTGAACTCCCGTAGAAGGGGGTTACATGAATCAATGGAAACATGTTTTAGTACCTCCAAGACTTCATTAATAACGCCTTTACTATCAGAAGCTACAGTTGCCTGTTTTTTTTCAATCCTTAAAGCTATTTGGTCGTCATATGTAAAAGCAACAATACCCTGAAAATAGAAAAGGCTAGCAAAGATTAAAAACAAAGTAAACATATAAATCAACCTACAATTTAATCAAAGCAAGAATCACCTTGCGTGCAACTTTACTGAATTGAGAAGCTGCATCACTGACAGCATAGAGTGTGTTACTTAAAAGACTAGTGGTGCCTTCAGCCATGCCCATAATAAGTCCAGTAGGGCTCTGCAAAATAAATCAATAATGCTTATTGAATTGTTCCATAGGGAGAACAAAAACAATTGAAGAAAGGGCAACCCTGGCAAGGCTTTTTTACCCGCATAATGTTGTTTGCTGGCACAGATAAGAAATCTCTAATCCCGTGCCCCATGCTCCTTGCAAAACCCAAGGGATTACCAATGACACCAGCGGAACCAAACAACTACAGATTTATATCAAAAAAAGGTAAAATTGATGTTATACAGATATTACACTGAGTTCTTTAAGGCAATGCACCATGTACAAAAGTAATTAAATATGTAATGAAGATTAGTTCATTATGTTCTTGTTATACAGAATGTTGTATATAAAAAATGTTGATATAACCGATCAACTAGCTGCAGTTAAAAATATTTTCAATTTTCAATTTGAAATCTATCAATATAAAACTACACTAATGATAACTCGTCAACAGAAAGAACAAAAATTTCCAAGAATCAAGATAGACAATTGAAATAAGTTTGACAACTTCATAGGATGATGAACTACAAAACATAGAATGAGTCTGCGATGAAAACTAACTCATTACCTTGTAAGTCTCATGAAGTAGTTGGCGGTTGTAATGCCTAATTAGAATCTCTCGAATGGATTCCCAACTAGCCGTGTGATGCGCAATTGTTATATCCTTCAGATAAATATGTGCTCCTTCAACATCAGCAAGAGCCATAAGACCTCTCTGTAATTATATATAATCAGTTGTAAAAAAACAAAGCACTGTATAAATGAGTTGGCTGTGCAATCATATATCTAAGAAACTTTTAATGCTTCCAATAATGGCAATTAAATGGGCGTATAGAAATTAAAAGCCTTTAGCTGCACTGACTGAATCAGAAATATAACTCAGACCCTACGCGGAGTGCTCAGAATGGCGCTTGCTCTGCGATTTTGCCAAAATTTCTGTTGTGTTCATCAATCTTTAGTCTAATAAATGTGCCTTTTCATGGGTTTGAAATGAAAATAATTACGATGTAATTTTTCATGTTTAGATGTGTTTTTTTGTTCAATAGTACAGCTCTTTGATTTGAAATTTGTCTATGGAAATGAATGTGACTCTATGTGAAGGGTACCAGGGTTTGAACCCTGACAACTAATTACTAACTACTAACATTTGCCTATAAAAAAAACGTACATGGATAAGGAACTCCTTGGACGTGAGTATTCTATTGCGAAGCATCCATGGTGCACTGGAAAAACTGGAATTGTATAAATTATGTTAGTGAGTCTTTAAATACAATCCAGAAGTAACCAAAACTGAAGTTAGAATAAATTTAAGAATGAGAAAGTGACCTTAAGGTCAATTTGATTGGTGCCAGTTCAAACATTTCGATATAAACTTTCTTCTGCGTTCTGGCTAACAGGTAAATTTCCTGCCATGGGGCTCCAATTGGAACGATAGTAGGCAAAGATGCAATTTTCTTAGATTTCGCATTAAATATCGGAGCAAATCCAAGAGGACTTTGGTCACCATTCAATCTGAAATTTTCGCTACTTTGAACAGAAGATGAATCCTTTAATGATGTCCCGTAATATTGATTTGAAGATGGTTTGGTTCCATACTGCATCCCTGAAGAGATATTTGTAAAGAACTCAAATAAGCTTAATATGACTTCTTGTTCAATCTCAAGACGGAAATCTGCCATCCTGCAAGCATTAAGGATATTGTGTATGATAAGAAATCATTTTAAAGTACATAAACGCCAGAAACATTAGTCACAGTATACTGTAAAGATGCAACAAACTTTATAAATACCTCAATTTTATGTACTCAAATGAAAGAAAGGATATGTCTTTCTTCTTCCACTTAGATATTTCTAGGCAGAAAACGGGACTAGAAGAGCTGCTGGAGAAATTCATTTGATTTGATTTTTCAATTCTAGATCTTGGGGCATCATCCCTAAATTTTGTATAATCAACTTGACGGGATCTGTATCCACCATTGAAGGACAACATAACTGGATATGGAGTAGAGCGCAACTGGTTATCAATTTGTATGAATGATATTTGCATGGAAAGCCTTTGGCGATCCAAACTTTGCAGTAGGTTGATTTGTATATCATTAATGCACGCAAAGAGCAACTCCTACAGAAATGGAAGTATTATTAATATTAGATTCATGAATTCAACTATAGAGATTCTTTGATCTCTGAAATTCTGTTATTGTGATTTCTCAATTTAGTTACAGATCAACTGACAAGTGTCAGTTGAGTTGGTTACAATCTATTGAGTTGGTTACAGTAACTGTTAGAGACATTTCTTAGCTACTCTAGGGTACATAATAGTTATACTAAGTTGTAGCTAAGCTATCCTTTGATATTAATGAGATAGAAGAGTACCAAATCTAAAAGTTCATAGTTCAACTACCTGTGGGTACGAGTTAATCAAGGAAATCCCAATGGATGGAATAGAAATTGATATCTTGTCTTTATATTCTGCAGGTCTAACTTGATTATGATCATATAACCTTTTCTCTGTAGCATTTGGAACACTTGATTTCTTCACTTCATTAAAAATATGGTAATTTGAATCGAGAACACTGAGGACCTGAAAGGAAAAAAAAGTATTGAAGGTAAGAGTTGTGATTTTCCATGTAAGATATATGAAATAAAGTTACTACAGAGTCACCTTTGTTGCTCCCTCTGCATGAACGGATACAAAGAAAATCCTCTCTGGCTTCTGGAATCAAATTTACATAAGCGAACATCAGATTACCGGGGAATCCAAACTTGTAATCAAAGATAAACTGCTATTTATCATGTGCTAAAAGAATCAGCTCCATAAATGTCATCAATAATTGCTCTATAATATTTCTTATTTCTTGAATTTATTTAATTAATTTTACAGTTTCGAATTACTGTAATTTAGATGTGTTGTGTCAATGGATTATTTATTGAGGTTCTCTCTGTTGAAAATATATTAGGATCTTTATATTTATTGTGTAGGATTATTGTAGAAGCATATTGTATTGTAACATATCATACAATGTAAATGGGTATAAGATTTCATAGATTTATTTTGTATTTATTGCATTGAGCCTCTGTTGAGAGTCTCATATTTAAATGTGATATGACTTGAATAAGTTTTTATAAGTGGAAGGTTTCCCTCACCTTAAAAGCCAGTTTTGAAGTAAGTGAATCTTACTGTGTATATCAACGCTATATTCTGAGTGTGTTCTACTCAAGTATTTTCATATTAATCTTTATCTTATAACATTTCAGACTATTTTCAGATCCACCACACAACACATGTCCATATTATAGTCAATTAGTTACAGTTTCTTCTCTCCATTTCCTCCCACTATATATACCTAATATACTCAATAATTTTCAACAATAAAAGAAAGAAAGAAAAAAACATGTAATATGTTATGAATGGAATATGTAACATGTAAAAACAACTTTTTTAATCTTGGAAAATGAAAAATGTTTTACCTCAGAGGTTGATGGCAAGTAGACAGGCATATATTCTTTAACATCATCAAGAGTATACATCCCCAAAACTCGCTCGCCAGGTACCTTTGATTTTGGTAACAAACATTGTTAGGTTAATTCATAGGCGGTTTTCATTGTACCAAAGTAATTTTACCTCCACAACAAGACGATGAGGATAGGAGGGCTCATCCCAGGTGTAAGGGTTAGAAGCATAGGAGTGAATGACTGTGTCAAAAACTTCACACCTCTGCTGATATATTCGCAATATCTAGAAAGTAGCAATAAAATCCAGTTACATAATGATTAAAATAGCAAGTGATGTCCATACTCTATTGGTGTATAGCTTTTTGTAACAGTATAACATAAGTAAAGAAAGAACACTCACAATTCATCACTAATGCAAAATAAAGTGACATTTTGTATAGCAACAATAAATGTTTAGTCAAGGAAATAGATGGGAAGATTTTTCAATTGATTCTATAAATTAAAATTAATTTTATAATTATTGTGTATCAAAAGTTCAGCTTTGACTATGGTATTCATCCAATACAGACTTCTTGTTTAGCAGCGCATTAATTTTATAATGGGTTGGCCGCTGGTTCGCCTTAGTCTCCATCTACCATTAAGTATTGGACTATTCTCCATCCAATTTACTCTAATTACCAGTGCTTCTACAAGTCTTCTCTGTACAGCCTAAATCACTTAAGTTAAGATTCTACCAGCATCTCTAATCTCTACTGTTGAAATTCAGCATCAACTAGAAATATGGTCAAAGTAGTCCTTATAGCTCCTGACCTAGCTTTTGAAGATGAACCACACCTTAAAATGAAATTCTAAAATATTATCAAAGTCTATTCTAGATATCTTTATAAGCAATAATCTATGTTATTCAACAAGTATTTGTCCACACTCCATATGTCCAATCATAGGCCTGAGAGGGGTGCTCAAAACCCACAACCCGTTGAGATATGGTCATAATAGTCGTGTTACAAGACTTGAGCATATTTCGGTCCAACTCATTATTCTCTAAATCTTTCTAATAGTTTCTCTTATAATTTTTCTAGGCCTTCCTCTGCCTTTAGTGATCTAACTATCCTCCATCGAGCTACTCTCCATGCTACAGAATCTACAACTCTTCTCTACATGCCCAAATCACCTAAGGCTATTTTCCACTATAAATGCCACCTCAACTCATTAAATAAAACCATCCACTAAAACTAGCAGCCCTTAAAGGAGCATAGGTCAGCACCACAATTTCGGAATCTAAATAAATATTGTAATGCAACTGAAAAAACTATGGACATACCTCTTTGGAGAAATTATCAATTCTGTATGGCATATATCCTGTATCATCATCAGACAAGAGAATCAAGTTGGTCCCCGAGTTTCCCTTGATGTTTCCAACTATCTTTTCATCTCCCATTGATATGTCAGCATTTTGCACTTCAACTCGTATCATGCTTGAAGTCCCAAGAACAAAGTTTCTCATCTTCAGTTGTGTATCACCCAGATGATCTGGTAGAAAGCTGCCAGACCACTGCCATCCAGTTTCGTTATAACAAATTGAAACAAGAAGCTCCCTGCATCACATGTTTAAAAAAAAATAAAAAAAATAGTATGAACAAAAGGAAGAATGAGATGTAGAAAAAATATATAAAAACAGAACCAGAATGCAACCTTTTTGGTTAGTGATGGAAACAACAACCGTACTTGTCTGAGATAAAGAAATACAAACTACCAAAAGTACATACCTGCTCGTATCTGTCCAGTGAAGATGAGCATGTTCTCCTATTCCTAAATAAAATGTAACATCAGTACCCTTCTGTTTATAAATTATTTCCTTGCTGCAGGCATTGCTGATCACATACCTGCATATTTAGACATCATTCCGTAACTAGAAGGAAGGGCAAAAGTAAAACACTAGCGTTTCTCTAGACAAGTTCATCAAACATGCTTTATTTCAATCTCAAGGAACCAACAATTCTAAAAGATTAAACTACAGAATTAGATAAAAAGATTTCATCAAAAACATACTTTTCTTTTTTGAACAGCAAACCAAAGCATATTTTTTAGGTTTATTCAATCACCCGGTCCCTGAACTTAATTGATTGTCTCAATTTGGTCCCCCAACTATAATTTGTACCAATTTGGTCCTCTATGGTTTGCTATGTTACTAGTTTTAGTCTTTTCAGTTAGTTTCTCTCAAAAAAAACACGTTAACTTATGTACCAATTTGGTCCCCTATGTTTTGCTCCGTTAATAGTTTTAGTCCTTTCTATTAACATTTTTTTGAGAGAAACTAACAGAAAGGAATAAAACTAGTAACGGAACAAAACATAGGAGACCAAATCGGTACAAATTATAGTTAAAGGACCAAATTGAGACAATCAATTAAGTTAAGGGACCGGGTGATTGAATAAGCCTATTTTTTATAATATCTATCTATATTAATACACTAGTTACCTGTGATGGAAGACCTTTAATTCTTTTAGCATAATTACAGATAATATTTTACTTTGTAACTGATTTGTTATTGTAATTATCGTAATTAGTATTTGATGGTGTATATGGTTTTTATTTCAGATTTTTTCCGATGTGACTCCTTAATTAGGATAATTCGTTAGAGCCTATAAGTTGTATCAATGTTGATAATTTAAAACATGAGAAATATTTTCAGATTTTTCATCTTCATAATTTCATTTGAAGTTGGTATCAGAGCTCTGATTTGTGAGATTCTGTTTCTGCATAAGATACCCTAGCTGCCATAAACTAGATCCTTAATCAAATGTGAATTTTAATTAGCTCACCGTTATGGGAGTTACCACCAATTCATCAAGGAAAAGCTAGGCAATGGTCTTGTAATAACACACATCTCTTTGGGGTTTTCAATGACAAATGTATAAACCAAGGGACTTCCCGTTGAGTTACTTCAAGATCTTACTTGAAAATTGGATATAATGTATACCCAACCACCCCCTTAAGGGGGAGTATTGTGCAATTAACAGATTTGATTTTACCTTTGAAGTTGGTTTGTTATAGTAATTACTATAATTAGGATAGATATATAAAAGCCTATATATTTGTATCATTCTCTAATCTTAAATAGAGAAATACTTTTCAGATTTTTCTTCAAGTCATCCCACGTCAAGGAAACATCCAAAAATCTTAACCTTTTAAAGAGAGGCCCGTAAGCATTCATCAATAACATACCCTATGAACATCAATATATTACCTAGGCTGGAAAGCAATTGCATTTGTCCTCCCACCATATTGTTCAGCAACTGAGATAGACGTCACAGCCAGAATAAATGCAGAATTTGACGTCAGATGAGGGACAAATATTGTGCTTGAACCACTTTGCGGTAACAGAGAAAATGAGTTTGACCATAAAGAATATGGCATCTGCTCCCGCGCATCTTTAGGGAAACACCCACTCATTTTAACAAAAATATCATTTACAGAGGAAGTAGGGCTTGGAGAATACATGCATGGAACAACCCTTTCATGCTCATTATTACAAGAACCCGAATAATTCCAAGTTGACTGGACCCTCGAGCTCAGTGTATTTTTTAATCTTCCAAAAGAACTACTTTGAAATGAAGAATTACTTATTCTTTTTTGCCTTCCCAAATTGCCTCGGTAATTACCAAAGAATACAGAGTTTGGATTATCATCCTTTCTACATGAAATTGTATGACTATCCAGGTAACTCCTTGGCTCACGAGAAACGTCAGCATGTAAACCATTGTTGGATGCAAGTAGAGAAAGTCCATCCTTTTTATCAGAAAATGTTTCATTTACACCAACATCGTAATATGAGGGAATCACAAACCCCCTTTCATCAGTTTCACTAGAGGCCTCCTTCACAAACAACGGAAAACCCATGCAGTTATACAAAATAAAGGGAACAAAAATAATAAGTTCCCTGCTACCTGAATATGCATCCATCACCTTTTCAGCCGTAACATAAATACGTCCTGCGAATGAAAGCAAGAAAATACTTAAAAAGGATGCACTCGTAAGAAGAAAAACAACCCAAAAATAAAATCACTTACCACTTGAATTATTGGATTCGAATATCAGTGTTTCAGATAATGAAAACTTGGTTTCACTGAACTTGGCCACTGTGCAAAAAGTTTCTAAACGAGGAAATTTAAAATCACAACATTTAAATCCATCAATGCAGATCTCTAGTCCTAGGTCATGAGAGGGATCAATATGATAAATAGAAGTTTCCACCTACAAAAGAAAATATGTAGCCTTTATAACATTGCACCACCAGAATGAAGAGGAGCTAAACTACCTACTCTGAGTTATATAATCAAGAGGAATGCTAGCAACACACACTTTTCAACACACTCTCTTTGATTGGTTAAAATTCACATGGGACCCACCAAATTTATATGGGACCCACATGATTTGGTGGGACCCGTGTGAATTTTAACCAATCAAAAAGAGTGTGTTGAAAAGTGTGTTAGAATGTGTGTTGCTAGCATTCCTCTATAATCAATTATATATAATTTGTAAACAACCATCACAAACCTCTGAAATTCTTGCAGTATGATCTACCCCACCACTCTCACTAATCAACAAAATTTCTTTAGGAAGCAAGTTGTTAATTACTAATGGAGCGCTAAGGATCAAGTGATGGATGTAGTGCTTCTTTGCGTCATCAACCAAAAGATTATTTTTCAACCGGCCAGATGAAGTCAAGCTGATACTCTTAACTGATATACAGCACCGAAATGGATGACTACTTGGATGAGATGGATAGCAGATGAAAGATTTAAAGTTTCCTACTTTTGTATTTAATGAGAGAAGATTTGAGAGTTTATGAGCTTCACTCCACAAATAAGAGTTTCCCATTGGCCTCCACCTTACACAACCAGCTTCAGCCAAATGCAGTGGAAGTGGAAATTGTTGCCCAGGGTGTATTGGATCAAATATCTGAAATAATAAAAGTATACATCATACAAGTATTACCACAAAAATAACAATGCACTATAGACTGGAATTATGAAGTATTAGAGGAGACCAAGTACCCTTGGTGCCACACCAAATGGAATATCAAACCGCAGCTCAAGCGGTGTAGAAGTTGCATTTAGAAGAACAACCTGTATGTAAAAAAATTGGCTTATAAGAAAACAATGCAAGGGGTAAATGGAAACACCATCATAAAGGATAAAAGTCATTTTATACTTACAGTAGAATATACTCGTATCAGCTTGCTATAGCGTAGCGCAGAAACATCTAAAATAACAGGAACAACGAAAGTCGGGGCAGTGTTCATTCTACCATCATTGCCATTTTCATTATATGACTTGGAGAAATTCGCATCAAAGCACGTTAATCCAACTAAATCCATTGAAATTGGATTGGACGGCATAGATGTTCCTTCAAGCTGTACCATGATATAACGATGAGCTAAACCACTTGACCTTTGCTCATTTAGACTATCAGAAGAATGATAAGGTCTGTAATGGGAGAGCTGTTGTTCAGCATTTTCATCCATGTATATCGTACTTGCAGAACCTGGTTGCACATATTTTGCATGATTTATATCCAAGTCATAGATATCATTAGGATTGATATGCCCATGATATACATGATATAGAAGTGGAGCGGAAGTTAAGTTTTGAATAACATAAGGAGCAACACATTTTCTTGCAAAAATGTATTCAGAACATGGTGGATGTAAAAGTTTATTTCCTTCATGATCTTTCAATCCCATCAGACCCAAGGCATCATCCAACATTTCAGCAGTGCGTGAAACACACTGAAAGAAACAAGGCACATAAGTACAGTATAAGTAGTCGGTAACTTCTCATAATAAAAGTCTCGATATGTATACAGAAAAAACCAAGGTTAAGAACGATAAATACTGGTAGATAAAAACAACAAAAGAAATCTGGTTTATCCCACGAGACTGAGAAAATTTTCAGATCTATTTATGGAAAAGATGATACTTAGAATGTGTCAACTAGACATAAGGAAGGAGAGGTTGTCGGACTGTTGTTTTTAAGGGGTTGGGAGGTATAAGGATTTAAACCATACCCATTCTAACACAGTTAACAATATTGAGTTCGGTCCATTCAAAAAAAAAAAGGTAACCTCAAAAGCTGGTTCAAAATGGGATCTCAATACCCCCACAAAAAGCGACAACCTGATCCAGTTACTTCCACAGTTGTCTGTAGACCGGAAAGAGATGATTTAGAAGCGCCATATCAATAACATGTTGCTATAAACAACAAAAGGAAAAATAATTTTGGTGATCTGAAAACAAAAAATTACATACCTCTACTAAAGACTCTGTAATATTAATGTTCAGCTGAGTTGTTGATTCGAGAATGATATCAGTTGAAAGGGACCTGTTCGGAAGAATACTGATTTCTTGATCCCTGACCATAGTCAATAGAAAATGCCAAGGCTCAACTAACGGCTCCCATGACACCTTCAATTTTGCATCATAAACACACATAAGCAACAATTAACTGTAAATACAAAAAGAATAAAACAACAATGGTTTGTACAACAGGTAAAAAAGATAAAAAAAAACTATGGTAATCTCAATACACCTTTCCGATGTTTTTGTAGTTTACTTGAAGATCGCCTGTGAAAGAACATTCCAGGTGTTTTCCACATGCAGAGGCATGGAAGAGGATGCTTCTCACGAGAATTTCCAGCTGAGGCCCATTATAGCTCCACTACAAGACATGAAATAAGGCTTACAATGCGTAAAAAGAAAATGTGAGGAATCAAAATACTTCTCTTCTTTATCAATGTTTAGTCAACAGCTAAACTACCTTCCTATATTCTTTGACAAATTTCATTCAGACAACAGTCTAGGAATCCATTGACACATATGGCATTGCAATGCATTGGCCATTCCGTATTCCTCCAAATAACCCATCCTAGGATTAGTTGTAAACTTGTGTTTAAAATCCTTTTGTTGAACCATCTTTTTCTTTCTCTGTTTCAAACATTTTCCTTAATTTAAGGCTTCAAGCGCAAATGTTGACCCAGTTCTTTAGCAGTGCTGTCCACTGCCCTCCTGGTCATCAATTTACTGTTTGTGAGGGACAGTGTAAGAGTTCTCTGTTTACGGTATTTATACCAATGCTCGATTTTTCGACACCTTGGTTTGCTGCCTTCAGTGCTCCTTTGGGGATAAAGTTGTTTGGCTACAGCACAATTATTTCAAAACCTCAATCTTTTTTTTTACAAGATCAAGAACTCAATCTATCAGTCCGATTTGGTTCATAATTATGACACCATCACTTTATGTTTTTCTTAGGGTTTTAGTTGAAGGTAGCGGTAATCCAGTGTTACACCAACAGTAGCGGCTTCAGCTATAGTTAGCACTAGTCCAGATATTGCATTCTTATTTGAAGAATTAACACCTTTGGTTAGGATTTCATCCCAACATCATTTATTGTTAGCTTTAAATTTGTAACATCTGGTATAGGGTTCAGCTACTGTGGTGCAGGCCATTTTGGTTTGGCTTATTCTTTGTTCATGAAAACCAACTGTTAGTTCTCCAGTGGTTAGCTCTCAGTCACAAACTTTATTGGCTGTTTTTTGAGTTCCTTGGTTTATCCAAAATATTTTTTTGGGTTTTTTTTTTTTAAAGATCTTTTTGGGTTTTATTATGTCAAGTGTTATATCCTTATTTTATCTAAAACTCGTAACTTCAATACTAACCAACTTTTCCAACTCATCTCATACAAACTAAATCTGTCTTAGACCAATGAGAGTAAACATCTAAGGCCCAACCTGAACTGTGTCAGGACCCACTGTTCTAAAGGTATATTTGATTATATATAAAAATATATTTGTGAATGATAAACCCGAAGGAAAAAAATAGAAGCAAATTTCTAACTAGTGAGAAAATGAGACAGAACAAGAAAGACAGGCATATAAATTGAATATCGAATATTTAACAACGTACCTTTCCATCTGTTAGTAGAACAGAAACCTTCCTCACTTGGAATTTGAAAGAAATGCTTCCAGTTGAGTTTTGAGAAGATTCTGATTTGGGACCATCGAATTTTAAAGCACCCCATAAATAGAATGCAGGATGTGAAAGCCATACATCCGAATGATCACATATAAGCTCCATGTTGACTGTTGTGTTGCCTATATCACTTTTACTGAGGACAGCGTCCATATGAACCTGGACTATATCAAGAAGTGGTAAAGATGTATGACTTCCATTCACAACAAATGTCATTACACTGCTCAATCTTTCCATATTAGACTTCAGTTGGATATCCCTGCTTCCTAAAACTAATTCAAAACCATTCACTTCGACAGAAACAGTAAGAAACTCTGCATCCTTTTCTTCAAGAATATCAGAGGTCACGCTTAGAGTTGTCAGGTTTTGACGTTTAGCATGCTGAAGTTCCACATGCGGTTCTTCACTGGTCCAGATGGGGATGTGAAAAGTGATACAAACATTTTCCGACCTAATAATCAATAAGACAGCATTCTCATTCTCCTGAATAGTAAAAGGTGTGGACGTACTTTCAGAATCATGGAACCTAGAATCATCTTTTACTTCTGCTTCTTTTATAGAAATACCAGTATCTACAGACAAACACTCAGATGCTGCATCCATAGGAGTTTTTTCCGAAGGTAAATAAAGATGGTTGAGAAAATTAACAATCTCAGTCCACTCAGACAAATGAAGCCATATATCAAGAGACGAAAGACAAAGACTGAGCTCATTCATGTTGTCAATAGACTTAGAAAAACAAATGCAGAGTACAGACATGGAACAGGAAGTTGAGGCACATTTTGCCAAGACAGAATTGTGTGAAGAGAAAATAACCAATCTAGAGAACCTCAAATCCAACCATACCAAAGAATCATCAACTAGGGATGCCGAACAAGTAAACTGCAAATCACCCTTGCTTATTGGTTCCACAAAACCTTCGTGTCTATGACAGAAGCTTATCATCAATGATTGAGTGCAACATTTCACTTCTGTTAGTATACTGTTTGACAGCATCGAAGTTGGCGAAGTTGCTCCAGTTGCCTTTAAGCTTCTCTTGGACTGAAGAAATTGTAGAACATCAGTTTTGAAACAGTTGGATTGGTCGTCAACTGATGAGAATCCCTCAATAACATCCCATAAAGCCATGCATCTATCAAAAAAATAGATATCTGTTTATGAAAGAAAATTTCATGAGTGCAATTACACAATCCAACAATATAAATGTAAACGAGCAAGAAAAAGATGATCAAAGTATGCAGAAGTCAAACCTTCAACAATAATATGACAACTGCTGATCATTGTCATTAAACATATAGAAGAAGAGCTTCCGTAGTTAGATTCACCTCCACGGGGTATTCTGACCCAAACATCAGCATTTAAGGGTGCAATTAAAGAAATTGTTACAAATTCGGTATTCCACTCATTTGTTGCTAAGCCATGTATATTATTTGTGTATAAAAGGAATGATATGTTCAAATCTCGACCAAATATATTTAGACAGTTATTTCTTTGGGCGAGCTTATGAATAGGAACCAAACACTCCGTTGGGATGTTCTTCAATACATCATCAAAACCAGAATTCACAATGAAAGAACAATAAATCTGTGGCAATTCAAGCTTCAGAAATTGATGTTCATTACTTTCCACTGGTAAAACAAGATCGCTATCCAAGATTTCAAACGTGTATGTAATGTTCATTTCATTTTTTAGAACTATATCACCTTGCTCATCAGAAGGAAACTGGTCACCGGAATAACCACCCCAATCAGGGAGTGAAAAATAACCAATGATGATGGAAAGATATTCAGAGGACAGCATGCAGTACACATGCTGAATGCCGAAGCATACTTCTAAATTGACAGCTGAAGATTTGTTCTGTGTTTTCCTGACCCTTACATTTAAAATAGGGGATAAATTTGCAGTGGCAGGACCCCATAGATAATCCTGAAAATTATGAGGCCCCCAAGATGACGTAAGAACCAATCCTTCAGAAGAAGATAATATGTCCATATTGTCATCGCAAAATGATAGGGAAGATTTGCATGTAGGAATTATGATTGATCCAATTATGCATGATGAGTCATGAAAATGTGCTCTTATTCCAAAAAGCTGCAACTCAATCGAAAAATTATTCGAGATTCTCGCAATCCCGGATTCAAGAAAATTTCCAAAATCTGACTTGCATTTTGAGGAAGAGACGCGGAAACTTTTGGGGCTAATTATTTTTCTATCCCTCAGAGCAAAATATTGTCTCCACTCGGGAATAGCATATATGAGTGAGCTCTCCAGATTATCAAGAGGGCCAGAATTGTAAACTGTAACAAATGGAAAGCAATCAAATGGAATGCATGCAGAATCCGCGTAACCAACTTCAAAATAATTTGAGAATCCGAACTTTTGCAACCCAAAACATGAAAAAGATTTTGAGATATCCACAGTATTACTTGCAGTGGATTTCTCAGAACTGGTACTATATGCAGACAACCTATGAAAGAACCCGACAACCAGTCCAACAATATGCGGGTAGCAGTGGATATCAGCATTACTTAGTGAGATAAAACACTTGTGACATACTAAATCGAATCTGGGAGATTCATAATGCATTGCAAAACATGCATCAGCCAACATAGCCTCATCAGGATATTGATCAAATTCAATACTTGGTCCAGGAACAGAATGTGCTGGGACTGAAGCACTAGGAGATGATAAGTTCACTGATAATAGCACAAAGCAGTCATCTTTTTCATCTTTAACTTCATAAGCACGGATCATCAAAGACTTCGTGCTGATAAATAACTCCTGAAATTCAGCTGAAGCGTACCTACAAAATAGTGAGCATTGTTAGCATATAAAATAATATCTATTAATATCATGGGTTAGGCCTAGGTCAACCCTGCAAAACCGATTTGAAAGATGAAGGATGCCTCGCACATATAATTACATTTCAAGGCGACATCTCATCCTATGTGGGACTCTCAAGTCTCAACACACACTCCCTTGCCTCTAGAATTGGACATCTGGAGCGTACTAAGTAGTTTGATAGCGTGTGGCCAACGGATCTCGGACACGCTCTACTAGCATATTAAGTTACTTAATATATATAATGGGCCCAACTCATCCTCACAAAATTGGTTCGTCAGGTAAGGAGCACCAGATTTTATAAACTCTTGGCATGCCTTAATCTCTTTCCAATGTGGGACTTAGGTTTTCTACTTTACACCAACATTGTTGGGCTTGGTGTGTAGATAAATTCGCTGGTGGCCCAGATTGATAGACTTTCTTCACGCCTTATTTCTTTTCATTGAGAGACTTGAGCTTTCCCTAATGGAGATCAATAAATGCCATTGTCCAATGAAAAATTTAAAAAAAATAAAAATGAGGGGAGGGGCCAAGGGGGAAACAATATCTTATATGCATCCGAATTACATGGACATACTTAAACCAGTCCGAAATCTTATAGTGTTGTGTTTGTCGGTTATGTTGTCAATATAAGCATATTGTGGCACAAAAGTAATGTGGCAGTGTGGAACAATAGCTATCCGCCTTCACAAGCAGTGATGCAGAGCAGAATAGAGTTGAGGCAGCACTTCTGTGCTTGCATTTCGCACCAACATTTAACATTGAAGCATTTATTTTTATTTTATTCTAATGTGTTTCCACCAGAGAAAGACCTTTTCAAACTGACTCTCCAACCATATAATGGAGGCGCAGATAAACCCTAGTCTCCAAACTCAATAAATGATGCCAAATTTTCAATAACCGCTATACCCAGATTGTGCAGTTAAGACTTGAAAAGACAGAAATACAAGTCCTATCAATCACCACAGTACGAAGGAAAAGTTTATAACATAATAGAGCTTTCAGCAGCCAGGTATTTAATACCAAAAACAAACACTTCAATGACATTTACTAGGACAGTCCAACCAAACATATACAGAGCAAACAAACAACAAGTTTACATAATTACAAGGTAAGGAGGATATGAGGAGTGATTCGTCAAAATGCATATTTTCCGTCATAATGGAGAAAAAGTTCAACACCAGAAGAGGGAAAACTGTGAACATACCGTACATAAATTTCTTGCAAAGAAACCATGAGCACTGAGCTTTTATCTCCTCTATTTTCAAGGTCAACTTCTAGATCGACTGAACCTAGTCTTGAAATAATGGATATACCAAAAGTAGAATGCGCCGATACATCCGAAACAATATTAGAAGGAGAAACACAGTTCACGATTTCAGATTCACCCCTTACAAGCAATGAGTCCAGATGAGTTCTCAATTCAATGAATGCGCCATATATTGAAGGGGAGAAGTGTACTTTCAGTGATTCTATGAGCATATAAACCTGGAATCAAGAAGTATTGGGAATCAAAAGAGAGAAGACAAAAAAGGAAAATAATCTGTATAGGAGATGTGGGTGGGTGTGCACAAGTATACAAATAAAATAGAATATATGTGGGCTCTAAATAGACTACACATTCCATCTATGAAGCACAGACACGCGTTGGTGTCCGACACCGTCACATATGATTACATTGAAATACGTGATTTTCTCAAATTATTAGCGGTGTCGGCGTGTCAGTGTGTGTCGTGTCCGGTGTCCGTGCTTCATAGGAGATGCCTTCCGACATACTATAACACCTTGGGTGCCTAATCACGGTTCCCTAATATATTAATCAAAATTCAAATCTGAAGCATTAATTAAACTTGGTGAATTCAAAACTTTTTAAAACAAGATTGGAATCCATGTTAAGTAGGGAGAGGGATATCATATCGTACTTTTTTGGGGAAGTCTTTGAGGGTAGAGGATATAGTAGATTGTATCATCGTAACCTCTTGGAAGTGGATTCTTGCTTTGTATTAATGGTTTTCCAGTCCTCTTGTTTGTCTTAATTCTTGTTTTACTGAACCCAGTCCCATCTCATCCCCTACAGTTGGTGGCAACATGATTTGTGTGAAACAAACCACCAAGCTCGAAGTATATCTCTTTTGAGAAATCTGAGTGATCTTGAATACTTTCAGGGCAACAAGGTTCCAACTTCTACCTATTTCAGGGCAACAAGGTTCCAACTTCTACCTATTGGAAAAAATCAACATGACTGAAAATGAAGTGCCAAACCCATTTCATCTGCTGTGATTAGTGACGACAACGAGATCAGTGGGCACACAAACACACTAAATCCCTATCTCCTACCAGGTTCTATGATTTTGTGATTACCCAAGTGTGTCCACTCTGATCTCACACCCTCCTTCGGCTTGGAGGAGGTCTACAGCACCAATTACAGTACGGTTAAACTCAATAGCTTTGCTGTTTTAGTTTTTTCCGTAGGAAATTCTTAAAGCTATAGCTATTCAGTTAGTTCATTTATTAGTTAATTGTACTAATCATACATGTGTTTCTATAAATATGTTGATATTAACAAACAAAATATGATGATAAAAACCTCTTTCATTTTCATAACTCTCCTAGCTTCTACAAACTAACAGAAAGGACACCCCAAGTGGTTTTCCTAGTTCATAATACTCACTCTAGGGACTAAAATATAGAAAGCTAATTTACTATAAATTTAGCATGTTTAAACTTTTATGACAAAGATAGCAGAGGAAAAATGGGATGATTCGAAAAAGGTTTAAGTAGGAAAGTGATGGAATTTAAATCAAATTTCAATATAACAAATAAATCAAGGGTAAAACTTATTGAACAATTGAATGAACCAGTAAGTTGAACAAGTTTAAAGGAACGTCTCAAAATACTGGCAGCTTGTGCTTTTGATAATTAATTTGTTAAGTTCTGAATCGAACTTGTAACTGAAAGATCACAAAATTTTAGGGATTGAAAGATCAAAGCTACGAATAACAAATCGCATCAAAGCAATAGTGAACTATGAAGCACAGACACTCCTCGGATTAGGCGTGTCCCGGTGTCGGACACGTGTCGTGTCCGACACCGACACTTGTAATTACAATGAATTATGTGATTTTTTCAAATTATTAGCTGTGTCAGCATGTCCGTGTCGTGTCTGTATCCGTGCTTCATAGATAGTGAAAGAATAATTCAATCGACAACATCTAATCTGCTAATTACCTCTAACTGCTTCAAAATGGACTCATCGGGGATGACACAGAAAGCCATGAAAAATGAAGCAGAAAATTTCTCAAGAATAGAAATTTTTTGTGACTGGTCAGAATTAACAATGGTGATCTGTAATAACAAACAATCCAAATGATACAAATATCAGGATAGATTTCAAACATATAAATCAGACGAAATTACATGCAATAAGAATCAGACCTTGAAATCATTGAGTTTAACATCAATGTAATTATATAGGTCTTGAAAACGGACGCCTGAACAATCGTTAGATGTGGATATTGTATTTGAAAAGTTCTTCAGGAAGTAAGGCTGATCTCCGATTTCGGAAAGGAAAGACTCGGGACTAATTTTAGACTTAAAGCACAAAGACCTTGACTTAATCACCTGCGAAGAAAAATACATTGGTTAGAAGAATTAAAAGGAAAACAAAAGCAAATTAACGGGTAAAAAAAAATTACTGTATAAATCTTCAAACTTAAGACTAAGATTGGTTGAATTGCTTGAGAGATTAACCATCGGCCTTGTGTATTTATAACAATTAGAATATGATCAAGATCCTTTGATTATAGGGATAGGAACAAGAACCAATATCTAATTAATTTGAATTGCAATCAGAAAGATATATACAAGATATTTACATAACAAAAATGAAGTAAATCGGGGTAACCATCAGCCTTACGTATTTATAACAATAATATTATGATCAAAACCCTTTATTTATGGGGAAAACATCAAGAACCTATATCCACTGTAGTATCGACACTTTTGATGGAAGGCGTGTCCAGTGTCCGACACCAACACAATACCGGAACCCGCACATGTGATTATGTTCAACTAATTAAAAAATTTAAATTTTTACTGATGATGACGTGTCTGGTGTTTGTGTTTGCGTCAATGCTTTATAGCCTATATCTACATTTGTGTCTAACTTAGACACTTCAATTCCAAGGAATTATGTTAACCAAGTCAAGCAAATTTTGTGGTCTTCGAATAAAGCATAGTTATCAGGGCACATCGTAACCGCTGGCAGAGTTTTTTCATACATAGGTTCTGAATTTCATGTCTCATATAATGGGAAAGAAATGGTTTTGCTGATAAATTGACTTCTTTTGGCATTGTAAACCCTAGAATTTCTTGGTGGGATCCCATTCCAAGCCCTATTATGGATTACTTGTATTGTGATATGTGTCTTTTCCATGCTTTACATTTTGTGGTGTATGGGCTTCAGTCATGCCTCCAATGCACTTGTGCTTTAGCTTATTTTAAATAAAGCTTTCGTGTGTTGCAGATGATTGGTAGGCTCGGCCTTTCCTTTGCCAACATAGTTGGGGATTGCAGATTTATTGTTTCAACAACAAAAAAAAGGTATATTAAAGCCTCCAAAATCGAAAAAGCTAGATACCACCAAAAAAAAAAAATGATCAACAAACAATACAAAAAATTGCCAAACCTGTGTGCTAGAAAAAAGAAAAAATGTATGACACAAACATCATCCTAACGCATAACAGGTTTAAGAAACTCTAATAAAATGCACCGTATGACGTCATGAAAAGTTTATCTCTTTTTAGAAAAAATATAAACCACACAAAAAAGTGCCCCTAGGCTAAATAAAACACAAGATACTGCACAAAGGTTGCACCAAAGACAAGTAGTTGTTAAAAATGTAAAGGAAGAGGCGTCACATTTTATATCACAAAATTGAGATACATTGAGGTTGAATACAAGGGTAGTTACCATGTTGCTACACTCTGATGCTGTATTTCTCCAGGGAAAATTAACAGAAATATCGAAAATAGAAACATCCCACATCACTCTTCCATGGTTCACACCAACATATCTGCCGATCAGATGAAATCCACAAGTTACCACTACTATTCCAGAAATGCTATGGCATCATAGTGATGTTTTTAGTTAATCTGAAAGAATAGCTTACTCTGCTTTGGATAAGAGTCGAGTCGTGTCGTTTTCAATTCCGTTCAATGACAACAGCACCTGCAATTTGACAGATATAACAGCCTGACCAATTAGATTATATTTAAAATATCTCCATTCGTCTCTTTGAATTAGATCCTATATTTCTTAGTTCTATCAAGATTTGTTTCCCTGTTTTATTCAAATTATGACTCTAGTTCCGGTATAAGTTAGGGTTAGTGCTTATTAGTCAAATTATTTATTCTATCTCCTCCCTCTTTATCTAAATATCCTATATCTTCAACAAAATTCACATTGCAAAGTACCAAATATTTCATGAAAGAACCACACGCAAAGAAGTCGATCATCATTTTACATGGGGAAGATTCGGCGAAGACGTATAATCAGTTATGTACTGGACACAACCAAAGAACAAACAACTAACAGCCTTGCAAATGCACTTAAGCAAGATGATTGATAATCTATATTACAAGTCAAGCATCATTAACATCTATATCCAAGTTGAGGGACAATGAAACCCCATAGAGAGCTAGGTCTGATATGAAAGTGAACATGTGAATAATAATGTGCAGGGCATTTTTACGTCCTCTTATTAGCAGAAACATATGGCTTTTTGTGTCTTATTCTATAATCTGTCTCCCTGTTAACTTAACCGTTTAATTAGTTTGTTCAGTTTCAGATTAGTTACTATAGTTGTAATTGCATCAAGAAGTATATATAATATACTCTTGTCTCCATAATCACATCATCAGACAATACAAGAAACATTTTCAAAAAATCATATTGCTTTTTTTTCTACCATTTCCTTACTTCACGAAATGTAACACCTCTGCACTATATTGTGCCCCATTCTATTGGTTTACAAGTTTAATAAATATAAATAAAAGAGAATATCAGCCACAATGTATACAGTTTTCTCAGACATTTCTATGTTACAAAGGTAAATAGTACACAACAATCCCATATTAAATTAAATTACATCTCATTATAAAAATTCTAAAAGCAGGGGAGCCGGGAAAAACAATAGTGCATACCCTCTCGTTATAAGATTTGACAGATGTAACGAAACCATAAAATTCCAACACATTCAATAAAATGTTCGCATCAAATGTCACTTGAAGTTGTTGAAGCATTCCCTGTAGCATAAAATAAAGAAAGAAAAAATGTAACATACTACAAAAGCCAACAAAATATTTCAGCTTTAAGCTTGCATACCTACACAAGCATATCAATGCTAGCCACTCACTATGCACATCAACTTGGTATCACATTGAAACACAGTGACGATACCTTAACGGAATTGCCCATATCTCTGTTAGAGGAAAAATTTACTTGAAAGCAGCATGAATGATCCACAAAATCCAGTACATTAGTTTCAATGCTGGGCTGCAGATCAAGTAATATCATCATTAGTATCGAATAGACATTAGATATTGGAACGGAAAAAACAGCCAGTCATAAATTACCATTTAACATGCATTTATCAAAACAAATATCTCAATTTTAGTACCATCATGGTAATGAGTTAGAACAATAATAATTTGATTTTTGCATTTTACGTGACTAAAACAAGTACAACATAGCACAGAAATAGATCAATATCGCACTACGTCTAAAAGAAGGAAGAAACAAACAAACAAGGGGATAGCAGCTATCATTTCAAGTCAAAACTCTGCTTTAATTGCACCAACAATCGATACTTGAGCTTCATTGGCTGAAAGTGCCTCATCCAGTTAGGCATTGAGCTGTCAATTGCAACTAACTTAACTGTATTTGGGTTTGAAGTAATCCACATGACAACGTTAAGTATAAGAACAACTACTCATCCAGACAATTAACATATTAGAAACAGATTCAATGCAGAATTGATCACTCATTTTCCCTCGCCAAAAATTTTAAGACTAACACACTATGGTAATAAATGTTGTGCAACACAATTATAAGAAAAGCAAATGGTAAGTGGACAAAAAGGTGAGAAGGAGAATGGATAACAAAATATAAGACAAAATCAAGAACAGCATTCAGGAGAAAGTTGGACAAATCTATATTATGAAAAGAATGACAAAAGTGCAAGTTGATTTGTCTAACTAATTTAATTCTACAGAAAATACAAGATACGAACCTGTCTAATTTGTACAAAGGTTTCCTTGCTGTTTGGCTCAACCATTTTCCCAGACTTGAATTTGGAGATAATAATTCCATGTTCTTTGTAGAGCTTAGACTCAACAACTCCAACTTCAAAAATTATTTCTGCAATTCCTTTACAATGCTTCCTAGAAGGTGAAGATTAAAAATATCACATTTATTTGACTAGTAGAGAGTGCTAGTCCTTGCAATCATTTTAATGTGTTTTACACATACAATTGATGGAATCATAAGTAATAAGAATATATAAACTCCTTTTCTTAATAAAAATAAAATTAAGAAATTGATGGAGCCTATTAGAGCAAATATCATCGAAGTGTTGCTCGTCTATGAGTTAGTTCTTTTATTGCATCTAGACTATCAGTTCAGTGTATAACAGTATGTAGCATTAGCGTGTGCTCGTGATGAATCAGCACTTGTAATACAACTGATATTCAGTAAGACATAGTTAGAGTTGGTTGTTCACAGCTGTTAGAGACTGCAATTAATTAGGTTTAGAGTCAATAAATAGATCAGACCTATGGTGTATCATTCACATCAATGATTAATATGGAATCTCATATTTTAGTTATATTCAACTGTATATTCCTCTTGAACTAAGTCTCCCACTTAGATTCTGTACCCAATCACTCTCTAATTGACTGCTCATCGGACCTATATTTATAGCAGATACTACCAACATAAATGAGAGCACTCTGGCATATATCTGAAGCAAAAACATATAAACAATATCTGAAAAATAGGAATAAGATATTTTCTGAATGTGCTCGAGTAAGTAAAGCAGTCAGCCACCATGATATTTATATACACTAATAATTAATTACATGTTATGTTTACAAGGATAAATAAATATAGGTCCAACTCCCTAAATGCATGCATGAATCCAAACATGCATGAACCTGAAGCCTTAAATGCTTCTATATACAACGAATTTTACTATTTCCAACACTATACACTAATTATTATCAATAAAAAGATTCCATAAAATGCCCGTAAACAGAGAACAGAACATACTTGCTAAATAGAGTCACGGAAATCTGATGAACCTCGATATTTGATTCAAATATGCACGACTCAGGCTTCGTAGCAACATCAACACTGGATGAAACCAGAGGATGAAATTCAGTTGCTTCAGAAATATCCTGTGAGAAAATGCCGATTGTTAATCAAAAAGTGTCATTTAATATTAAGCATAATGCAGCTTTCAAGTTGTCTAACAGAAGTTTGCAAAATGCAATATATGACTTTTTATACTTCTTTCATCTTTGGTTATCTCCTGAGCTAACAAAACAACATAGAAAATTAATTATCACACAAACAAACATTAGCACTTTGAATTTAAAAAAGATTGTATTCATCATTAGGACTACTCATTTTGCACTGATAGGTAGTACCCTCAATAATTTATTCCTTAAAACATGATGTTGCCATCAAGCCTTAAACTTTGCAAGTGAACAAAAAAGGGAAGGGAAATAAAGAAAATATATAAACTTATGAAGAGAGGATTACAGATTATTTAATTAACCTAAGTTTCATATTAAGAGTGAACTCCATATATTATTCCCATATATATACAGTGAGTGAGAAGCGGGATATTAGAATAATTGTGTGAATTTACAACGTTATGGTAAGAGTACTTCCATAAAATTCACTATGTTGGGAGAAAAGCATTTCTGTTTTTATTTCCTGTTTTTCACTTTTAATTACAAAATTGCTGCATTGCTTTCATTTGGTTTCCTGTTTTCAAACATCAGAACAGGAAATGGTGAAAACATATTAACTAAGAAACCAAGTAGGAAGAAAAATGACAATTTTGTAATTAAAGACGAAATGACGAGAATACCTTTTCTTCATTTCAATAAAAGTTATTTTCTTATATATCTAGAAGATTATAGTATAAATATAATAAACAATCATTATGGCGAATGCACAAAATGTTAAAAAAAACGTGACATGTAACAAAAATATCATGTTATTTTTATGAAAATGTACATGTATAGAAATATTTTTATATGTTAGGTAGGAACCTACAATCCGTGTTACGATCTGCGAGTTACATTGACCCAAGTCTTTTTATTGCTATTGAAAGCAGTTAAAAAACAAAAAACGGAGCAAAACTGTAACCCTATTTGTTACTAACAATAATGAAGTTTCGGTAACATGTTAATTAGTTTCCAAGCAAGGAGCACTGTCTAGTTTCAATTGTGGGAGTCCCTCTGCTCCAAATTTGACATGAGCTATGTCTTGAAATGTTTTTATCAAATGTTTTCAACCATCCAGGATTGAAAACCCGGTATTGCTGAGTATGAAATAAGGAGGAATGAATTTTTCCATGTTTTGAATTCATAGTAAACCCACATACCCAATGTTGTGAAACTCAGGATTCTACCTAGGACTGGGAGAGGGACGAAAGAACATAACATGGATCGTAAGATCCTGCCTGAATTACAAATTATACATATACATGTACATATGCATGCAAAGTCATATAGCTAAGGAAAATAGCCACTAATCACAACATCAAAATAAACTTAATTTAAAAATATAATCAAAAGAAAAAATTAAAATACAATTTGTATTTAAATATATTCTTAGAATTTGGGTTGGGCTTAAATAGGTTCCACTATCTTTAAATCATTAAACAAAAATAATTTACCTATTACTCTTTTTTACAAGTGGGAGCAAGTAGTACACATTTTATTACTCCTTTTTACAAGTGGGACCAAGTAGTACACATTTTATTACTTTTTTAAACGTGGGACCCGTTAGTTTCCTAGGAGAGAGAGGGTCCTTATATAGTTACCCGTTGCTTAACGGGGACTCATTTTTTCTTCCTCCAATGGAGGTTCCTTAACGGGAGTGGTCCTTGTTAAGTAAGGACCCCCCATTGGAGATGTTCTAAAAAAGTGAAGTAACGCAAATCGGAGGGGCATGATGAGTGTAAAGTAGAAACATTTTGGGACTGAGCCATGAGATATATTCTCATTTCAGTAAGGGGTATTCCCTTAGGAATTAGGAGAGTATCATTTCAATTATTTGTTAGGAGAGTATAGTTTGTGATTTCCGCAAGGAGCCTGTTCCTCCAACCATTCACTATCGTGAAGAGCCAAATATTATTTTTCCCACCAAAGGCAACTGCAAAGTAGAGAAAAACCCAAGAAAAAGCACACAGAATAGGCCAACCCCCGATAATGTAGTAGCTTAACAAATAATTGAAAACGTGTACCTTAACATCATATGACACAACCCCCGAAAATTGACTGGAATCATCAGTACCACCAGCACCAAGCATGCCACGAGATAGCCAATTCAACCATCCTCGTGATTTGGCGTTGTGCTCATCATTTCCTGACTTTTCGGTAGAAATATCAGCGACAATCCTTCCATTGCTAGGAGTAGAATATCTAGAAAGATACTCCTGTAAGAACATAGAAGCAAGAGCTTTACAAACCAAATTATACACCTCAAAATGAATTGTTTTCGCATTAAGTTACCCAAAATTGGTCCATTCAAATACATGTAAGATCAAATATTCAAATACTGAGTATTCATCTGACCGGCAGCAATCTTACCTGCATCTCAAATTCTGCAGCAGATCTATAATTCAGAATATCATCTAGATCCGATTCCTTCTCCATTTGCTCTAAATCTCGAAGAACATCGTCATCAACTGGCTAGAAAACACAAATATAAACATCAACAGGACAGTGTGATAGTAAGACCATTACAAAATATGGTAGAGAATAAAGAAAGTGAATCCGAACTCTGATTATTGATTAATTATAAAAATAGAGTAAGACCTCATATATAAAAAGATATGCAATCTTGTAACAGAACATACAAATCAGTCAGTGTAAGTAAAAACTAACATATAAACTATTATGATCATAGTAGAAAAGACAAAGCGAGAGAAAAGTGAAACAGCAGTTATTACTGAATTTTCTGAAAAAACTAACAGTGTTTGCTTGGGAGGAATGAAAGGGAGAGGTGAAAAGTACCTCCTTATTCAATGTTGGCTCCCCTCCAATATATTAGAAGGATTTATAGAGGAGAGAAGATGGGCTTGTAAAATTTAAATCCATGGCTAAGATATCCTTATATGAAACGGAACAGTAAAAAATGATAAAGGTGTAAAATATGATTTTGCATGCATGTATCTATCTCTAGTCTATGTCAGTGGGTGACTGCATTACGTAAACACAATACAAGGTTGCCTCATGTCAAACAAAAATACAATATACAATATTAAGGGAAGAAAAAAGAGACATCAGATTAAATCCAAGTATCCAAACAACAAAGTGGCACCGTGATATATACACAAATAAATTAAATTAAATTCACATTTCAGTTATCCTAATCGCCTTAACGACAAGATTTGATAAGACAAAACATAGAATTGAAACATTATTTACATGCTTTTCAAAACCATGTAATCAGGTGCCGTTTAACCTGGGAAAGAAAAGTTCTTTCCCACCATGGGAAAGTCCCTTTACCCAGGACAGCTGTCAGTTGAAAACTGGCAGAACCAAAAAATAAAAAAAACTCAGCTTATTTTTTTATTGTTGTTTGTAACATTCTACTGCACCTCCTTATTTTCTAACAACAACGCGAAGCACACCTCACCCACTACCGAAGCATTAAAAGGTTAAATTTTCTTCTTCTTAAACACTACAAAACACAGAACATATGAAAACCAAGAAAAAAGCTTAACATAGTATACTGTCATTTTATTACAAACGCAGAACATCAATTCTTCTTCTTTTGCAGATTGTGTTTATTTTTTAGATTTGGATTTTGGGGTTTTGTTTTAAGGATGTTGATGATGAATCGGTGATGATGATGATTCTGGAGTGTTCATAATATCTCAACATTCCTTGTTTGATTTTCAGCAAAAGAGAAATGTGTATTATTTGTTGTTGATGCTAAAAAAAAAGTGTAGTTGATTGATATGTGACAAGAGAGATACGGATTTAGGGAGAACAAAAGAAACAAATCTGAAGAGGTTTGATGAAGGAGATGATGATGAATGATAGTTAGTGTTTGATGAAGGGGTAAAACTGTAAAAGCAACAGTTAATATAAATAATTTAGAGGGCAATTAATAATTAGTTAAAGCAATTAGAAACTGACCTTTGAAATTTGAATTTATGGAGATTCAGTAGTATTAATTAATGCAATTAATTTAATCTTAAAATTATATAATTAACCAAATGATAATAAACAATTGGACGTGGGGTCTCTTTTCTTTTTCCATGTGAATTACCAA
This sequence comes from Medicago arabica, assembly GCA_946800305.1. Taxonomy (NCBI): domain Eukaryota; kingdom Viridiplantae; phylum Streptophyta; class Magnoliopsida; order Fabales; family Fabaceae; genus Medicago; species Medicago arabica. The sequence goes on along the minus strand of OX326971.1, from coordinate 1,086,852 downwards.
AAAGTCACTAACAGGTATCCTATCTAAAATCTGAACCATTGAATTATAAAAATAATATATCTATGGCTGAAAAGCAACTTTCCCATCATGGGAAAAAACTCTCCTTTCCCATACTAAACCCCACCATGTAATCAATAACTACTTTAATTTGCAAATAAATGAAAATGCTACAAAATATACATACAAGCATGTAGGACTTCAAGGAACAAGAAAAAGATAAACCACCTGCTCTTGTTGGAGAAAATCCAATTTAATCTTGTACAAGTTCATATATTTCCGACGGTAGCTCCTACAGCCAGGAAACATAAAGAATTATCGACAAGGTGGATGAATGTCAACAAAAGACTGCACAAGGACACAGGCCACAACAAAATATTAATGAGATACATTGTCCCAAATAAAATTCTAAACGAACAGTAGCACATATGATATCACGCATAGTAGCACATAAATACATTTTTGATAGAAAAAGCAAAGAAGAAACTTAACAAAAGAAAAAAATATATGTAATTTTATTAAAGTTTCCATTGAAATTCTATGAGTATTGGTCTAGATGATATATATTTCATTGATGTTTTTCTTATATTGCGGTTTAGTTTGGTTCGGTTGGTAAAATCAAAACCGCAAACCGAACCAAACCATGCGGTTGAGTAAAAAAATTATCCGGATACATCCGAACCAAATGCGGTTTTTTGCGGTTTCGGTTTTGAACACCCCTAATTATAATGATTTGTTACCTGATTTCCTAATTTATTTAGTAAAAGTCTTGTATACCTGCAAATTAGGGTTTGTGTTTGGTCTTTTGTATCAAGTCGGTATCAAATTAATTAGTAGGCTGCTATCAATAATATTGCACCATTATCATATTCAAAGTATTTACTCCCTCTGTCCCAAAATAACAAAGTCATTTGTAAAAAAATTAAAAAAAATATGTCCCAAAATGAATGACTCGTTTCACTTTTCAATGTAATATTAATTACCTTTTGCAATTATGCACTATTAAGAATAATTTCATCACTCTGAATCCAATATCTTCCCCTTTACATTTATGATAATGGTGAATGCACCAATACTACAAGAACACTTAAACCATTTTTCTCTCTCTTTCACTTGTACACTTTTCTTAATATGTGTGAAATGATCAAATGGCTCAATTATTTTGGGACGAGGAGTATTATTTATCTTATCTTCTTTTTTATCTAAACCCTGTTACTTCAACAACCTCTTTAAAAGAAGTCGAGCATACAACGAATGTCATAGAAAGAGCAAAATCACCACAACATAAACTTACAATCGATCTCCGAAATATTTCCAAGAAGTTTTTTTCAGTTTCTTACGAACATCTGAAAGGACTGCTTCCTGTGCATAGTGCCACCACAATATTTGCCATCCTTTTTGTTCTGTTGGTAAAGGGCAATGCCAGGGGCGAAAACGCCCATACCTATACAATGCAAAGCTTAAAAAATTGAAGTACACTTTAACATCAAAGCATCAGTTTCACTTAAAATATACAATGCAAAGGACAAAAGCAACCATACCTACATGATATAATGAAAATAACATATTTCAAACAATACTGCTTTTTAATATTAAAGCAACAATTTTTCACTCAAATGTAAGATTTGGGCATAAGTCATATGATTACTACACTAATCCAAGAAAGACAGTTTTCCTTTAACAATTAAGGAAGGAAACATATTTTGTCTTGTATAATCAAAGAAATGCAAAAGAACACAAAATTAAAATAATATTATATTTACAGAATACTTCGGTTATCCTTCTGTTATGCTTGAATTGCATAGCACTCAACAACATGATTACTTAATTTATTTACATGGCATCTACGGTGATAGTAAATGAAATGTGCAATTTACATGGGAGCATTTAAGCTAGCACTACTTCCTAAGATACATTGAACTTGTTCTACTTGCTATACGATGAATTTGAACTATTCGGGAAAGGGAGCATTAAAGAGGTAGGAAAGTAAAACATTAATTAGTTTTTTATTTCCAACAAATGATGCAAGTCATCCCACATAGGTAACATAGTATTCTCAACTTGGGTTGTTATGTTCTACCTAATTACTGTCTCAACCTGCTCTTAACTTTCTAGAACCTTCGTTTGGTAGTTCAATTTTCAGTTTTCAGTTGTAACTACACTGCTATACATAGGCATTATTGTGAAAGAAAATTATCAGATTATAACAATTTATTAGAAACTTCTCTCCGAGTTTTTTCTCGTCTCTAAATTCTATCAAAATTGAAGATGGTATCAAGAACCAAGATCGAGCGATAGCCTCAAAAATTCGCCAACCTCCAACCAGTGGCAAATTGTCAATGCAGGGCTCTAACCTCTTACAGGATCCTTCAACGTATATATAAGTGGTTTGGCCAACACAATATACCATCCTTGCCAGACTTGAGCTGAGTTATTCAGAGAACTAAGTGTGTAATTCATCACCTGCCCAGTGGAATCTAGTTGGATGGCAATCAAGCACATTCATATATATATATTAAATGGACTCCTCAATGTAGCATTCATTTCTAATCCGCAATTTGCATCAGCTTCACCCCAGTAGGACGTTTTGCGATGCAAATTGAGTTGTTGATACCAATAACTGTAGGTCCACTTGAGATATGACTACTTTAACATGGTTTTATGGCGGTTCTGAAGCATACAGTAGTAGTCTGCACTCTGATCCATCCAGCAGAGAAGCTGAATACAGCTTTTCCCAAGCACCTGCAGATTTGTTGCGGCTTGAAACACTCCTCTCTGAAATTGCATTGTGTGTCACTACTACTACAATTTATTGTTACAACTTACAACCAGAGTGATGTCTCCCTAGCACACACCCCAATACTTAGGGCCCACACAAAGTACATGGAGTTGACTTTGATCTTTTCTTTGATTGAGAAAAGGTGCTTGGCAATGCTTAATTCCAACACCTGCTTGTTCAAGACCAGTGGGCTTATCTGCACATTAATCCTCCCTTCCCCAGCAGGTTCTTCTATTTCAAGACCGGCTCAATGTTTAGGTTACCATTAGTCTCTCATCCACCTTGAGCTTGTAGAGGGTGTAATAGAGTGCTCTACTGCTCTCTACTCGGGTTATTATGTTCCACACTAATTACTGTCATAGATAGTGTAGTCTGCTATTAACCATCTGGAACCTTCTTATGGTACCTACACTATGTTTGGCCTAGCTTATTTTGGCATTAAAAGCTACTTTAATATTAAGTTAAAAATAAGAGCTTTGAAAATAAAGCTAGAAAATATCAAATGTCTCCGACTTTATTTGAAAATCTCCTCTAAACAACTTTTTCATAAATTTCGTATATCTAGTTTTTATACATAAATGATAAGCTCATTTTCTAATTAAGATCTTTTTAAAAAAATTGTCTGGCCTAACTTCTTTTAAAGAATAAATAAGTCAAGCCAAAGAGAGTCTCAATTTTCTGTTGCAATTTTAACAGAAATATATGAAACTACCACACCTCAAAATTAAAGGAATGCAATGTGACAGACTAGCCAAGTTCTTAGCACTGGATAGAACTTCTCCATCGAAGAGTTTTCTTCAATTGGATATAAAATGTATTTTATAAAAACTAAATTGATGCAAATAAATAAGTTAAGCGAAGAATCCAATAAATGTCAGTGTGAACGTAGTTTCTACTTTCTAGTTCTTTTATCTTTCATTTTGCGTTTGAATATTATTTATTTTACTTCTGCAATTACTACAAATTTTTGCATCAAGCAAAACTACGTACCAAAGACACATTTTTTATGGTGCTATAATAGGAACAGGCTTCTCGAAATAAACTTACTTTTCTCTTAATCTGCAAGTGCAAACATAATCCCACACAAGAAACATTTGTTGTAACTGAACTTCGTCTAAGGATATAACCTGATAAGTAGAAACAATATTAGAATGATACATGAACAACTTCCGTAGGACAGCATAAGAATAAAAAAGGCAGCAATAACTGCTTAAACTAGCAAAAAAGAAAAAGGAATACCAACCAAACCACTCAGTTCAGCCGTAACAGAATATTGTGCAGCATTGTCATCAAGCTTTTGCGATCGGTTAGCCTGGGAGAGAAATTGAAGATAAAGCTTAAGTCAAAGAAAAGCGTTTTGCTGATTTTAACGGTGACTGAAATGAATACACCAGAAGGTTATGTGTAAAATCAATAACTCAACCTAAAATATTTGAAAAGTGGAAAAGAGATATGGGAAATACAATGGACCTCTATTGAACAATGAATGTAAACATAGAATAAATACAAAAAAGAGATTGGGATATCTGGTGTCTGCATATTATCATAATAAAAGAAGAAACTCTGACTGAAAAACTTACAGCTATCTTCTTTTATAGAGAAAAAAATAGTGGAGTAAAGAGGAAGAGGATATGGCATCCTCACAAGTAATAAATACTACAAAAAAAACAAAAAAAACCTAGAACCTATCATATTGAGTCATGTAACCTGGCCAATATTTCTTCACGTGTGACAACAAAAATACCTTTAAAGAGACCATGAGCAGAGCATTACAACAGTTATAAATAAAAAAATCATTTACTTCGGAAAATGGAGTGAGTTGCGATTAAAACTTAAAAGATCATGACCAGATGAAAATATTCATACGAAAACAAGGAACGCAATCAAAATATCCATACCGAAAGAATCAAGGTTACATCAAATGGTGCCAATATGGAATTGTACTGTTTTCCTTCGGAACCTATCGTGCTTGCTGAGTAGGAGTTACCCACAGTGTTCATAGTTACCAAGTCCATCGTTGAACTGTGAAACAAGCTTGAATACATTTCCAGTCCTTTCACCTCCACAATTTTATTTACTTGGGCTACACTCGCCCTTCCATTTGAAGAACTGAAATACAAGGAAAATAAATAGTCAAATCTCAGTTGACATGTAAACTAACATCTCAAAAGTCAATTGCCCCTTGAGGCAATTTCCAATAAATCACTTGCCCTAATATTAAATGTTACTAAAAACTGCTTGCAGAATAGAGATAACACTTGAAACATAATGAGGACATTTTAACATAATGCTATTAAGCATAAAAAATTAAATAAATATTACAAATGGAAATTCGAAATTTGGTGGATGAATGGTAAGGCAAAAGACATATAGTGAGAAACTATGCTCGGAAATATCACAAGTGGTGCATGTAAATTTGTATTATAAAGAAACACTAGTTCAGTAAACGATGAAAGGGTGAAAATTAACCACCAGCCAAAAACATGTTTTTTTTTTAAATGTAGCACTATAGATGAGTCAAAAAACTTGGAAGATAATGATATGCATACTTTAAATGGAAATTCTCAAAGTATTACTAGTGAAATGAAAGTAAGAGAGTTATTACCCAACAAGATTTTGCTTCATGGTCAAGTTAGAAAACTTCAAACCAAACATAATATTCCCCTAGAAAATTGAAGTAAAAAAAAAAATGAGCATTGAACAAAGTTAGTCCTTCACTAGAAAATCTTCAAGACTTCTATATTTGATTGCAAGAAACATATCCATGTTTGGCATGAAAAAGAAAATATATAAACTAAGACAAACTCAAGGTAGTTTAAACAAAATCGTATATGGGATCCAGAAGTGGAGTCAAGATTGTAAATCATTTAATTGTAACAAGGGACCGTGAGATGATGTCAATTCAGAAAATCGAGCATGCACACAAAATTGAGTTTTATGCAAAATAAAAAGGGGAAATAAAATCGTAGAACGTGATATCATAACATGAATCATGAGATTCTACAAAATTCATATTAGGCTTTTATATTTGGTAACTCGTCCTTACAAAACCAGCTTGTAAGATAAGGGGCACCACGCTTTATAAACTCTAATCATGATCTTTCTTTAATCAATGTGGGACTTGATTTTTCCAATACACCCCCTCTCGCCCAGCACTATTGGGCTTGGTGCGAGGATACAAATGATGGGTGACCCGAATTGATAGCTCTGATACCATATTGGATTTTTATATTGGGTCTAACTCATCCTTACAAAACAAGCTTGTAAGGTGAGGGGTGTCACTCTTTATAAACTCTAATCAGATTCTATCTTTAACCAATGTGGGACTTGGTTTTTACAATATTGACAACTAACAAGGAAATATAAATCCATGCCCACCATAAATATAAAATTACAATAAATTCAAAAACAAAAATGTAATAACTCTAACTAGCTAAGTAGAAAATACATTTATTTATTTATTAGAAAAGGACATTCATAAAATGCAAAACTTCAAAGCCTAAGATCAAAGGGATAATCGGAGGTTCCAAAATCATTTTGAATATTTGCAAGTCAGGGCTCATGAACATTATGGTATTTTTTTAAAACTTGTGAAGAAGAAAATTGTCTGCACATTTTGCATGTAAAAGTTATCGAGTCCGACAACTTTTCTTGCTTGATCAAATCAAGAAGCATCTTCTCTTGGTGGTGCTCTTTGCAATGAGAATTTTGGTGCCCCGGCAACTTTTCTTGTTTGATCAAATCAAGAAGAATCTTCTCTTGGCGGCGCTCTTGGTGAGCATTTTGATGCCCACCTAAAGCTTTTCCAGAAGCAAATTATTTGCTGCAATACTTGCATGAGTGAATTCTTGAATCCGGCGATATAAATTACAGAAATCGTAAATCACATGTAAGACTGAAGAAGAAAATGAACAAAGATGCGCAAAGATTGTGGACCCTGGCCCAGAATTAGAGAAATCTTAGAACGCATGTATCTTGCAATCTTCTATGGATTAAGAAAAAAATTCTTCTATCTCACTACAAGCATTTAATCAAATTAATTCAAATCATAAAACACCGTATGTAAAAATTTATTGTGATTAACTTTACTAATTCCTATTATTAGTTTATTACTTAAACTCACCTAGTCTATTTTTGCTGGTCCAGAAGGATTCAAACAGGCAGAAGCTTCTCAACGGTCCAAATTGAAAACAACTTAAACAGGCTCAACCATTGGCCAATAAAAACCACAATCTCAATTTTAATTAAAAAGAAAAAACTACTACAAACGGAAAACCAGAAGCATCAGACCAAAGTGGTGACTATGTGTAGGTCCTGCATCAACTTAAACGGGCTCAACCATTGGCCAATAAAAACCATAATCCCAATTCTAATTAAAAAGAAAAAACTACAACAATCGGACAACCAGAAGCAACAAAACCAAAGTGGGGACTACGTGTAAGTCCTGCATGGATGCAATCTGGCCTTGAATGGGAAGTCCACAAGTGAGAAAATTGTATGATCGACCTTACAAACGTGAAGCTCGGATACTCCAAAAAAGGAAAATTATCGGTGACGTCAAAGACTACTGGATACATGTCCGAAAAGTATCCTTTTTATTTTAAACTTCTCAATGGATACTTCTGAGTATTATCTAGATACTTTTTGATACTTCCCAGTATTCCTCGAACGCCAACCTTTTATTTGTGAAACTTGTCTTGAATTCCACTGAAGATGCTTCTCTTTTTTTTCTTTTTTATGTTGAAGATGCTTCTCTTGATATCCCAATATAAGGGTTAAAATATATTATGATATAGGCAGAAACATTATTAATTTTCTTTCAATCACAAGCATTTTTGTAAACTGTGATCATCACAAGCATCTGGATAAGATTTTTTTATATAATATTGCTAACATATTTTTTATATAATTTTGCTAACATATTTAAGTCGTATCATATCCTAAATTTCTCATATCCCCAGATCCTTGTGGTATCGTCCATGTCGTACTACATATGTGCATTTCATAGCTTACGAGTATAACTGTGATTATGGCTACCATGGATAAACTTACCAGGTCATTTTGTGCATCACTGTACAAAACATGAAAATTCCGTATGTCTACTTGAATGCTGTCAAGAATCTGAAAGAAAATGGACAAATATTAGTGGTTATTGGAATCATAAATCCTATCGAAGCAACGATAAAGCTAATAATGAGTTTTTTATATAAAAATAAATTCAGTAAAGAAACAAGAAAAGTATAGAGAAAGGAGAATAAAATATCTTATACTCCTCCACATGAAGACAACTAAAAGAGAAGGCAATATAAAAAAACACCGGAAAACAAAAAATACATTCTCTATTCGCCATCATCGAGTCGTAAAAAGTTAAAACTATACTATTTACAGCGCTTCTGCCAATCAACTTGCTAGTAGGAGTTTAGTCCTTGACATTAATGAAGAACTACATTGAATGAAATGAAGAAACCAGCCTCAACAGAAACAACAGTAGCATCCGTCTAAATTAATCATGACATATTACCTTTGCAGTGACATGAGAAATAAATGATTGCCCAGCAAGACCACCTGCAGAAAATAAAGTTATTAAAAATAAGCTGAATACAAACAAATGTTTCAATGAAACAGCACCTCAATGAAATCCTAATAATAAGTTGACCAGTATAAATATTAGTACATGATGACAGCAGATTGAAATCTCCAATTTAATATTTTCAAAGATTACTATATTGTTCTTATTAGGAAGCGGAGATAAAAAAAGTATAAAAAAGGTAAAACCAGTGCCAATTTCGGTGGGCTAGTTTGCCTTGTTCAAAACAAAAAATAAAGGTTAAAAAAACATTGAGGTTAAAAAATCCCCTAGTAGACGTAAATGGTATAATATAGTGAAATAGAAATTAAAGTGTACATATTTCATTTTTGGAATCCATTTTAAGTGGTATTTAATTTACTGTTGTCCGATAAAAAAGTTCACTTCAACTTAAGTGGTACTTTCGCGGTACTTTCGCGTCACATTAAACGCCTGAGGCACTCCTCCATTTCAACCACCCATCTTGGACTATAGATCCAACCCAAGATATTTAAATTGTGTAACTTGTGGTAGGATATGATCTCCAATTTTCACCTCTATGCTAGCAGCGCTTCTCCTGTTCCTAAAATTACATTCCATATACTCGATCTTGCTTCTACCCAAGCGAAAGCCATACGTTTCTAAGGCTTGTCTCCAACCTCCCATTTAATTATTCCTTCGACTCTCCAAGTAGGACTCTATCATCAACAAAAAGCATGCATATTGGTGCTCGCTCTAGAATGTGTTCCATAAGTACATCCAAAACTAAGGTGAAAAGATAAGGGCTTGGCGTTGAACCTTGGTGCAATCCTATTGTTATGGGAAAATCTTCAGTGTCTTCGTTGTGTCCTCACACTAGTTGAGACCCCTCATACATATCCTTGATAGCTCGAATATAGGCCCCCCTAACACCTTTATTCTCTAGGGTTTTCTATAAAAACAAGCATTTAAAAAAAAAAATCCAGTCCCCATGAGTATAACTCTTACTTGGAGTTAGACAAGGAAAATGTCCAAGGCCCACTGTTTCAAGGGGCTTTCTTACGAAAGAATTACTAAAACACACAAAGCAAAATAATGGCATTTCTAATTGAAGTTAACAGACTTACCACTCACACGTCTGGATAATTTTCCCAACTCTGCTGCTGCTAGCTTGGCCTTTTTGCCAGCAAAATCTCTTCTTTCAACAGCATCAGCATTCCACTATCACAACAACATTGAATTAAATATACAATATGTGTAGACAACAATGTCAATGGAATTAATGGCAAATCAGATTCTATAAGATTGCACATTTATATGTAATAGTCAAATAATCATTCTTTCAATTAGCATAATTAGCTGTAAATATACATATGTCAGTTTAGCTAATTTAGTGGGTTGAAAGTCAACTTGACAGCTTGTAAATACATTGTATTTATATGAGAAATCAGAATGAAGAGGGATATAGTTTTGACCCTCATTTCTCTTAGTCTCTCTGAGTTTAACATCCCTCATTGCTCTTAGTTTCTCTTAGTCTAACATGGTATCAGCCTAGGTTACAATCCAGGAACCTAGTCTGTTTTTTTTCCTTTTCACTTCTGTTTCTCGGTTATTCGTTTCCCTGTCCAGATTAACCTCTCATTCTTGTTCAATACCTATTTCCATAGTCACATGTCTACCGAAAAGCATGAAATCTTGGTGGTTCGCCTTAATGGCAAAAACTATTCAACTTGGGCATTCCATTTCGAGATATTTGTCACAGGAAAAGATTTGTGGGGTCATGTTGATGGCAGCACTCCAGTTCCTGACAAAGAGAGAAAGATAAGGTTGCACATGCCAAATAGGTAGTCAAAGATGCTCAAGTCATGTCCTGGGTCCTAGGTTCTGTTGATCCAAACATTGTCCTGAATCTCCGACCTTACAAAACAGCAGCCACAATGTGGAATTACTTGAAGAAAATCTACAATCAGAACAACGCCGCTCGAAGATTCCAGCTTGAACACGACATAGCTTTATTTAAACAGGATAGTCTCTCCATCTCTGAATTTTACTCTCAATTCATGAATCTTTGGGCTGAATATACTGTGATAGTTTATGCAGACTTGACTTCTGAAGGTCTAAGTTCTGTACAATCTGTCCATGAAACTACTAAGCGAGATCAATTTCTTATGAAATTGAGATCTGAATTTGAAGGTATTCGGTCCAATCTCATGCACAGAAACCCTGTAACCCTGTACCATCACTGGATGCATGTTTCAATGATCTGTTACGTGAAGAACAACGTCTGCTGACACAGTCCATCATTGAAGATAAAAAATTGTCTACTGTTCCAGTGGCTTATGTGTCACGAGGAAAGACAAGAGGTCATGACATGAGTGTTGTTCAATGTTTTTGTTGCAAGAAATTGGGACATTATGCTTCAAACTGTCAAAGTCTGCAACTACTGCAAACAAGATGGACATATTCTTAAGGAATGCCCAACAAGGCCACCAAAGAGAAATGTCACAGCTTTTACAACCTCGGTTGATTCATTTATTCCTAGCAACTCAGTCAATCCAGCACCGGTTCAGCAAAATGCTCCTACTACTTCAACAGTGACCCCTGAAATGGTTCAACAGATGATCATTTCTGCCTTCTCTGCTCTAGGAATCTCAGGTAAATCCTCTTCCTCCTGGTACTTTGATTCGGGGGCTTCCAACCACATGACCAGCAATGTCGAATTTCTTACTAATATCAAAAAATATTTTGGAAATCTCAAGATACATACTACTGATGGAAATCAATTACCTATCACAGCCACCGGTGATATTTCTTCATCTCTAACAAATGTTTTTGTCTCTCCTGGTCTCACTAGCAATCTCATTTCGGTTGGTCAATTAGTCGAGAATGATTGTCAAGTACAATTCTCACAATCTGGTTGTCTTGTGCAGGATCAACAATCAGGGAAGATAATCGCGAAGGGGCCTAAAGTTGGACGTCTTTTCCCAATCCAGTTTTCATTTCCTCAAAGTCTTTCGTTGCCTTTACTTTCTTGTAATTCTGCTATTGTTGATTACCAAGTGTGGCATAAGCGTCTTGGACATCCAAACGCAAATGCACTTCATGAGTTGCTAAAATCTAATTTTCTTGGAAATAAACACACTCCATCACTTAATTCTGTTCATTTTGATTGTATTCCTTGTAAGCTTGGTAAAAGTAAAATTTTGCCATTTCCAACACATCAGTCAAATGTAACACAACCTTTTGATGTAATCCATAGTGATGTTTGGGGCGTGTCACCAGTTATATCTCATGCTCATTACAAATATTTTGTAACTTTTATTGATGGTTATAGTCGTTTCACATGGGTCTATTTTCTACGATCAAAAGATGAAGCCTTTTCCACTTTCAAATTTTTTCATGCTTATGTTCAGACTCAATTTTCTTCAAAAATCAAAATATTTCGCTCTGACAATGGGGGGAATACATGTCACACTCATTTCAGGAATTTTTGCAATCTAATGGCATTATATCTCAAAGGTCATGCCCCTCAACTCCACAACAAAATGGGGTAGCGGAAAGAAAAAATCGTCATTTGCTTGATGTTGTTCGCACCCTTTTGTTAGAGTCTCATGTGCCTTCACGATTTTGGTGTGAAGCTCTTTCCACTGCTGTCCATCTTATAAACAGAATGACATCTCCATCAATAGGTAATGAATCCCCTTTCACTCGATTATATGGTCACCCACCAAATTACTCCACTCTACGTGTCTTCGGTTGTGTGTCTTATGTTCATCTTCCTCCACAAGAACGCACCAAGCTCACTGCACAATCTGTTGAATGTGCTTTTCTTGGATATTCTCCTCATCAAAAGGGTTTTCTATGTTATGATCCTAACCTTCGTAGGATTCGGGTATCTAGAAATGTCATATTCCAAGAAAATAAATATTTTTTGCATCACATAATGACCTTGTCTCTTCTCCAGTTTCTATTTTGCCATTGTTTTCTAACTCTCATTCAAGGCAACAACCTTCTAAACCTCACTTGACCTACAAAAGACATAGCACTGCCACTCATGGACCCCCTCAAGATAATTCCTTGGTTGCTGGTCCAGTAGAAGAACTAGAACCAGCTCCTCTACGACGCAGCTCACGCGAAAGTAAGCCCCCAGAAAGGTATATCAATTGCATGACAGCATCATTATCTTCTATCCCTATTCCTTCATCTTATAAACAGGCCATGGAGAATGGAGAATGATTGTTGGCAGAGAGCTATAGAATCTGAACTTCTTGCCTTAAGAAGAAAATCAAACATGGGATATAGTGCCATGTCCCTCATCTGTTAAACCTTTAGGCAGCAAGTTTGTGTTCTCTATAAAGCTGCGCTCGGATGGATCTATAGATCGTTACAAGGCTCGTTTAGTTGTGCTTGGAAATAAGCAAGAATATGGACTAGACTATGATGAGACGTTTGCTCCGGTTGCCAAGATGACAACCGTGCGCACTATTCTTGCTATTGTTGCGTCACAAGCTTGGCCGTTACATCAAATGGATGTCAAAAACGCATTCCTCCACGGTGATCTTCAGGAGGAAGTTTACATCAAACTTCCTAATGGTATGCCTACACCTTCACCTAATACTGTTTGCAAACTAAAACGATCTTTGTATGGATTGAAACAGGCCCCAAGAGTATGGTTTGAAAAGTTTCGATCGACACTACTTGGTTTTGAATTCAGTCAAAGTCAGTATGATTCATCTCTTTTCCTACAAAGAACTCCTAAAGGCATGGTGGTGCTTCTTGTTTACGTGGATGACATTGTTGTGACTGGTTCTGATCAAGATGCTATTTCTAGGATCAAAAACCTGTTGCATTCAACATTTCATATGAAAGAATTGGGCCGTCTCACTTATTTCTTGGGTTTAGAGGTGCATTCTCATCATGAAGGTGTTTTTTTAAATCAACAAAAGTATATTCAAGACTTGGTCCAGCTAGCTGGACTCACAAATGCAACCCCTGTTGACACTCCCATGGAAGTTAATGTTAAATATAGAAGAGATGAAGGTGACCCCCTTGATGATCCCACTCAATATCGCAAACTGGTGGGAAGTCTCATCTATGTAACTATCACTCGCCCAGATATTTCTTTTGTTGTACACACAGTTAGTAAGTTCATGCAAGCTCCACGACATTTTCATCTGTCAGCAGTACAACAAATCATTAGATACCTCCTTGGCACCCTAAAGCGTGGTTTATTTTTTCCCGTTGGTTCATCACTCAAACTCCAAGCATATAGTAATGCCGATTGGGCTGGCTGTCCAGACACAAGAAAATCTACTACTGGTTGGTGTATGTTTCTAGGAAATGCTATTATTTCATGGAAATGTAAGAAACAAGATTCAGTCTCAAAGTCATCCACTGAAGCAGAATACCGCGCAATGTCTGCTGCTTGTTCTGAAATAATATGGTTGCGTGGACTTCTAGCAGAGCTTGGATTCTCTCAAGAACAACCGACTCCACTGCATGCTGACAACACCAGTGCCATTCAGATTGCAGCAAATCCAGTTTACCATGAACGGACGAAACACATCGAGGTTGATTGTCACTCTATTCGAGAAGCCTATGATCGAAGAATCATCAATCTACCACATGTCTCAACATCTGTTCAAACAGCTGACATTTTCACTAAAAGTTTGACACGTCAGCGGCACAATTTTCTACTTGGCAAATTGATGCTTGTAGATCTACCAGCATCAATTTGAGGGGGGGATGTCAATGGAATTAATGGCAAATCAGATTCTATAAGATTGCACATTTATATGTAATAGTCAAATAATCATTCTTTCAATTAGCATAATTAGCTGTAAATATACATATGTCAGTTAAGCTAATTTAGTGGGTTAAAAGTCAACTTGACAGCTTGTAAATACATTGTATTTATATGAGAAATCAGAATGAAGAGGGATATAGTTTTGACCCTCATTTCTCTTAGTCTCTCTGAGTTTAACATCCCTCATTGCTCTTAGTTTCTCTTAATCTAACAAACAAAACAGATTGAGTGCAACTGAAATACCTCATGATCGTCTCGCTTGGATGCAGAAATAAAGACATCCTCTAAAATAATTATAATGGGGTCCCAAGGCTTTTTCCATGGAATTTTGATGCTTAACTTCCCAACTCGACCTTGGTTTAGTGCAAATGGAAGCTGAAGATAATCAAATGCTTCGAGTATGAGCTCTACATTCTCCAATAGTACTTCCTCTAAAAAACACAATACACATTCAATTACCAAGTCAGTTCACAACCAAGCTTCGTTTTAAGTATTATAACACTTGGATAGATAACTACTATAGTAACAGTACTTGCATGTCACATACCAAGTCTAATCTTGAGCTGCTGTTTCTGGATGTCTTTAAAATATCGACCCAGATAACCCAGAAGCAACTGATGGACCAGTCCTTCAAACATTATAGCTGGACAATTAATTATCTTCAAAGTTGCAACGTGGATATTATCATAGTTCCACTGAAATCAATCACAAGCAAGTTAATGAAAGAAAATAAAAACAAAGAAAACTTAAACGCACACCAAAATTCCTTCCCAGAAAAAGAGTGAAAATCACAGAAGGTTGAAAATGTATAGGTAAAAATATGCATATAGTTTTCAAATAATTAAACCCTTGATCAGTTCTACATGTTAAGAGCATCCTCAATGGAGAAACCCGTTTTCAGGTACTGAAATGGTCTCACATTTACACGTCACATCGGTTCTACATGTTAAGAGCATCCTCAATGGAGAAACCTACTTTTAGGTACTTAAATGGGTCTCATGTATACTTTTTAATGGCAGTACTTAATAAGCACACAATCCCTTCAACTCAAAACCTCAAAAGAAATTACTAAATGGGTCCCAATAATAATTCTATCATCGTAGTAAAGCCATTCACCCAGACAGGTACTTTCTTACTTTGCTCCACGATGGGACCAAGTCTTATAGGGTAAGACTCTCCCATTGTGGATGGCCACATAGAGTCGTTCTGCTCATGACTGTATCTCATTCATCGACTAAATACACCACTATACGCGCATGACTTTAATCAGAGGTTTCAGTGCTACAGCTACGTGAGTCCTCTCAGTTATGTTTCTTTCGCATTACCTCACAAAGCTAATCCAAAAGTTACAAACTGAAAAAGAACATCACAATCTCACAGGAACTCAATAAGAATCAAACATCACAACGAAACAACATAATCACCAGTCCACTACCAAATCAGTAACACTAGTTTGGAAGAAGAAGAAGTAAAAAGCAACAAAATCAGCTTAATTCCAAACGCAAACTCTATTTGAATTTTAACCTATAAAAAAAAAACAGCGTAAATCACACGAGCTCGTACAAAATTATCCATTAGAATCACGAAATGAGTTACACAAGTTGAGATGAAGTAAAAAATGAAGAAGCTTAATTGAAAAGTAAAAGTGAAGTCGAATTTCAAGGAAAATTGGTAAAAGAGAATCGATCGTTGGAGGAATTACCTGAAGAAAACGGTTACGGTGGAGAGAGAAATGAATACTCCGGCACGGTTGAGGTTTTAGTAGGTTCGCAAAATCGAAATCGCAGTATGAAATTCGAAGGTTTTTGTTTGTTGCCGCGTTTGAGGTTGAAATTCGCTGAAAGTAAGGTCGAGAAGAAGAGAGGAGAGAAGAAACTGAGATTTTAGCTTTGCAATAAGGCTATTTTAGGTATTTCATATTTTATCACCTTTTTTCTTTAATACATAATTATATTAGAAAAATAAATATATATTTTCGAAAAATCTGATATGGCATGGCACCTTCCGTTAACCTCACGGCACAGTCTATAAACAACAAATGAAAAATTTATGACTTTTTTTATAAAAGGACTAAAAACAAATTTGAAGATATTTGTAAGGATTGAAAAATTTAATTAACTCAAAATAATTTCTTATAAAAGAATCAGTTTTATTTTATTTTGGGAGTTTCTTTAATTATTTTAAGACAAAACCATCATTCATACGTATGACATAAATAAGGTAATGAGAAAACAAATTTCATTACTTCATAAGAAATTTTAGTCATGAAAATAGTTCATACATAAGCACTTAAGCAATGAGCTACAAATTAAGTCTTTAATTCAAGTGGGTTTTAAGTTTTGATGCAAATTGCTTCTTTCAATTAACAACAACTTGCTTGATATCATCATCATTGGAAGGGAGAAAAAACTACCTAAAGGAGTTGAGCATTACGCTTTTCCCCTTTCACAATTAATGCTTGCGGTAAAATGTAATTCACTCGTAAATCGTATTATTATTATTTCGATTGACCACTGTTGGCAGTAAAATTAAGCAAACAAAGAAAAGGGTACATATTATTCAACCGTTAAATACCCGCTTGATTGAAAATGTAAATCGTAGCATGCAGACTCGAAAGTTCCTAGATGTTACGTGGGTTCGAACAGCGAGACCAAGAGACAAATTTTAGAAGAGTGATAGGATGAATCCTATGATGCTTGAGTAAACTCAAAAAACTGTGAGCATGTGAAATCATGAATTTTGAAGAATATTATAATGAAAAAACGATAGACGAAAATTATATTTTACAAATTGAAATTATTACTAGTTTTGTGGTAAATTTATCACAAAATCTTATGATTCTTATCCAACATGTTGTTTTCCATCTCCTAAGGCTGATTTGAAGAATTCAACAATTTGTGAGTTGGATTCATCGTCGTGTTTGCATTGGAAAATAAACAACCTTTTTCCCATGGAAATTTGAAAGAAAAACGCTATGCACAAGCACCTAATTAGCCCATGGAGACCTCTTAAAACCAACTTTATTGGTCAAAGAAAGCTTGAAGATATTTTCAAACTCTTGACAAGTAGTGTTGATCAAATTTTGGTCAACGCCATGATTGAAAACCACAAAGCATTGCGTCATGCATGTTTCCCTTACCATCTCTGCAGCAACGGCCAAGGTAATATTGTCGCTGTTCTTCGTAACTTATAAGTCAACTTTGGTATATCAAGCTATTTCACATCATGCATTGGTTTGGAGTCGAACATTCATAACTTATTTTCACTCTCCAAGGGCAAAATATATCTTGATGCCAGTAGGATTGTGAGAAACACACATGCCAAAATAATAAAATTGGATGCAACCAACCATACCATTACACTATAGCATGCTGTATAAAATGGTTTGTTTAGCTAGAAAGACGAGTGAAAGTGTAAATATTTCATGACTTAAACACCAGTTCGTAACACACAAAAAAAGGATAATCGGTAACAAAAAAACATAAAAGACAAACTTGTGGTAAATGTCTAATTTAAAGAATCATGAAAGATACTTAGCCTATTTTTAAATGATAGTGCGTTTTTTACACTTTATTTTTTTAGAAAAAATAAGTTCAATCTAGTTGAATCTCAATTGCACTTGATAATAAGAAAAAGTTCAATCTCCACAAATAGTTATTTTGTGGGTCCCATTGTGACACATCATTTTGAAACAACTCATTTATTTTTTAGTCTAACGGTGAATTCTAAACAATCCATATCGGGTCTCATAGCTTTACCTCATATATTAATGTTATATTCATGTTTAATTTTATTACAACTTAATTTTTTTATTATTTTAAATTAATATTAATATGAAAATATTTAAAAATAAAATATAACTTAAATTCTATAACAATAACTGAAAATTAACATTAAATTCAAGACTTGCATAATTTCTTTTTAAAAGTCGTGACTTGCATAATTAAAAACGATAAAAACAAATAACATTACATGATTAATAAAATTTAAACTTCGTTTTGCTCATGCCCAAAGCGTTTCCAAATGGGCTTCATTAAACCTGCTTGAAGTTGTCGACGAACTTGTCTCTCACGGATATTTGCTTTCTTTTGCAGCCTTGTTGCAAGATTATGACGGTGATCGTTAGATGTTTCAGTTGTTGAGACGTCGTTGTTCACATTATCATGAGAGTAACCAAAATCACCTTCGCATGTGTGTCGTTCGTCTTCAACAATCATGTTATGTACTATGATGCATGCATTAAACACATTGAACCTGTAATACCAAAAAATGCATGCAAAATCCACCAGTCTTGTGAAACCACTGCTTCAAGCATGATTGTGGGTTTACCATGATCGCCTCAATAACATTGGTCTTTTCAAGCAACTAGGCAAATTTTCCACTCCAGTGCATACAATCAATGGATCCTAACATACCTGAAAAGCCACATGCCTCACCCATTTGTAAAAGTGATCAACATCATTGTTGTTTGACCTTCTTAGGCACTCAGCCCCAAATACCTTGTTCACGCCTCTTACAAATATGTCTAACCAGTCAATTGCCATGCTTTCTCCAATTTGAACATATTTGTGTACAATGTCGGCAAGAGACCCATATGCCAACATATGAATAGCAATAGTGCATTTCCGCAACGGTGAAAGACCCATTTTACCGGTCCTTTACAAGTTGCATCGACCCTCATTTGGAAATACTCATCATGATGTCTAAGGGTTGTCACAATTCGAAGAAACACATGCCTATTCATTCGGAACCTTCGTCGGAATTAAGCATCTGTGTATGCTGGATTTTCAGAGAAGTAGTCATTGACCAATCAACTATGTCCTTCTTCACCACTTCGATCTATTACTTTTCTTCTTCGCCTAGGCCTAGTAGAACTTTCTGATTGTTGTTCACCTCGTAGCATTGACATCAACAACTCCTCATTAGTGTTGTCCATGAATTCTTCTTCTATCAACTTCTAAAAAAGATTATTAAGATCTTCTGAACTATTTAGATCCATTTGAGTGAAAGAAGACTGAGAGAGATTATATGGTGGAGTTTGTTGGTGGTGACAAAAATTAAGAATTTTGAGAACTCTGGTGTTGGTGATTTTACACAAAATGCAACAAGGATTGCAGAACAATTAAATTGATTGGTGTACATTTGACATAAACCAAAGAAATAAATTTGTGAAGTTAATATGAGAAAAATTGTGTGTAAAAATAAGAGCAAAGAGAGAAAATTGTGAGAGAAAAAATTAAGTGTAGTTTCTCAAATGATCACAATTTATAAAAATTACAAACAAATAAGAAAAGTAATAGAAGAATACCTAATTGCTAAAATGACTAGTTTGTTTCTTGATTTTCTAATCAAAATACCCGTTACCTTCCGAAGGTGCAGTTTCTCCAAGTTGGCGCACTTCAACAAAAGTTTTGCCAAGATAATGGACTCCGTGGTACGCCAGCCAACGGACGGTTACTTTAGCTGCTAGAGGTGCTTTTAGATATTACAAACTAACATGTTATAACCTCAATGATATGATTCAAACACAAATCTTGTGCAATTCAAATTAAATAAATCCTTACTAACTAAACTAAGTAATAAATACTACAATTTAAAATTTATACAATCAATTATAATGTCTCGAGTTTGAACCGAAAAAAAGTACACTCTCCGATCACTAATATAAGCAAAAATTAACATTTTAGATTCATTCATTAAATAACGTATGTGGTCTATACTAAAGACTATATACATTATTAATTGAATGAATACGAAATATAAATTTTTGCTTATATTAATGACGGAAGGGCGTACATGACAATCAAACTTGTACCCTATAGTGATTTTTACACCGTAATTACCACATGGCAATCAAGCTTGTACTTGCATTTTTTCTTAAATGACCGGTGGAAATGTAGTGTAGTGCGCGTGTAAAATGGAATCTATCTAATTGAATTTCAAACAAATTTGAAATCTCTAAAACGTTAACGCGGGCTTTTTTTCAATTCACCCTCCTTCACCGTAAATTATTTTCATTTTTTTAGATCTCAAATTAAACCATAAACTTTACATATTTATATCTCTCTTTCACTCACATTTCTCAACAACACACAACAAGAGCTTGTAACCTAACCCTAATTTCAGATCTTCATTTTCTGAACATCAATCAATTCATCATGCGTGGTAAGCATTTTCTATCTCACCCTTTTTGCTTTAGCTTAGCTGGATTCATTCATAATTCAATAGATTTTACATTTTCATGCAATTCTTTTGTAACTAAAGTTCAAGATTTGTGTTCATTTCTGTTTGTAATTGTGTTATAGTGCTTAGATCTTAATTGGGTTTATCTAATTATTTTCCAATATAGGTTTATTCTTTGCTATGTTTAAATTCAAATTTAACATTTTTAAGAGTGATTGTTTTGATTTTGTTTTATAGAGATTTGACGATAATTAATATGTTTAATCGCTATCTTAGTTTTGTGAAATTTTAAGTATTTTATTTTGTTCTTTTTTTTTTAAAATTCAGATTTGGCCTTTGGGGTGTTAATTTGGATGGTAATTTGAAGTAAATTAGGGGGTTGTGATAATTAAGATAGTTAGAGTAAAAATATCATTCAATTAGTCTGTAAGAGTAATTTGATTTGTGGTTTTTAGATTTTTCTAGTTAATTCTTTTGCTTGTTAAATTGTACTCTTTACTCACATATTGCTAATTTGGGAACATGTTATTTGATCTGTCCGTATACCGGTTAGTACTGTTTAAGCGTAGAAGAATTGGGAGCTAAACTGAGAAGGGATTATATAGATAAGACAATTTGAGAAATGAAATGTTTCAACTAGTTTGGGAGAGTTAGATGATTCGAGGTTTTCAGAAAATTCTGATGCTTGTGCATGACGGCACTCTTTTTGATTTAAAATTGTACTCTTTTGCAAATTTGGAAAGAAATTATTTGATTTGTCGGTATACTGACATGCATTTATTTTGATTATTGTCCACAGCAATCGAATCTCTTCCTACAGAAATCGAATCACTGCCTGATGTCATACTTCAATACATATTGTCACATGTCAGTAATGGCCGCGATGTTGCCTATTGCAACTGTGTTTCTAAGCGATGGAAGAACTCAATGGCTTGTATTAGAAGTCTCTATTTTACTCGCAATGCGTTTGACAATGCTCCTCACCGTGAAAATTCTGACATCATTGTGAAAAGAATGGTATCAGCCGTTGAGCGATTAGAGGAGCTAGTTGTATACTGCCCTTTCTCCGTGTCTGGCCTTGCTTCATGGCTATCACTTGCAGGTCCGTCTCTCTCTCATCTGGAGCTTCGAATGGACAACCTTGGCGATAATGAGATTACACATGAAAGTCCATCAAAGTTGGATTGCATTGGTGCAGCAATCAATGTGGAAACTCTAAAATTATGGGGTGTCTTGATCAAACATATCCCTAAATGGGAAACGTTCCATAATCTTAGGATCCTTGAAGTTGTTGGGGCAAGAGTGGACGATGCTGCAGTAAATGCAATGATTCAGGCATGTCCAAATCTGACAAGGTTGCTACTGCTTGGATGCGAAGGTGTCCGATCAATTTCAATCAACCTGCCATTTTTAGAGCAGTGTAAGCTGGATTTTTATGGTCTCGGAAACTGTTCGCTTTCACTGACCTCCCCTAAAATTGAATCTCTTGAGGTACAAGGCTGTAGTTGGATTAGGGTTCCTGAGACCAAGCATTTGAAGAATCTTTCGATTTCCAACAGTGCAGGTAGTCGAATGTTTGAAGCGATTCTTATACTTTAGTATTTCTTATTGACCTTTGTTTTTTTTTTAATTGCTCGTGTAATTTACTACAAAGTGCTTACCTTTGTCAGCTCAATTTTCTTTCTTTACTTGTTAATTGCATGCAGGGAGAGTATACATGATTGATTTTGGAAACCTTGCATCCCTGGAGTTTCTGTCAATGAGGGGGATACAGTGGTGCTGGGATGCGATATGTAAAATGCTGAAATTGGCAAGTGACGTGAAACATCTTTATATGAAGGTTGAATTCACTGGGGACTATGATGCTCTTCAACCCTTTCCAGAGATTGATTTTGTTGATTTCTTCAACAGCCATCCCAAGCTGCGCAAGTTTGATATCCATGGAGCCATGTTTGCAGCACTATGCCAGAAGAACAGTCTAAAACATGTAAGCTTATGTTTTGAAACTTAAATCCTTGCTTTTCGATATATTATAACCATGATTTCAAGGAGGCTACAAATATAGCTTTTGGAAGGACCTGCGTCGAAACTCAAATCACGGTGAAAACAAACAGGCTTCAAATTCATAATAACTTTGATCGTATAAATCTGCTTGAGCATGTTCTTTAAGTAACATTATCTAAACAAGAAATCCATTTATTTTACAGGTTGATTCTGAATTTGTGATTCCTTGTTTGGAGGAGGTCTTCATCACTGTCAGATCACCGTTAAATGCTGAACAGAAAATGAGTACTCTTGAATCGTTGGTAAAGTATGGGAAAAATCTAAGGACCATGGTTATCAAGATACTTCAGATGAAGGGTTCACATAACAGCGCTGATGATTTTTTTGATGAGATTTGCCGGTTTAGATACATGCACCGTGGGATAATTCGAATAGAATAAAGCTTGATGCAATTCAAATAGAATAAAGCTTGATGCAATTTTTAACACAGGGCATTTTAAACTGATTTCCAGTTACAACTGGACTTCTGAATTGATAATGAGTTTGCTTTTGTGGAGCTAATGTATGGTATTGTACGTCTTTTAAAATTTGAGAATCTTTTTTCTATCTAATTTAGAGGATGAAGGGTTTACTTCCTCTCCCATGTTTGTCAAAAGTACAGTAAAACAATGTCTTGGAAATTCATGCTACATATTCCTTGCCTACATTCAAGCTTATTCAGGAAGGAGACCGAAAGAACCAAAGGTTTGGTTATGAAATTGCGCTGACAAAGATTATGTTACACCGTACTTTCAGAAAAGGGAACCATTGCGTAGACTTTCTCTCAAAGATGGGTGCCAAAAGGAATGTTCATTTGGTGTTTCTTGATTCATCTACAGAGATAGATGGTCTACTGCTTGTTGATGCCATGGCCACAAATTTTTAAGGCATTAAACCCTAGTTTCTCTTTGTCTTGTCTACTCAATTTTTCATTTGTAATAATAAAAAAATTGTGTTTTAATTTAAATTTGATGTATTTTACTTTTTGATCCCTTAACTTTACTTTGAATTTCCTTCAAGTTGGTATTCTAATTTTAAAAAGTATCATTTTGGTTTTTTAACTTTACTCAGTTAATTCATGTTGGTGAAAGATAACGTGATATCTCATAGGATCTTTACATAAACTAGCATTTGGAATGCATCGCAAAAAACATCTTCTCCCACTGCCCCAATTTTGCTTCAAAATAAAAACTATAATAAATGAGGTCGTGCTTGGTTACTGCTCTTCCCCCTGCACAAAACATTTCCGTCTTGTAGCCATGACCAAAATGTCCCTGCGCTAGTTAACTAACGCAAGTGTAAAACTATGCGTTAGTTAACTAATGTTGCGTGAGTTAAGTCACGCAAGTGTAAAACACTGCGTGAGTTAACTCACGTACAAATTAACACCTGCGTGAATTAACTTACGCCCAATCTGTGCAGAGAACCAGAACTGACATAAACATCTCTTTTCCTTAATTTTTTCAGTCATTCTTTTATACATTCATTAATTCACTCATTTGCATACATTTTTCATCATTCATTCAAGCAAGCATAAACTCATAATCCAATTACGAAATATAATGAAATAAAATAACCAAAATGTCATAAAAACGTTCAAAAGTGCAAATGTAATATCATTACAACCAAATCCAATAATATGTCATAAAAAACACTACACAAAAGTCATAATGCCTAAATCCTACTGTTGTGGACTCCTACTCCTCCGTGGAACCGACATCTGCTCCATCATGCTCCACTCAGACTGTATACCCTGCATCATGCGAAGAACCTCTTGATTACCAAACACATCAGGATGCCCAGTGCATTATCCACTATGACTCTGATGTTGTCGATGATCTGGTATGGGTCGGGAGGATGTCTGACCCACTGCTGGTCAACAAGAACCCCCTCGTAAGGAAGGACAGGACGAGGAGGGGCCTGAGCTGCGTAGTCAGGAATGGCCGCGAGGGAGCTCAGGAATGGCCGCGAGGGGTTCAGAATGGGATGTGACACTCTAATGAACCATCTCATGTATCCCCTAGTATGAGCCCACGACTCGTTATCCGGAACCGGCTGACCCCTCTGCTGATGGTTTAGGACATGTATAGCAAACTCCGTGAAGGCCTGGGCCACGTCATCTGCCGCAATAAGCTCAACATCGGTAGGAGGCCTGGGCCGTGTCTAGACATACTCGTATTGCCTAAAAACCCACTCTAACAAGTGACATACCATCCCGTCTCTACCGGTCATGATCCATCCGGAGTACCAACATATGTCCTTAAAGGGCGTGATGTGTCGTCGCCTCTCGTACGGCCTCCAGGTGACATGAGAAAGATCTAACGAATCAATGACATCTCTGTAGTGTCCAGGATTAGAAAACCCCCTGAGAGGTTTCCATTAACTCACAAGCGGGGCAACAGTAGGGTCGTAGCCCTCATCTTCAATCCTTGGAGTGATGTTCGAGAAGTGAGCCAAAGTCCATCCCTGCAAACACAAAGAAACAAATTTATATCAGCACAAGTATTATACAAACAACTATACATTTACGATCCAATAAGTAAAAAAGAAGAAAAACAAATATTACCACAAGCAAGATCATGTAACCACCATAGGAGGCCACAAATGAGTCGGAGGTAAGAGAAAGATGCTCGTACAGGAAAGCAAGTCTCATCCCATCCCATGACCAGCTGTCCAACTCGTCCATACCTTGCAGCGCAAGCAGCTACAACAAATTAATGTTTTTGTTGTTCTTACAGGAAAAAATGGTCCAGCCAAGCAAGAGCAACAAAAACGCCTTAACGCGGGCCAACCTAACTTGAGCTCACTCGACTTGCTCCTCCTCTATGTAAATCTCAACCAGCTGATTACACTTATTCAAAAGCTCCTCGCAGCGCCTCTTCAGTACACCAAAACTGATATAAGGACCACCCTATTTTGTCATCTCCTTAGCGGCAATTTCCGCTGTAAAAATTAGGTCCACCTCCATCATCTTCATCCCTTCGTCACAGGTTAACTCTCTATTAGGAAGGAGCCTCCTAGTGATGGGGATGCCTAGGAGACACACCACATCATTTAGTGTGATGGTCATCTCCACAACAGGTAGATGGAAGCTGCTAGTCTCCACATGCTATCTCTCTGACATAGCACAAACGAACCCGTGAGAGATGTTCTCGTACCCGCTAGTCAGGAGGGGAGTAAGACCGGACATATTCACTTCTGACCAAAACCAGTCATTTTGTGCACCCGCATGAGGGATTGTAAGGTTTTTAAGGCTCAACTTCTTCCCGTGTGAGATACCTTTCACCCTATGTTTTTTCCGAAACTAAAATACAGAAACAAAAAACAACAAACAACACCGTTAAATAAATAATAAGTAAAATAAACATTAAATATATTCTAACATTAAATAAGTCAAATAATAATTAGAATAACTTGTATAAATAATAAATGAAGTAAAATAAACATTAAAATATACTTACTTCGGCATCGACCCATATACTGCATGCCACATGTCCACCAAAGCGAGGTAAAAACGAGAGGTTAGAAGGCCCCCCTGCATAGCCGTCCGGTCCGGCCTCGTACACCACCCTCGGCATCCCCTGAAAATGACCCCACCAGCATCATCCTGCTGAGGTTGAGGCTCCTCAATATCTTCCTGTTGCTCATACTCCTCAATATCAGGCTGCTCCTCCTGCTCAACAACAGGCTGCTCATGATGATGCTGCTGATACGCCACAAACTGATACTGGTGAGGCTGAGGCTTCTCAAAATGATATGCCTGAGGCTGAGGATCCTGATAAACCTGATAATCCCGCTGATACTTCGTCGGGTCTACCGTTTGGGATGGACCAATATGTGACGATGAGAGTTCAACAACATCAACATTGGCAAGTCTCGTGCCCCCCACTCTCCCTCGACCTCGACCAACTAAAGGAGGGACTACCACTTGTTTCTCCCTCCGTGCACTACTAGTGGAGGCAGGCCTCCCTGCCCTAAGTCTTTCACTCCTATCCTGAGGTGGCTCAGGCGGTCTCTCTGACGTATTCCTCTGAGTCATATCTGCACAACAATTCCAACATTAACAATTCAATTCGTAAACTACAACATTATCCTAAAACATACTATAACCAACATTAACAAACTATATTCTAACTAATTTCATCATTAGCAATAAAAAAAAACAAAAATAACCATTGTGACATTTTACCAAACACATAAAGTGCAATTTTTAAACAACTAAGAAATCTAACAATTTTTAAACCCTAAACTACCACATTGCACCCTAAACAACATCTAAACAACAATTCCTAAGTTAATTCATCACTAACAATCATAAAAACTAACATGCAAGACAATTTTTTAAAAACCTAAAAATGTAAATTTTCTTCAAAAAATCTAAAATTTCAACCAAAAAATGCAAAAAAGTGGGATAATAATCACTTACTTGATATTGTGGGCAAAATTTGCTTTGAATGACGCAAGAATGATGAAAATCGGATTTGGGGTGAAAATATTTGAAGTTGGGAACTTTGGGAAATGATTTTTGTTTTGCTGTTAAATGACTTAAGTAACGCTGCGTGAGTTAACTCACACAGTGTGACTTAAGTTGCGCACAAATTACAAAACGCGTTAGTTAAGTCACGCATCGTTACTTAACTAGCACATAGACATTATTGTCTCTTCCGCTGGATGACAGCGAAATGTGCTGGGGGAGAGCAGTGTTCGTGCTTCTTTGTCCTCCCCTCCTGTCCCAGAATTTCAAGGTGTGAAGGTTCAACTTGGACTAGTTTTGCTGTCCGAGTATAAGTACTCCAAAGATTAACATTTTCATTTGCTTTAGGGTGGTTAAAAGATTGACGAAGCAAACCAGAGGAAGATCAACTTAATGGAGGCCATGGACAAGCCTCTCAGTTTGTTGATCTTTATGGTGCTATATGCTATGAACATGAATGGATATTATGTAGTAATACCGCTACCACATACTATAAATTTTGCAACGTATCCTTTGTTGAAGCCTTAAGGTGCTTACTTATCATGGAGACTCCACATCCAAATCATGTACAAAATGTTAAAAGGATCAAAGTAATTTAAAATTAAGGGATCAATTTAAACCTAAATAACAAACAAAGTTACCAGAATAAAAAGACATTTAAATATAAAGTCCATTTGTTACAATTTCTCATTCAAATTGACACCAATGAAAATCAAATATGAAAACTGAAGAGTAGTACGCTCTGAAATTCCAAATCAACACTGCTTGACATAATCACTTTTATCTTAAAAAATAATAATCTAATAGTTTCTTTAAATAAGAAACGTTTTTAGTAGTTTAACTAAAAAATCATTTTTTATAACTGTTTTCTAAAATAAAAAAAAATGTGATTTTCATTCTAGTAAACAAACACATCCAAAACCACATTTAACATACAAGCCTTGATAGTTGATACACAGATACAATGTCTTTCTTGATGATTAAAAAGATAGTTTACCTTGACAATTTACATAATTATATTTTAATTATAGTAATGCAGTTGGTTTTATTATTCAATCAAACCCAATATGCAGCCTGAAACATCATTTCGTGTAGAAAGTTGAAACAATTTAACAATGTCTTATCGACTCAAAAGGAGTATTTTATTATCATTGATCATCCATCATCTTACCTAGTTTAATACCTTATATCAAAATTTTGATGATAAGAAAGGTTGGAAACTTGCAAATGCAAGTGTATAATTTTTTTTGGCTACTAGTGAATATAAGTAAAGGTTTATAAAACGTTAAGTCATAAAATTCCATCTTTAAAATTTAACAAACACTAGTACTAGTAGCATCTAAATAAGCTTCTTCTTCTGGAAGTATCTTTTCAAATGCCACAACTGCAAAAGTGAAACTGCAATGCAAATACCCAAAGACATAAAACTAAACCATGCCACTCTTGCATTTGTTGATTCACTCACTGTTCTCATCCCTGCTTCCCTGATTAATATACCAAAAAATAATTAATATATAACATAAAAGTTTGCACAAAATTTTATTCAGTAAAAGAGGTACTAGTTTGCTATTGACATTATTAAAATTACCTGTCCTTAAGACGTATCAAATTCTCATGGATAGCCTCCACTGATCCTTCTAGCTTTCTCAACTCAAGCTCTACTCCCTAAACATCAAAATACTAATTTACTATGTATAATGACTTTGTATTTTACATCAAAACTATGAGTCATTGAAATGTTTACCTCAATCTTCTCTTTTCTAGCAACTGAATCCCAATCCTTGGCTGCAACTCCAATTTTCCAATCAAGGTTCATACTGACATCTCCACCTCCAAGATTCTGAGCAACCCAGAAGCATGCAATGTAGTTCCCACTCTCTGAAGTTGTAAAGGCGAAATTACCAACTGTAACATTCTCATTATGATGAATATTGTTTCCATATGGTGATGTCACCTATAAAGAAAAAATAGACCCATTTAACAATTGAATGTCTCAAGGACAAAACTTAAGATACAATTCTTCTACTTTCTTTTTACTACTCTCCAATTACAATTCAATGGATTGTGTGTTGATATAAATTATAACCAACAATTTTATTTCCCGCAACATGTTATAACTTATAATTGAGTGTTTGGATTTTCGGTGGAATTGCCAAAATCACGTCGAGCCACTGTGATACTGGCCAAAGCTACACTTTTGCAATGTTTGATATCACCGTGATTATGACAAACCCACTACGGTACCAAAAGCTTCAACACGGTATCACTGTGATTTTATTAAATCTAACGCTCATCCAAACATAAACTAACAATACAAATATGATTCATGTGTCAGACTAATCCACAATGTAAAATCAATTC
The DNA here is from genome assembly GCA_946800305.1 of Medicago arabica. Lineage (NCBI taxonomy): Eukaryota > Viridiplantae > Streptophyta > Magnoliopsida > Fabales > Fabaceae > Medicago > Medicago arabica. The sequence continues at coordinate 1,057,664 of OX326971.1, read as the reverse complement.
CACAATTGTGTTAACCTTGATTTTACAAAAGTTACAAGTTCTAGCTTTTGCAAAATCACCGTTGCTCGTCGCGATTCTGATGAACCTATCCTGATATGCACTAACCTAATCAATTCCACCTAAACCTTATTCTACCATCAAACCATCATAAGTCACAAATTCTCAAAACATATAATGAAATTAAAACCAACGCTTGTCTAAAATTATCAATCGGTCACTCCTTTAAGGTATCATGAAGAGCCAAATTGACCTGGACCCTAAAATTGAAGAGCAACCCATGAAAGAAAAATGAAAAGGGTGATAGAATAGAATGAAAGAGAAAAAATGTACCTTGACAGACAAGGTGGGTTGGTTTGATCGATCAATCGGTAGGACAATATAATCAGCCAAAACAACAACGTTATTCTGAATTTCTTCAGAAACACATTTGGTTCCTGAGGCAGGTAAATTGATCCATATAGCCTGACATGTTGAGAACAAGTACAAAAACAATGCTGCCAAAACTATGTTCTTCTCCATAACACCTTCTTCACCTTCACCTTTCTTTCTCTCTTTATTTTTTGACCAAATTCTCTCTCTAAATTATTAATTATGTACACAAAATGCACAATGTGTAATCTTATAATTAATGTTTCTTTGGTACAAATAATAAATGTTTTGCTCTTGCTTTTAAGTTTAGATTTTTTATTTTGATTTGAATTCTTTCGATAAGACCAAGAGACCAACAACTACATCTCTATTTGCCTTCTGCTCCTAGTATATTTTTGTTAAGATTACCATTATTTTTTCTTTTCTATTTTAATTTTTTTTCTATACAAATATTGTATCTTTTTTTTTTTGTATATTTTTTATTTAGTAAATTTCTTTGGTCAAACAAATTTAATGCTATGGGAAGAACGTGTAACTTTTTCTAAATATGCATTCAATTAAATCATATCATATATTACTATTTTTTTTAGTTTTATTTTTAAAATATTTTCATATATATCAACATGGTGAATCATGTCATGTGTGTCTAAAAGAAAATTTAATCTGTGTGTAGATTTTTTTTAATTGGGTATCACTTGTGCGCAGATACGGAGATTGACGAGGTTTAACACCGCTACACTCCTAAAATGAATCTAAATTCAATATGTCTGGTAAACAAGAAAAGATATTAATTAGGCATGAGAATTGAGCAGGATGGGGACGAGTTTTACAATCCCCGTCTCCATACCATATTCTCAAATACTACCGTACCTAATGGGGATGAGAAATCAAATCTCATCTCCGTCCCTAACGGATTTTGTATCTCCGTAGTGGATAATTTTTATAACAAAAAAAAAGAAGTACTTTTGAGCCTTAGGGTCAATGTTGTAATGCATTATCCAACAAAGAAATAATGACGATCGATAACTATTAGTTACGGAGAAGAGAAACCGAAGATTTGAGACATGAAAGTAGAAAAGAGAGAACTTAAAGAAAGTCTGAAATTCGCTAAATAACAAATTGTTTAAGAAAGTCTAAATTCGATTATGAAACAATTTTTTACATGACTTTATTTACCTTTGGATCAATTGCATCATACTTATCACTAGCAAAAGCATAATTTGTCCATTTGACTAAGTCCACACTCACACTTCATAGGGCAGATCCTGACACTTAAACGGGCACTATCGTAGTTTCCAAAACCATTTGTCTGTTTGGATGCGTGAAAGGCACTAATTTTACCGTAAGGTGCAAAAAGTCCACAATTCCATCCATGTTTTCATAAACTAGACAACATCACATTTTCAAACCGACGGGTCCACTCTCCCTCCCACTATGATTAAAATTCCCCAACTATGAGTTACTCTTAGACAAGAAAAATCATCTCCCAAACCTTATCTTCATCATAGATAAAAATAAAAGGTGATTGATTCCCCTACCTTTCTGTGTAAATAAATAACAACAAAATGAACTTCAACGGTTCCATTTTAAGTCCTTTTCATAACATTACGGGGTTATTCTTCATGCAACGGTTAGTTGATCAAAGTAAAAAGCATTCACCCAAAGAAAAGGTCAAAGTAAAAGTGGATTTTTATTTTTTTAACCACAAGCTTGATGAATCTACAAATCCAATAATAACCAAAACAAAAACCATCACTATGGTTGAAACTCTAATACAACTTTAATACTCACCGTCATAGTGTATTATAATAAACTAACCCTAATATTATGTTAAAATGTACTTAAATCTGATATCAAAGATTAGCTCAAACAATAAGAGTGTCGAAACACTCTTAGAAACTCGAACAAATGTAAGATTTAAATATATTTGGGAAAAATAAATTTTAGAGTATATTCTAATATCTATATATGCTACTAGTTTTTTGCTTGCTGCCCAAAAGAATTTAATTATAATACTATACCATAAAGAGAATCCAATATGGGTGTGATAATTCTAACCTTTAAATTAAAGGCCTAATACAGTATCCATATCCTTTATATCATTCAACACCCACCCACTCCACTTCCTTTTCTTTCTTCCACTCATATTGAACCATTCTAGCTAGATCTCAGTTGAGCAACAAAACAAAAACAATGGAAGCTCTCCTTTCTCAATTCACCTTCCTTTCAGACCAATCTTTACACGACAAGAACTTCGATCCATCGACGATCGAAGATCTTATGAAACTATTTGAGATTGAATCATACAAAGCATGGGCAGCTGCTGAACTTGAGCAAGAAAGAGAGGTGGAAGAAGCAGAAGATGCAATGCAAGAAGCCGAGGAACATCTCGACTCGGCTATGGAAAGTGCCATGGATGAATTTAGAAGGTTTGAAGAAGAACTTGAGAGGATTTCAAGAGATGAAGTGGAGAGTTTAGTTCAAACTGCTGAGAAAGCAAGAAATATGGGAAACTTGATGGAAAAAACAGCTTCTATTGCTTCTAAGAAGTATATTGAAGCTGCACTTAATTCAGCTACTGCTTCTATGAAATCAGCTTGGAAAGGAATCTCTTCTGGCAAGGTTCATCCATCCTGATACATATATATATATACACACTTTGCTTGATGTATATTTATGCATCGACGATCCATTTATGTATTATGTATCTATTATTTATTTTAAGAAAGGTCTTCTACTAATGTTACCTAGCGAAAATTGCAAGGATCTAATTTACTAATGAAAAATAAAAATATCTCTTCTGTGGTTGATATTTATGAATTTATTTACTTCAATTGTTGTTTTGGATGCGTCTATGGTCGTTGGATTAAGATCACACAGTATGAATTTTAAAAAATAATAATTAAAATTGGCATATTTTGTGAACTATCTTATGGAAATGCAGAGATATACAACCAGAGGGAATCCATTCTCAATTCTATTATTACTTTTAGATAGATCAGAATGCATGTGATATGTCCCTTATACTAGTTTTATCATCTTAGATTATTATTTAACAAACAATTTCCATTTGTGTGTGAAGATATGTTTTAACACATCTTTGTTTTGTCCTTTCAAAAATAAAAAACAAGTACAGTTTTGAATTCATCATTAATTCCAAAATTGTATGTTATTTTTCTGAATCCAATTGTTACTGGAACCACAAAACTATCTCCATAAGATGTAGAATCTTAAGTGACACAAACCTAATGTGTTAAGACTTAAGCTCAAGAAAGAAGAGAGTCTAACTTTAAAGATTAGTCTATTTGACTCTTGAGATAGTGAAATTTTTGGTAGTTGTCAACAACATTAACCTTCATTTTTTTTTTTGTTATTCAAGTGTGGGTGAAAGTCCATAATTATAAATAGGTTTAAAAATGCAAAACGTCCATGTAAGTTCGCGTGTTTTTGCAATACGCTCTTGTATCTTTTTTTTTCTTTCAAAATCATCATTGTAAGTTGTTAACCGTTTGGAATTAGTTCCTCACGTTAACTTCCGTTACGAAAACGTTGTGGTGGCAGATGGAGGCACACGTGGCGAAGGGTGAGTTGGGAAAAGCTTGCTTATGTGTCAAGAGAGATGACGAGTGGGCTATAAAGGAGGGACAAAAACGCAAAATTGCAGAGGGATGAAATTAAAAAAACGTAAATTTTGTTCATTCCTCTCCCTCTGTTTTTTCTTCTTCATCACCAACCTCAAATTCTTCATCAGCAATTTTGCGTTTTTGGTTTTGGTCCCTTATTTCTAGCCACTCATCATCTCTCTTGACAAATAAGCAAGTTTTTGCCAACTCACACTTCTTCACGTGTGTCTGTGTCTGCCACCACAACGTTTTCTAACATGAGTTAACAGGAGAGACGAATTGTAAACGGTTATGGTTAGCAACTCACAGAGATGTTTTTGAAGCAAAAAATAATACATGGAAGATTTGCAAAAATACGTAAAATTACAAGAACGTTTTACATATTTAAACCTTATAAATAAACTAAATGTTGAATATATAAAAGATACGATTCTTATATGAGATATCTTGAAGTTTTGGGGTGGAACAATTGTCCTAGACCAAGTACGAACTTTCCTTCCCGGAATCATTAGAAAAACCAAATGTTGAAGTGCACGACTCCATATGTGTTTTAAATTTTTATTTTGAGAAATTTCATTTGCCAATGTTTGTGTTAGTTTTCATTCTCTAGGATTTTATTTTTTGTTTGCTTTTCAGAGGCAATTAAAATGTCAAAAAATTTATTTTCATTATTTTTTTGAACAATAATTATTTTCATTATTTTAAGAAAATACACCCTTCATTTAACATTTTAATCTTCTATATCACAATGAATCACTTTTAAGAGTATGCATTCTTCTTATTAAAAAGTTAAAATGAAATGTATTCTATAAATTATTATTTTTTGTTAACAAAGTAAGCAAATGATTCCCTCGGAAAAAAGTAAGCAAATGATAATTGTTAATTCAAAATTTTAAAAGAGTCAAACTAGTTTTTTTATACTCTTTTTTCTTTTTCTTAAGAGTTAAATTAAGTGAATAAAAAATTAATTAATTTTGCTTTTTGGAACTAAAACAACTTTTTTTGGTAGATAGATAAAATAACAAATAACCATTGAAACTCACACATAAATGGAGGAGCCACAATTCGAACTCCGTTCACGATATCCGTATATCAATTTTAGATTTTTTGTCGAATGAGCTATGACTTACAGACAACTAAAATAACTTTTACTCATAAAATCTTTCTAAATGTTCGCTCCTGCAATTTATGCGGATGACCTATCGTGCCATCTAGCACCGCTCATTAGAAAATTCTAAAATCCAAAAAATATTTAATTCTTGAAATAATAATACTATTTAACTATGGAAATAGCCATTGTAAAAAGAAAAAAAAAAGATTATACCTTCATATTTTGGCCCTCCAAGAACTGAGTCACACATGCATCGACGTGACAAAGAATCTTGTCATGTGGCTGTTGTCACACGGTTTTTAATGACGCATCAATTTCTTAGACACCTTAATTTATTTTAATTTTTCAATCAAAACGTGTAAAATTGCAATTTTGTTTGAATAAGGATATACCCACGAGTCAAATTCTATTTCACAATTTTTTAGGCATGTTTATAATTTTACGATGGAAGTTCTTATGATGTTTTAAACATGTCTTTAAAACTACATATTTTTATTTTTATCATTCTTTACCCTCAATACCTTGTATATTATTGTGTCATTTATATTTATTCGGAGGTTTAACTATTCCTTAAAAAAGTTTAACTACTTTTATTTAGTCTTTTTTAATATTTATTTAAGAAAGTTTAGATGAGTTAGGTTTCAGAGGTTCATTAGGATCATAACAAGCCTCAAAACTCAAATAATATTTATATAGGTACGTACAAAACATTAAATACAACAAAAGACATTTCCTTATCAACATAGTCGAGCTTCATTGACATTTTAGTCTTTGTTTTATCTTTTATTAAAGAAACATCTTAAATTCAATCCATTAATTTATTTATTCAATTTACAAAGCTTATCCTCACTCTCCTAGTATACTAGCCATGAGTTATAAATTGATGGGTTAATAGTACTTTATTCACAGTAATATAGATTATTTCCAGTTTTCGACCCTGTAAATATATATATTTTTTCCAGTTTTCGTCCTTATAATTTGAAGATTTATGGTTTTGGACCTTCATGAATTTTGAATGTACAAAATCGATGATACGACACGGAGTAAATAGAAATTTGCTCAAATTAACATGGGGTAAACCACAATTCGCTCAAACTACAGGGGTAAACCAAAATTTGCTCAAATTACAGGGAATAAACCAAAATTTGCTCAAATTACAAGGGGCGAAATTTGCCATGAAGGTCCAAAACAAAAAAATCTTCAAATTACAAGAATGAAAATGAATTATTTTTATAGGATGAAATACCGAAAATGACTATATTACATGAGTTAAACCACTATTAACCTTAAATTGATTATGCACTAACCAATTACCTCAACGTCAAGTAAGTATTTTTTTGGGTTAATATATGTCCACCCCGTAATATATCCATCCGCTGTCAATTTTTAACAAATTTTAATTTTTTAGATTCATTCAATTAATGATATATATGATCTATATTATTTCTTGATTAGATAGCACGTACGTAGTTATGCACACAAAACACAATACTACTAAGTCAGTGTAGGGTACTTTTAACAATTTTCTACGGACAATGAATACATTACATTACAATACGTAGCTTCACATTTTTATTGGTCTTTGTGTAAAACGATTCGTTTTGAGTTTATTAAAACGCAAATATAAAACGTACTTTCCTCCTCCTTCATCTTTTCTTCTCTTCCCCAATTTTCATTTTCTAGGGTTTGCAGATTTTCAATTTCTCAATTCCTCCATACCTTCATTTCAATAACCACAAATTCAACTCTATATCACATCACATCATCTCTCTTCCTTTTTTTCTCTATTTCAATTTTCAGGTGATTTTTTTTTCTCCTTAATTTCCCCCTTTTAATCACGAAGCTTCATACAATTAAATTGATATACGAAACTCTCGTAACGGATTCTAACTTTGATTTGCATCTCCAATTATTGACTAATTCATATTTTTCGTTCCAATAATCATTTAACAACTTCATAATTTGTTAAATGATTGTTTTTTGAAATAATTGTTTTTTTACTGAATTTGTTTGTTTTTGTTGTTGTTTTTCTCTAACAGGGAAACTTTATCTGTCTGATTGTGAAAAGTAGTTCATTGGGGATCGGGTGTTGGGAGGATGCCTAGAGACTTGTCGCGATCCCGGTCGCCTCCCTACAGGCGTAGGCATTCACCGTCATCAGTTGGACATAGATATAACAGGAGGAGCAGACGAGATAGAAGCCGGTCTCCATATTCCTATAGCAGGTGATCCTGTTTGAATGTTTAATTTTATATGTGATATGTATTATTGAGGTAGAGTGATTCGGGACTCGTGTTATACAAATTATTTGCTGTGTATCGATAACGCTTATTTGTTGGTGTTTGCTGCAATCATTTATGATGTAAACTGTACCTGGTGGTGGCTTTGAGTATTAGTTTACAATCATATAACTGTTGCATTTGCTGAGAGAATTTTTTTTAAAATTGAATTTGTTAATATCTTATTTGTGATATACTATGTAACAATATATTAATTAGCGTTGCTTTGATTTCTAACAAATGAATTTTTGAAGAACCTTGAATATGGATTAGTTATTAATGATTTTCAAGCAAAAAAGTGAGGGGAATATTCAGATAATTAATGGGGCGTTATTTCCGTAGTTCACGTAACCCAAAATCTTAGCGATGGCCCTGATTGTACGATATATTTATATATATATTATATTATATTTGATTTCAGGTTTGATGTTCTATGGACATAACATGGATGTTATACTATTACAATAATATTCTTCCAAAATTTATTTTATTAACCAGGGGTTAGCTTTGAGGCAAAACGTTTAAAATAATATGTTTTAGTGGGGCTCTTCTTCTTTCCATTATATTAACGTCTTATTTGGATGCTAAGGAAATTCCAGAAAAAAGAGAGGATATCTTTGATAGAGTATTTGTGGAAAACTGACTATTTACTTTGTTTGAAGAAATGCTTTGATAGAGTATTTGTGGAAAACTGACTATTTACTTTGTTTGAAGAAATGCTTATGGCATTTTGACGAGGACATAAAATTGGCTAGTTTATTATCACACTTTCAAGACCACAGAGCTATTGTGTATTTATGACTAAAATGTGGTGGTCAATGTTGAACCCCATGATTGATAATGCTGGTTATTCGTGAAGTGTAATTTGAATTCAATATCTACGTTGTAGTTTCTTATCATCATTTAGCTTCTTTGTTGTACGTGTTCGATTGGATACGAATGGACGGCTAAATTTTTTTAGTATGTCATTTGGAATTGGACCTCTTCTGTTAAGCTCAACTCGTTGGGCACTTGAACTACGGAATGAGATGCATGCTGTTATGCTGGATGATTGACATTGCTAATATTCAAGTATTTGAAGACCCTGTCATAAGTGTCCGGTGATGGTGTCACATACTTTTTATTACTTGCTAATTGTCAATGGGTTTCTTTCTTTTGTGTGGTTTCTTATTTGTGTCGAGGTTCAAACTCATTAATGAAACATATATAGGGCATTATGTAGAGAGCAAGCTAGGATATATGATATTTATAAAAAATAGGAAACATCAGTTTCTTCCCATAACATGGAAAATGAGGGATATGAACAGGTGGTGAGTTCTGATAAGTGTTTTTTCATTGCTCGTTTGTGACATTTGCTTCTTCATGTGATAAAAGATGGAGCAGACAATGATTATTTTATGAGGTAACTGTACATGTTTTCGTATTAACATGCTAGATGGTGGGCAGGCTTTATATTCACTTAAGATAGCCGTTTGGTTTTATAAGGGTTCATTGCTTATGATCATTTGTATTATCTCACAGGCGAAAAAGTCGTTCTATTTCACCAAGAGGCCGCAGAAGTCCTTCTACAACTACTTGGCGTCGCAGAAGTCGATCTCCAACTGCAAAACGATACAGAAGACAAAGAAGTAGGAGTTCTTCATTGTCTCCTGCTCATAAATCTTCCAGTTCAAGCCTTGGGTCAGTAGAGCAGAAAACTGCAATTGAGAAACAAAGGAAAGAAGAAGAGAAGAAAAGGTAGATAAAAAGCTTGCCGTTTTGTTCTAATTCTGCCTTTTCTTCACTTCTATTTTATTTATGTTTTAAGATGGAATTCATTAATTGGCTCTTCTGGTTTTTGATGAAAATTTCAGTATTTTATGTGTAAATTATATTTATTATTGAAACTTTAGAACATTGACATTAATAATGCACATAACTTCTATGCACAAAAGGTGTGTATCATTGGTAAGACACAGACTGGCTGAAAATTAAGAAGGATATCATGGTAGACCTTTATAACCATTTCCTTTATTTTGTTAAATTGTTATAGCTGGAAATTAGCATGCTCCACTTCCAGGGCATCTATTGATTTGTATTATGATTAATTTCATATTGTATAGAACATGTTGGTACGATTCAAGACCTATTTACTAGGTAATGGAAAATTTTCCCTGCTTTTGCTCTTATCATCCATAGACTAAGGGCTATGCTACTATGTTTTTCCCCTATTGCTTCTCCATTCCATCCCTAGCCTTATAATATGAACATTATGATTTTTTGACTAGTTGATGGCCTTGTTGGCTTAAACAAAAAGAATAATTATGTAAAGGAATAGGATATTGCACTTTTTCTTCCACCTTATTTCTTATGAAGCACAAAATATCCGTCTCCTTTGTGGACATAAGTATATGTTTTCTTGAAAGGGTTTCTCGTATGAATTTGCAGAGGGGTTGGAAACCATACATTTTTTTCCTTAATATTTTCCCAATGGTCTATGTTTTGGTTGTTTTTGGAGGATTTCTTATTCTCCCTTGCTTTTTGTTTGGATTTTTTCTTTTCACCCAGAAAGGAAAACATTGCATCTTACTTCTCTTTCTTTCTCTATTATACACGTTCTTAATTCTGGACTGAGCTCCATCCTTGCAGGCAGTAATTATCACGTTGTATGATTTCAGACTCATAATTTATAATTTTTGTACCAGCTTATATTTATTACTTTCCACTGCCAACAGCCACATAATATTTGTCGAGTCCCTGAAACTGTGTGGGTTTCATCCTGATTGTTCAGAACTATTCTTCATCAGTTGTGTGAGATGGAAAAGGAAATTGATCTATATCTATGCTGTTTGATTTATGCGTTTCGACACTGCTAATGTGAAATTATTAAAATATGTTGCACTTATTGACCATTATTTTTTTCACGACTTGTCCCATGTCACCACTTTTATGGTACTTATTTGTTGAGGGTTAGAATATCTACTCAAATACAATGCAACTTTTGATTAAAATGAAGTGCATTACTTCTCTCGTTACATAGTTAGATTATTTGATCTTCACAACACTCTAATAGGAATTTGGATATTGTGGGATGCTCAAAGTCCACATTGAGTGGTATGAGATTCTCGGTGGAGTATTTAAGTGGCTTGGTTCTTCCCTTTTGAAAGCTAACTTTTAAGGGAGGATTCCTCGAGTACTTAGATACTTATCACACTCCTTCTCTCTGCGCTGGTGGACGATTTCCATCAATTTACTTGCTGGCTGCCCTAGTCTTCATCATACTGATCAGTTCTGCTTACTTCTAGTTCCATTGGTTTTCTTAAGAATCACAGATTACCTTTTTATGATTTTTTTTTTTCAATCTACATTTATCATTGGGATCGAAATCAACATTATGAATCTCTGTTAGCTAACTAACCTTCAACTAATTATTGTTTCCATGAATGAATGGTTACAGAAGATAGGATTTATAATAGGAATCCTATTGTTAGAGAGAATACTTGGGTAGACAGGTTGCTCTCATTGTAGAAAAGATGACAGTCTTGTCTTGTATGATTTGTGCATATTTAGAGAAGATCTTTAGCAACATTGTCACTGTCAAGGAGGTTGACCAGATATGGATAGTTCAATAGAAAGAGGTAGGGAGTACCAAGAAAAACCATATGCTGAAACTATTAAAACTTATTAAATGATAGGGCGTTATGGTGGTGTTTTTTGATCCTTGTAGCTTACTCCCATCTAGTGGGTAAAGATTTGGTTCTTGTGTGGTAAACATTTTCATCTAGTTTCATTTCCCCCCCATTTGGCGGGGTAAAGCTCTTAGCCATGGGCGGAGGTATATATGGGGATAAGTTGTTTAGGATTTCATCTGTTCTTGCACAGTGAGAAAGATAGATCTAACCTTGTGACCCACCTCAAAGGGTCCAGGCATCAAGCCGGCTTACAGACTGGATTGTTTTTAAGTTTGGACATGTTTTTCAGTTCAATTCTTTGGATGCAATGGTCATCCGTTCTTACTTTTCATTTAAAACTTAACCTTGACATTTTATTAGAGTAAATTGTTGGCCATGAACATAAATATCATTTTCAATAGTATTACATTGTGCTGAAACATGGTTTGTCATTTGGCCTGATGCTTTAATCACTTAACTAACAAAAGAATTTGACCTATTTTAAAATAACTAAGATGGCAAAGATATATAATACAAAAATTATAGTATTTCCATCATTAGTTTAAAACTGCAGCATGTTACTTTAATTTCTTCTCCACAGGCTTATCTGAAGGAAGGTACGGTACTGCTATAATTCAACTTGTTATGTTTGATGATCAAATTGGCTGCTTCATTTATCTACTGTTCACCAGTTTTGAAACATTTGTTTGGATCAGGATTCAATAGAGGTATGCCTTAAAAGCATGACCATTTTTTAGTGCCTTTGTCACCATGGAGGTTAGTTTGTCGTTGATTGTGGTTTTCTGTTAAGTAGTTTAGGTAAGTGGAAAAAGAAAAAAGGGGAGAATGTGAAGGGGATAAAAATTGAAACAGGCATGTTTATTGTCTACTTTCTATGTGAGATGCCAATGATAAAGAATATTGAGGCTACTTATATGTGGCACTCCCCTGTTTGTGTAGCCATTTTCCTGCTTAACATTTGGTATGCTTTCACAGGCGTCAACTGGAAGCAGAGTTGAAATTAATAGAAGAAGAGACTGCTAAGAGGGTTGAAGAAGCTATTCGTAAGAGAGTTGATGAAAGCTTGAGTTCTGAGGAGGTTCGGGTGGAGATTCAAAGACGGTTGGAAGAGGGAAGAAAGAAACTTAATGACGAAGTCGCTGCTCAACTTCAAAAAGAAAAAGAAGCGGCTCTTATTGAGGCTAGACAGAAGGAGGTATTTCTTTCGGATTGCACTATACTCTGATTATTTCCTTTCTCTGAAGTGACCAACATATGAATATCGCACTCATCTGATTTAACAAATCTCCAAGTCCTGCTTTTAGAGAAAATAAAATTTGAAATTTATTTTTTGTTATCCTTTTAATCTTTCAATTTGCAAATTTGTTGATTTGATTGGTTAACTCAAGGCGTGATCATATACGGTGGAGTTTTGATTGGGTTACTTGTCTTTTAATTCATCTTATGTTCTTCACTGAGCAAGTCCAAGGAGGGTACCAGTTGAGGGCTTTAATATTTTAACTCTTGATAATCCGATGAACATTTCTGTGTCTTTCAATCTTGTTTATGAAAAGCTCAAAATCTGTTTATACACCAAAAAACAAAGAGCTTGTTTTAGTCTATGAAACATGATTTGGGGATTTCCGGTTCCAGCTTCTTTGTCTACAAGCCTGAAATCATCTGAGAAAGCTTATATTAATACTGTTTATTTATGTTGTTCTGCAGGAACAAGCTCGTAAAGAGAAAGAAGATCTTGAAAGGATGCTTGAGGAAAACAGGAGGAAGATTGAAGAATCTCAGAGAAGGGAAGCATTAGAGCAGCAAAGAAGGGAGGAGGAACGGTATAGAGAGCTAGAAGAGTTACAGAGACAGAAAGAAGAAGCCATGCGAAGGAAGAAACAGGAAGAGGAGCAAGAACGTATAAACCAAATTAAGTTATTGGGAAAAAACAAATCCCGTCCAAAGTTGTCATTTGCTCTCGGATCAAAATGACCGTTATGCAAGTATTTGTCTAGTTTATCTAAAGCGCTTGTGCTTAATTCTGTAATTTGCATATGCAATTTAAGAAAATTAAACAGCCTCCTTGGCTTCACTGTCATATCATCATTTCTGTTTCAAATTTGCATTAGATATGATTTTTACATGACCACTTAACTTTCCATACATGAGTACTACTATTTACTGTGAAATTGAACTGTTAGTACAAGTCGAGCATCCTTTATATAGTATAAAACCAAAACGGAACAAAAGAAGATGGCTCAAATCGAACGACCATTGGGAAACAGACCATTGTAACATGGAAGGCGATACGGGTGTGGGGACTCTCGCCCCAAAGCATTATTTTGAGTTCTAATTAATCTACCTTCAGAGCATTTCTTCCATCAATCTACCTTCATTACAAAATACTTTTTCTAATAAATTTGAGTTCTGATTAGAACAAGAACAAATATTAAGTTGTGTAAACGCCATGGTAAGATAGATAAATTGAATACAATAATAACTGGTCAAAGACAAATCTCTGAATTTGAATCCATCTAGATTCTAGATTGTAAAATGAAAATAGGAGAAAGAAGTGTCGTTGTAGTTTAGTCCTTTATTTTCAGATTGTCTGTCATGTACACTGGACCGCGACTGAGTGTTGGTGTGACACATTAATTTATCATCATTAACATATAATTACCGTGACCAGATTCATGCTGACACTTCCAAGTTTCAACCAATGAAACATGACCACGTCAAGAGAAAGAGTACGTGAATTTTGTTTTGCTTCACTGGCCCCCCTCGATGCAAATGCAATGCAGGTCACAGTACTGCAACGCATTCAAATCGAGCTCGTGGTGGCATGCATAATTCAATTTAATCAATGCTATGTCCTCTCATGAATTTATGAGAAATGTTTTTTAGTATCCACAAATCTTGACTTAGACATATCTTTATAGATAGATTTTCTTGTTTTATAGTATATTTCTTCTCTATAAAATAATAAGTTATATTGAGTTTAATGATAGAATGTTCCGACCCGTTTAGATTGGTTTGGTAGTGTTAACTTTGTAATGTGTTTCTCTCATGTATCGAGTTCAATTCACTCCGGTATAAATTATAATATTCTCTACATATATCCTCATAAACTAATATCTCGAGTTGATATGACTACAATAAGTGTCAAAATTCTCAATTCAAGATATTTAACACTTCTTGTTAGAACTGCAGAAACTAAACTCTCGTGCTAGTAGGACCGTGATAGCTGGTAGGATCGTGATAAGTGTCAAAACTATTCATTTAAGAGATTTAACACATGTATTCCGAGGTAAGCTCTCGAGCCGGTACGACCGTGGTAAGTGTCAAAACTCTCAATTCAAGAGATTTAACTCATGTATTCTGAGGGCTAAATTCAAACCCATCAAAGTGATCTAGGTATACCTATAGGAGGAGAATCAAATCCGAAACCTGACCTTGAGGAGAAACATACTTCCTAATCAACACCATACCAACTCAAATGGGTTTACACATGAACTATTTTACTATAAATGAATGAAAGTGAATTTATGTTTTAGTTGAAAAAAGGAGCTGTGACAGTACGGACGGTATCGAAATACGGCATAAACGGTTCTTGCTAAAAATGAAAGTGTTTTAATGTATTAGTTGAAAGAAGGAGCTGTGAAAGTAGTTTAATTGATTATTACATTGCATCATGTTTAAGGATCGGATCAACCCTGGAAATCCTCAAACCAAATTTGTCACAAATGAAATGATTTGTATTTAAAAATTATTTTCATTTCAAGGTTTAATTTGTATAGAATGTGAATATAATTTTTTTTTTTTTTGGTAAAATTATGTTCGTATTCCTTTAATTTTGACCCATTTTCCGGATTAATCCTTTAATATTTTTTGTTTTTTTTTTACTTTCCTGAATTAGTAATTTATGTTATTAATGTTTGACCCATTTTACGCATGACATTTCAATATTGAGAAAATCTGCAAATATGTTAGATTCATCTTTGTTTTTTCTCCATTCACTTTCATATTCTTTAAATTTAGATTCCCTAATCCAAAATCTTAACACCAAACACCTAATGTTTTCTACAATGTCTTCATTCAGAGCAATGATTTGATCTTATGAAACGAAAACAATGGAACATATGTCTCTAGTGTGAGACGTAATGAATAGATACTTGAATGTTGTTCATCTTTAGTGTGGAATAAAAGTTGTGGTTTACAGCATAACCACAAAAGATAATCTAAATGACGACAATCCAAAGGTTAATGTACATGTGCAAAAGTAATATAAAAAAACAAACGATTCAGCCAATTAATAAAGATTAAACTTAGATGATTGTAGAATAATTTTGTAAAAAACGTTTTTGGACAATTTTCTTTTACATATGTATCCATTATATATCCCATTGTAGATGTAAATATTTTTTTAAGATATTATAGGAACTATAACATACAACAAAGTGATGTGATTTGTCAAAAAAAATAAAATGATATGTGATATATAATTTGATTGGTTATACTATTTTTTTAAGGAGAAAAACAATTAATCTCTTAATCCCTTAATTATAGATCAAATCATTATCTGTAGTGATTTTAACAAAAGTAACTTGTCAATCATATTATTTTTCCCTCAAAAAACATAAATGTCAATCATATTATTTTGTACAAAACCTTGCGCACTTGATGATAAACCATAAACCATTGCTTTTCGAGTATCACAGCAAATTAAAACTAATATCATTGTGGTGTACATGAATCATGAATGATCTTGTCATAATGGGCTTTAATTTTTTTGATTTACCTTTTTTCATACAAGAACATATTTATTATTATTGACCATATTTTTCAAAATTTATTAAATTATTAGTATTAACCCTAAGATGAAAAACCTTATAAGGTCAAATTGGTAATAAATCAATTAGATTAAATAATAGGAAGATTTTTTGTCTTGAGAATCTTTTAAGATAAATGAGCTTTTGAAATGATGCAAAGAATATATTACTTTTTGAAAAGGAAAAAAAAATTCTGGCACTAAAAGTTTTAATGACAAAGATCGAGGAATATCATGTAGTAATCCTAAATAAGAGAGTCGTTTAATTTGAATGAATGATAGTATTAAATTCCACGATTTATGTCCTAATTAAGTTGGCCTTATTCACAAAGAATATTATTGGTAAAAGATGCTATAATATAGTACTAAAGAGTCATAGATAACCGTTGATTGAATAAGAGCGTTTATCACACGTGCCAAGAATCAACGTGAGCTCTTCTTAATTATCACGTCTTCTAAACATTTTGTTAATTGTCAACAAGGTTAGGTTAGGTTTTAAGAGTATATAAATATGTGTGACACTCACATTTGCTTCTGGTAGCTTATTATATATGCTTCTCTATTTCATTTCAATTCATTGTTGAGATGAGAATATATATCATACTATACTATATGGTTTGATTAAATTGTTTTAGCTATATACAACATATTCTATTCTATATGGTGGTTGGAAATGAATTGAAAAGGGAGATTATGGTTGATGGGAATGTTGTTTGGCTCGAGGTAATAACTAACTCAATTTCACTCTTTTTGATTCTTTGAAAGTTGAAACTAAGTTAGCTTCAAAGGTTTGATTTAGAATTGTGATTATCTCGGACCAGGCTTCATTCCTACCAACTTGATCTCTCTATCTCTCTAAATACCTTGATCTTTCCATGGCCATGGCTGGTTTGAGGTAAGGTGATGATGAAGTCTTATCATGATAACAAGATTTTCTAGTTTTTTTCTTATTATATATAGGAAATGTTGGTAAGGGAAGAGAACAATGTTAGTAGCAATATTTTATAGATTTTCTTTCTTGTGTTTGTTCATGTGTGTTAATTGTGAGAGATTTGCATGAGACAAATTAACTGGAAATTTTGAAGAAAAAACATTTGTCAAAAACACCAAGAGATCAGAAAGAAAGATGCTTATAAGTTTGTCTTCTTTCATGTGGCTGCATATATCTATCTTTCTCAATATTTCACTCTATAAACAAAATAGAATTGGTATAGAATAAACCATAAATTTGATCTCTAAACTATCACCGACGATCTCATCAATTTGACCATCTTTCAACAATTTAATCTTTAAACTATCGAAATATAAATATACGAAGTAGTTCTTAAATTGTCATTTTCTTTAAAAATAAAAGAGAAATAGATTATGTTGATTAATTAAAAATAGTTTAAAGATTAAAAAAACTGTTCCAAAATGACAAGGGTAATTTAGAAACATATTACCTTTTTTTATTTTTCAAATTGATCATTCATTGTAAGATCCAAATGACTATTTTAGAAAGGTACTAAGAAATCCAAATCGCTATAATTATTTTTCATGGGTTATGATTAGTTAGTGATTGTTATTAGCATTTTTTTAATTGATGTAAAGTAAACAACACATGACATGGTACTTTGAATGTCTGCATTTTGTCAGTATACTATAGGTGTCTGATCCATGCTACTACTTTCTTTTTCTTGCTAAAACTTTCAACTCAATCAAAATAGTTTACCTTGTTTTCATGGCAAAAACTCTCAAATTTAGTTCGTTTCTTAAGTGAATTTTTGAAATCACGATCGATAACATGTTCAGATTTTGTCAAACTCATGGTGAATTTAAACATGCGATGAATATAATGGTTTTAAAACAAAATTAGTATTAGCACAAACATTTCCCTTTCATTGTTGGTTGATTCTTTTGATCATTGTTGGGTGAACTGGCGGCTGTTGCACTTCTTTTTTGTTTTCTTGTTGTCTTTTTTTCTTTTGTTAGTTGACTCAGATATTGACTATGACCAAGTGTACTATGGATCTAGTCCCCAACACTAGCCAAAACGTATACATTTCAATTTCATATAAATTCAAGTTGAGGTCAAGTTGTATATCTCTTTGTTGGTTGTATAGTATACAATTTCAAGTATATAAAACCAAAACATGAGTCAAAGAAAAAACAAAGTGAGTTGTTTCAAGTTCAAGTCCAAGATCATGATTCTTTAGGTACATAACAATGATGCTATCTCCTAGAGAAATTGTACTTTTTATTCCTTTGATCTGAATGCCATTCAGAAGGGAAAAATGGTACCTAGCTTTAGGAGGAAAAAAGTGATGGAAAAAGACCAAGTGCTTTTTTTGGAAGCTATTGTAGTGAATATTGCAAGTGCCTAATTTGCATTTGAAATGTGCTACCATGACCTTCAATGTACTATGTAGTATTGATTTCAACAAATGTTCATTCAACTATGAAATTATGAAAATGCACAGTCTTGATTTTTTAGAATTTATCTTGGCTTGACATAGTAGTATACTGATTTCAAATAGAGGCAATTGAGGCATACCACGTGACAATTGTAAGTATACTGATTTCTTGTTCTTGAATTCTGTATCTTATTCATTTCCAAGCAATTTCTTTTATGCAAATTCAGACTTTCATTTTTTTTTCTTTTTCACAAGAAGACAATATATAATAGGCTTAAATGCATTTTTACCCCCCATAATTTTACTATAGTTGCGATTTTAGTCACTTACTAAAAAAAATCACTTTCCAACCACTAAGTTTTCCTCATTTTGCAGCCCCCCTTGATTTTTACTAGGCCAACGCCTACGTGGCGTCCAACTCACTTAATAAGTGAACGAATGAGGGTGGATATGATGTTGAAGAGGAGTCACGTGCCAATCCAAATCCAATTCCATTTTCTTTTTTGATTTAATGACAATTCCAACTCACGTGTCTTTCTAGTTTTTTTTTTTGCACAAATTGTTCAAGATTTCACAATACCTCATGAAAAATGTAGACCTTCTATTGAAATATAAGTAAATCAAGAAATTCCTACATGTAAAAGATGTCAATATGTTCATTTCCAATATTTACATATATGCCATCCTATACTAGTGAATCAACAACATTCGTTGATCAATTAGAAAAATTATTGTTCACTTATGTGTATGATGCCCCACCACAACTAAATAATGTCTTCCTTTAACAAACAAGAACAGCACACAGCATCTAATTCTTCAACAATAACCATATTTGATTGGATGATAAGTTATAAGAGAAATATATTTAATAAATTTCACAAAAAGATAGTCTATTATATTTATAAGTAACTTTTAACCAGAACTTTTGCAGACTTTAGCATAAATTCAGACCATATAGCAGTGTGAGCTACAATCCTCATTAATCTTTCCCCTGCTCTTTTGGAAAATAAGAAAGCCATCAGTGTCTAGTGGAATTAACAATACCAACATTTGTCATTTAAAAAAATAATACCGCAAAAGTCATGTCTAAAAATATAGTGCGGTGTTTGCTAAAGTAATAGAGATCCTGTGCAATATTGCACGATTGTGAAAAAACAAAGTGACATAAAATAGTAAATTCCACGTACGATTCTGTTAAACTTAATGTCTTTCTGTGCGTTTGAATTCGCTGTCCTTCGATTTTCTAAAGTTACTTCAATTTTCTGAAGTTACCATAAAAAGTCAGAGGATACTTGTCTTTGATGGGAAACGACCATTCATTTCTAGTCTTCAAAACTGTATTAGGTTTAGATTGAACACTCCCAGCCTTCTTTACTTGTGTTTCTGAATTCCTATCCGGTTTATTCAGACGGGAATCGGAAAGTGACTTGATTCCTACAAGCTCGGGATCAAGTGAATACTTGTATGGTAATTTTCTCTCATCCATCTTTCTAAATGTAATAGAAATCCTGCAGCAAAAGACAAATATTAAATAAAAACCATACATTAAAACAAGAAAGTATTTTCAAGTGTATATGATATTATGGTATTTAAAGTACCTTTTAGATGACACAGATGGAATACAATGTTTGGCAATATCTGCTCCATTACCATTCAAAACAAATACAGACCTGCATGATCAAAACTACTATCAAGTTTCTAAACAACAAATACATAGGGAATTAAAATAAAGGTCATGATCAAAATTTGATTCATGAGAAGTCATAAGAAAATGGAAAAGAAGAAGCTTACCCTACAGGCAAAGAAATAGAAGCAGGACCTGAAAACTCTCCGGGTTGAATTGCGTTTAGATTTGAACCAAATAATATTTTAGCTTCGTTCAAGAATGAGACGGAATAAAACGGCCTGACAAAGTCATGATGGTCAATGTGAGGAGGAATGCAGTCCCCTACATCATATATGTTGACAATGCAACTGTCAGGAACACACGTCGGAAGAATTATGTTCCATCTAACCATTCTCTTTATCATTTGCTTGAACACGTCCGGCAAAGGATCAACCTCTTCATTTCTACATATACCAGGAGGGTTGCCATATTTGTCCTGTAACATTTTACTAAAGTAATAAGTATCAAACAGTAACTACTAACTAGAGATGAAAACTGAAATGCACCTTAATTACTTACCACTGCATAATTGTAGCAGCAGCCAAATTGTAGGGTTTCACGTCCTTTACCTCGCATCCACTTTCTAGGTTTTGAGTATGTTCTATCTGTAAACAATAAAGGCCAGTAGATGTAAGAATTACAGATTCATTCCATGTACTAGTGATTGAGAGGAACAATGTTTTTACTAATAGTACTAGTTGTTAGAGAAGATCACTTTAGGTATGCCAGGTATCAATACCAATCATTGTGCAGAACATTTTAAGAGAAGTTTTAGTGTATATAAGTTATGAAAAAAGAACTCATATATCCAGAACCAACCAATTTGAAACTATGGCAAAGACACAAAAGGAGAAAAAAAAATGGACCATAATTTTTTAGTATGAATTGAACTTGGTACTACGGGGTTTACATTGAATCCCAGTCTTGGCATATATGCACGTTATTAAAAAAATCAAAACACATCTAATTCCACATTTTGTATCCAAAAAAAGTGTTCTAATTTTGGTATTAGTTCTAAGTTTAGCAATGATAACAATAGTATATTAATAAGGTGCAACAAACATGGTTACAAATAAGAAATAATGAAAAACAAAATAGTATATGCTAGAGTTGACAAATAAATCAAAGGGAATGTGATTGAATTGAAGAATAAAAGGAGAAAATAAGAAGCTTTGTATATACCTCTAAGTCTTCCTTGTTGTCCTCTCCGTTGCAATCTGTATATATACTCAACAATTTCATTCTGCTCCGTAGCATTGAAAACACCGGTGTGAAGTTCAAGACCCTGCAACAAATTTATGTCTCTCCCATTGATTCTTTCAATGAAGGTAAATTCTTTTTTGCATTGAATTTCAAAATAACGGATATGCTCTTTTCGCTCTTCCGATAATTCATTTTTAGATGAAGAAACATCCACAATTCCATCATTTAACAACAATTCAGTATCAGATTGTTTGCATTCTTTTAGATATTTAATTGAAGAATCAAAATTGTGTTTGTTATCCTTCACAGTGAGAGTAGAATCATGTTTTTGTAAAGAGTTCCTTGGATTGTACACTATTCTAATTCTTTTATTCGAAGATTTTGCAATTGAAGCGTTGTCATTCAGAGCTCCTCCAATATCTTTCAAGTCTCCACCAGGATACAAATTCTCACCGTGTTTTCCTACATTCTCATCGAGAGTAGAATCATGTTTTATTGAAGAGTTTATTGGACTCTTCCACTCTTTTCTAACTCTTGTATTCAAAGAATCTGAATTTGAACTAGCATTCATAGACATGTATATTTCATCTCCAATATCTTCCCATTCTTCACCATGATACGAAGTCTCACCACACTTTCCTATATTGAGATGATTAAAAAATTACATGTAATTCACTACTTATTACTAAAAATCACAAGCATAGAGATATAAAGTTTGAACTTGATTCCTAAGTTTTACACTATCAGCGTGTAACGGTTAGAGGGATTACGCTAAAGGGTTAAATTTTTAATGGCCATGATTTATTGGCAATGTAAAAACTCAATAGCTCTCAACTTTAACACCTAAAGTCTAAACCCTAAACCAAAGACGAGAAAGAGAAAATTGAATTGATCATTCTTATGGTAATTAAAAAACTATACACATACAATCATAATGAACAAAGAGAGGAAAAGAGTGTTACTTACTTTTATGAAGGGTTCTTCTGATACGATCATGCACTAGGGTTTCACACTGATGACATAAACCATGAGATAAAACTTATAAAATCTCTACTTTCGTCAAAGAACTCAGAAGTTCCATGTTTGGAGAATAGTATTATTTGTTTATTGCTTCCCTATCAAGTCATTCATACGGTAATGTTCTTGGAGTATATAAAGCCAAGGGAGACAGCTAAGCAAGTACGCATGTTTCAGTTAAGTTTCTTAAAAACACAACACAATCTCCAACTATGATAGATATTCTTTGTTTATACTATCTCTGTATATTTTCAGCAAAAATAAAATAGCAACCTAAAATTAGCCAGAAAAAATTATCTAAAATTTACTGTCTTTTCTATTCAAGCTTTGTATTTACTGAAAAAATAACATATTTTTATCTATATATCTTCTATATAAAAGAAAGGTATACTTCTTTCTTTTCAATTTTTCCATTTATACAAATTATTTTATTTATAATTTATTTAATTAAATAATCGAAATTTTCAATTATCTATAATTTTATTAAAAAATATTGAATTTTGTGTAACATTTTTTCTTTCACTTTCACCCTTAATTAAAATTTCTTGAATAATAGAATAAAAATTACAACTACTAAACTTTTTTCAAGGCCATCCGATCAAGAACGAAAGATCTATACCTCACCGTCAGAATTTTATATTAATTAAAATTAAAAACTATTTTGAGATCTGAACTGCCCGATCTTAATTAGATGGTTTTGTGGTGCTATTGAGAAAGGGTTTTCCGTCAAAGTATCACTTTCCATCAAGAAACACATCGCTAATTACACATACTTAATTCTTATCAGATGTCGGTGTAAAAATACATGTCATAGTTTATCTATATAAAGTTTTATAGAAATAATTACACATATTTAATTCTTATAAGATGTCGGTGTAAAAAGTACATCATAGTTTGTCTATATAAACTATGATTCTTGTCATGTCTTTGCTATTAACTCATCTTTAGTCTAAAGTTTTATAAAAATAATTACATATACTTAATTCTTATTGGATGTTTGTGTAAAAAGTACCTCATAGTTTGTCTATATAAACTCCGATTATTGTCTTGTCTTCACCATCAACCCACCTTTAGTCTAAAGTTTTATAGAAAATTACACAGTTAATTTTTATTGGATGTCAGTGTAAAAAGTACGTCATAGTTTATCTATATAAACTCTGATTTTTGTCATGTCTTTACCATCAGCACACCTTTAGTCTAAAGTTTTATAAAAAAAATTACACATACTTAATTTTTATTGGATGTCGGTGTAAAAAGTATGTCATAGTTTATCTTTATAAACTCTAATTCTTGTTGTGCTTTTACCATCAACTCACCTTTAGTCTAAAGTTTTATAAAAAATATTACACATACTTTATTCTTATCAGATGTCAATATAAAAAATATGTCATAGTTTGTCTATATACACTCTGATTCTTGTCATGTCATTACCATTATGAAATTGAATTTCAAATGTTTGAATGAGAATATACTTAAAGTCTTGAGTCTAAATAAGTTTTATAATGTTCAATTTTTTATTAGTTTAAATTAGAGTTCTTCATCAAATTTGAATGAAGTCTAAGTAAAAGTTATAGATGCATGCCGCAAAAGATATAAATAGGTGACATTTTTTTTCTATTGTTACTAATGATGAAACAAGAATGTTACAGAAAATATAAACAAGTAATATTTTTTAGGTTGTTACTAATGATACTAAAACTTCACAACTACATTCAAGACGAGTCTGCCAAGTACAATGTCTATATATGTATTCTATTTTGAGTTGTCTAATCAATAAAGAACCGTATATAATTCTTTCCTCCAATGTTTTTATGTGTTTTTGTTTCTCCATAAATACTAAAACCAATTTCAAGGGTGTAGTCTATAGTGTTTTGGTTCTTTGATTACTTATAATAATTGAAATCAGCATGCTTGAAGCAATAACTTTGAAAAAGATGGCATTATCAACTGCCATGTCTTTAAAAAAGAATGGATTCATTCCCATTTAAAATCTTTGGTTATAATTTGCTTTCAAGTGGTTATTTTATTGAATGACCTGAAAAATGAAAAGCTTACTAGAAAGAATGTCGAGAATTATTACCAGTAAAAAGAGTTAACAATCTCCACAAAGATGATTTTTAGTGGTGTGCCATGTGCAATTTTGCAGTCATTCATTCATTTCAGTCCTTCTAATAACCTTTTAGCATTGCTGATACATGCTATACACTTATTGACCATAAATTTATGTACACATTTGCTTAGAGGTAGCAGGAGGAGGAGACATCCAACTTCAATATCTCAGTTAGGCACGTGAAAGTGACACTGGATTTGTGAGTTGTTATAGAACAAGAGGTGATATAAATTTACTTGTGAACAATGCCATGTAACTATTACATGCAAATTTTCACATAGAGGAAGTCTAAATAACAAAATATTTTATCAAAATTTGAAACCCCTAAATTATTAGTCTCGTGTATACATTAAAATAAAGTTTGTCAAAAGACTAAATATTATTTGATTATTATTTTTTTACTTTAATTTATTTGTGTTTGTGATTAAGTGAAGTATCCAAATCTTTGTGTCCACACAAGAATTTATCTAGGTAACGGTTGTAATTTTTTTAAGCAGCTTTTATACTTGGAAAAAGTCCTGTAAATTTTAATTTCACTTGGACAATCCAATAGTATTCTACTTCTATTTTTTTTTTTTAATTTATGTTATTCTTAAAAGCAATTGCTTTTCTTATCATCACTTCAAAATACCGTAAATATATTACATAAAAGTGTATTTGTGGATAAAAAGTAATTGAATTCATAAGAGCATAAGAAACACAAGTGTGTTTAGGGATGACAATTGGAGACAAGCTTGTTGGACACCCGCAAAAATATCTACAATTGACAGAATAAATACTTGTATTTATGGATCAAGGCTTGGGTAATTACCCACAATTATTGTTTCTTTACAAATTCGAAAGTTGTTCGATGAGAGTTGGACCACAGAAAGAACTGCCTATAAACGGATTAAAGTCACTTAAATTAAATAAAACCATTCTGCTTGGTAACTAAATATTTCAAAAGCAACATTGATGGAATTAAGAACAAAAAAAGCAACTAAAGAACAAGAAAAAAAGCTAATAAACTCAGAAAAACACTTCCAATGAATGATATTTAGATCAAATTCACATCTGCATAGAAAACAAATAAAAAAAAATAGCAAAAACAAAATTAGTGGTGATTGAATAGCATGAAGTGAGAATTGACTAGCATGTGGCTTTTTCTTTCTTTCAATTGTAAACAATTTTACTACAACATCTATAAGATATTGAGTGGAATTTGCAAGGAAATTCAGACTCAGTATTTTGTTTAGGTTGCATATTTCTCACTTGCTACAAATATTGTTTCTTTACAAAACCGAAAGTTGCTCCTATTGTTATTTACACAAATTTTGTGATGGCTGCATGATAAAGACTCCACGTTTATGACATACAAAGACTCCATATCTCTGACACAATCATTACAAGTCATAGTTTGCATTTATTGATAGTCACCTAGCACATGTTTGGGTTGGTGGTGTATTTTGCGAAATCAAGGTGACACCAAAACTTTACCCAACTCATTGTCGATTCAAACATACACTTAGTGTCTCCCTTCTTCAACATGTTTGCTATTTGCACTTAGTACTGCACTATTATTTAAAACTAGGAAGAAACTTCCCATTCACGGCTGCTACATCGCTAATAAAACCTGGGAAGAAACTTCCTATAACAAACAACTTTGAAAAACATTTTTGTCTAATTGCTTGCCATCACCATTCAAGCATCTTTTGCCTTATAAAGAGGATAAGCAAAACATGATGACATAAAAATTGAGTGAACCAAACTAATATCAATCAAATAGTAAACTACATATGAAAAGGAATCTCTTTCTTGTCGTGGCTTCTATACAAAGTCACACCTTTCACCCTTTTTCCCCTTTCCTCAAAACTCAAAATAAAAATACTTTCTCCATGTTTTTCTTAGTTCCATTTTTAGGAACTGAGATCTTATATTCATAGTTCTTATTTTATGAACTAAGTTTCTCCCCAATGACAAGTCAAGCAATTACTGCATTTTGTGGATAACTCATTTGCTTTCCCGTTGTTTTCTAAAATTGAAAAATAGACAACTCAAAATTGTTTTGAAATAACCAATGTAGGAGTGGCACTAGAGGATAGAAATGGTGGTAACAAAACAGATTGAAAGAATCATATTTCAGAACTCCAAATGTTTACAAACCAATGCAAGAGAAAAAAGAATCACCAATCATTGTTTTCCTTCTACCTTATCCGTCTCGTTTTTTATATCTAATTTCGGAAGAAGTAACCAAGAAACCATGGTGACTGATGTTGGTATAAATCTTAGGCTTATTTGCACTTTTCCCCCTATCTTTTGCTAATTGTACGATTTTGCACCCCCTCTTTTTTTTCGAGCGATTTTGCACCCCATATTTTACCAATTGTGTTTTGTTCAAAATCATCATTAAAAGAGGGGAAATGGGGCAAAAGATATGGTGCAAAATCGCTAAAAAAAAAGAAGAGGAGGTGCAAATTCGCACAATTAGCAAAAAGATAAGGGGCAAAAGTGCAATTAAACACAAAGATGGGGTGCAAATTCAGAAAGGGGGCAAAAAGATGGGGTGCAAAATCGCTCCAAAAAAAGAGAGGGTGCAAAATCGCACAATTAACAAAAAATAGGGGGGAAAAGTGCAATTAAGCCTAAATCTTATTCACACAAAGGTCCTATTTTGGTTCAACGGAGGGGGAGGAGAAGAGAGCGCATGAAATTTAAAATGATTTATGTTTGGTTCGACAAGACAACTTAAAAGGGAGCTAAAATTAGCTTAGGAGGGGTTTGACCCTCCTCCCTTTCCCTTCTCCCTAAAAAAATAAATAAACAAATCGAACCAATAAAACTTATAATAACCGCTCCCATCTCTTGCCGTCAATTCCCCTCCAACCAAACATACCCTAAAAGATTGTTCAAATTTATTGCATTCCTTGGGAAATAGATCAATAACCTAAAGGACAAAACCATAACAGAAAAACTTATTACCAAAAAAATATAATAAAAAAATAGAAATATAAGAGTAATGAAAAGATTTCATTACTCATAAGTCACTAGCATTAAATAAAATCATTCATAATTCAAGTGCCAGCTTGGTATCTAATAATTCAAAGGAAACATTGGTGGAATTAAGAACCAAAAATGCAACTAAAGAACAAGAAACATGAGAAAAGCCTATAAAGCTAATAAACTCAGAAAAGCACTTCCAATGAATGATAATTAGATCAAATTCACATCTGCATCTGCATAGAAAACAAAGCAAAAAAAAATATCAAAAACAAAATTAGTGGTGATTGAATAGCATGTGGCTTTTTCTTTCTTTCTTTCTTTCTTTCTTTCTTTCAATTGTAAACAACGTTACTATAACATCTATAACAATATTGCATAATGAGTGGAATTTGCAAGTAAATTCGGACTCAGTATTTTGTTCAGGTTACATGTTTCTCAGTTGCTACAAATATGGTTTCTTTACAAAACCGATTTAAAGTTGTTCATATAGTTATTCACACAAATTTTGTGATAGTTTGCATATCCCAAAAGAATGCATATTTTAAAGGGAGGAGCGACAAAGCATGAAAAAGACTCCACATTTATCACATACAAAGTCATCCCTTTCACCCTTTTCCCACTTCCTCAAAACCCAAAATAAAAATATTTCTCCAAATTTTTCTTAGTTCCATTTTTAGGAACTGGGAACTTATATTCATAGTTCTTATTTTATGCCTAAAAATAACACTAAGTTTCTCCTCAATGACAAGTCATGCAATTACTGCATTTTGTGGAGCAGTACATTTTTATTAGCTTATCTGCCTATGCCTACAACACTGCCCTTTAAAATAAACTGATTATTCCTTGTGTAACTAATAACCTATGTCAATATACCTCAAAAGGAAAAATCAATTAAGGATATATATTTCTTAATTTGTGCACACAAAGTTTAGAACAACCTTCATAGCAGCACATATTTCATCAAACCATTAAATTGAACAATTTCATGGTAGAAGACAATGAAACAAAAGAGAGAATAGGAAAAATACTACTTACATAATCATATATGTTATCAATAAATTGAAAGTTGACATGTTGCAGAAGCCCTTGGGCATGGAGATAATTGACTTTCAATTTCAGATTATTTATTGTTGCTCCAGATTATCATAGTTTCTAAATATAGGGGGTCATTTTTGCCATTTTTTTCAAAAGGGGACCAAAATTGCTACTTTTGCAAACTTAGAGGGTAAATAGTGCGTTTAAGCCTATTTCTTAATTTGCGCACCAGACAAAGTTTAGGATAGCGTACATAGCAGGATGTATTTCATCAAAGTTTGATGATCAAACCACCAAATCTTAACAATTTCATTGTAGAAGATAATGAAACAAAGAGAGAATAGGAAAAACACTAATTACATAATCATATATGTTATCAATAAATTGAAAGTTGACATGGCAATGCATGGAGAAATAGATATAGGAATAATTGACTATCTATTTCAGATCGTTTATTGTAGCACCAGATTGTCATAGTTTCTAAAACTCTCGCATTCTTTAGAATAAATCTTGCTAACATAATGTGATTACGTTGTTGGTCAGCATATGCAAAGTCCCGCATAGTGCAAGTTTTAAGGTTTAATGAAAGGCAACTTGGAACAAATTCTGGATCAACCCAATTGTGCATATAATCCCTTGGAATGTACTTATCTTGCTCATTGTTGCCTTGTAACTTCTGTTAATAATGCGTATACAAACAAAAGAATAAAGGTATGCTAAGAAAAGATAAATCAAATATGATTGTTAAATTTAACAAACAAAACTGATTAAGTTCAAGATTTTGAAGCTTGGGGCTATGGTGGAGCACTTGTACAACTATATCCCAATCATAGTTGAGCACCAAATGAGTCAAATTATGGAATGTAGGAAAATCATAAAAGTCATCAAAATAATCTCGGGTGTAGAAGTAAATTGTAGATAGTAGAAGTTCTTCAAGAACTGGACATCTCTCCAAAAACAACATAAAATCATGTCGTTGATCAAACTTAACGTCTTTCAAATGTAGTGTTTTTAGTGAGGGTAAATTAAGACGAGAACTAGCACTCCTAGAGAAGCAAAACCAACGGAGCTTGAGAACAACAAGGGTTGTACAAGCAAGAATACTTGTACGCAGTTTAGAGGAATTACCAACAACAAGAGAATGAAGTCGAGAGGAATAGGTTTTACTATGAAGGATGAATGTTTTGATGGATTGATTACCGGCAGCTTCTCGCGAATGCAAGACAGAGAAGACGAAATCCTCCAAGTGTGAAAGCGATCTTCTGTCTCTCAATTTGGTTTCGGTGAATTCGAGAACAGGAACGTAACGCCATAGATGAATCCATCGCTTTGAAAGAATGGAAGTGAGAAAGGCTTGTTTGGTAGGAACAGAAGAGAGAATATGAATCAGGATATCATCAGGTAAACTGCTGATCCTATCTTCATGCTCAGACATTCTATTACGGCAAAGCGTTCTATTGCGGTTTAGCAACAAGGATTCCCAAACACGAGGAGTGGTTATAAGTACCACTCACTCCGTTCCAATTCGTTCCCATCCAATTTCATATTTTAAAGGTATCATCTTTTTAAACAAAGTTTGTTTCTCATAAAAGTAAAAGAACATATTGAGAGAAAAATAAAGTAAAAGATTGAATGTTATTGTTATTTTCAACATTCAAATCTATGTCACAGGATGAATCTATACTATATATAAATAAAAGGCTAAAATGCATTTTTCACCTTTTAAGTTTTAAAAAGTTGTGATTTTTGTCCTCTATGAAAAAAATGACAAAAGTGACCTCATATTTAGGGAAATATGCTCTTTTGACCCCTTATATTCTCAAAAAGTTGTATTATCAGCAATTTTGGGACGAAATGGACCAAAATTGTAATTTTTTTTTGGGTTAATAGACCTTTACCCCTGTAATATAGGGCACTTTTGGTTTTGCCCCCTGTGAAATATTTTTTTTAAATTCCGTCCTTGTAAAATGAATATTCTTCAAGATTGCCCCCTAAGCCCAATGACTCAGCAGAATCTCTGACGTGGCACTTATGTGGCTTTTGCTTTTTATTTTTCATTTTTTTTGCTTGTCACGCGTAAAAAATAGTTTACACGTCATTTATATTTTAAAAATTAAAAAAAAATTTAAAATTATAAAAAGCGAATTAATTAGGAAAAAAATATTTTTTTTTTAAACTTAGAAAAAAATTATTAAAAAATATCAAATTTAATATATTTCGAAAAATTATAAAATAATGACGAAAAAGACATCAAAACAACAGAGCCATCAAACCAAAACGAAAAGTGATAATCAATTAGGAGGTAAAACCATTCCTAAACATCTAAGTAATTGAATATTTAGTTGATAGCAATCATAACAAAATCCCTTAACTTTAAACTTAATCAATTATTTAACTATGTCAAGAAGGAAACCCGATAGACGTTCCTAATTAACAAAAACCACATGGTTTCAATGTTTTTGAATTGACTTCATGCATGCTAACCAAATCAAATGAAGGCATTTCTTTAATTGCTTTCAATGAGATATCAACCATAATTTTCAACAACTAAGAATTATATATTGGTATTAGGTTTTTTTTTTTTAGGGATATATTGGTATCAGATGAAAGTACAAGAGACTACTAAACTCAACCAACAATAAAGGGTATAAATGGTATTAAACTCACATACAAAAATAAATCCCCTAAGATAGGAGAAACTCATCCTCTCTCCAATGGATTTACAAACCACTCATATAAAAGACACAGAGCTCCTGTCTTTCTAGCAAAAAAAAACTATTGCCAAAAAATATTTCTAGAAGTTAATTAAGTAAATGATCTCTTTAAATATTCATAATTTCATCTTTATTCTCTACCAAAAAAAAATTGTACTTTTTAGTTCATGTAAAATGTTCCTTTAGCATTTTACAGGACTAAAGATGTTGAGGAAATTTTTTAAGAGACTAAAAAGGTTGATAGAAGATTTAGAAGGACTAAAAATGGTAATAATTTTTTTTACACGGACTAAAGTAATATTTTTTGTAGGCACTAAAGACAATTATGTATATTTATAAGGACTATTTACTTAATTAACCATATTTTTAATTGCATCAACAACCATATCGACCTTTCAAACCTCGCCTAAAAAAATTAACTCATTCCGCACCCTCCAAATAGACCTTAATGTTGTAATGCGAAATCAACATTAGACCCTTGTTATTCTTTACTTGCCTAAAAAAGAAACAACAACTTTCGAACAAATCAAAAAGATCCTTCGACAAGAACAAATACATACCCCACAATTAACCACACTTGCACCAAATGAAATATGGCTCCCCCTACCTCAAAAGACACCCATTTTTGACAAGTTCCTCATAGTTGCCAACAAACTAAGAAGCATTTACCAAGAGAAGACTATCATCTTTGATGGAGCCAAACTCTTTCCAATAGCTTACCTCTCTCAGCCTCCAAAAGACATGGGATAAATTTTGTTAGACAAAACGGTATATGTTGCATCAACTGTAAACTTACCTCAATCGTTTGCACGACATTGCCACTTATCCTCGTAATAGCCCATTGTAGCCAGTTGAAGATACTCCAAAAACTTTGAAACTAACTCCTTCCACACAGAAATTTATACGCCACAAAATGTTCCATCTTTATTCTCCATCTACCCACTCACCCATCTCCTTAATGTTAGAACTAGGTTGCGACAAAATTGAAATGATTCTAGGCAAAACCTAACAATGGGGTGATTCATCTAGCCACCTCTGAGAACAAAATGATGACATCCTTCCATCACCCACTTTTGTGCAAAACAATTCCTCTAACCAATCATTGTCACTTCACTAAGAAGCCCCACATTACACATGCATTTCCATCCTATATTTTGCTTTTAACACCTCGTTCAATCGACAATTAACATCCGCTAGCAATCTTCAAAGCCGACTTAACTAAGATTCTTCACTCCTAGACTCCCCACACTCTTTCAATTTACATACCACACCCCACCCACCCACCGGATATTTTTTATTCCCATGATTGATAAAAAAAAAAAAAAAAAAAGAGTATTTTATTATTTTTTTACCCGAGAAATACCAAACACTAATTTTTTTTAGATGAAAGGCGAATTGACTTTCACTAAATCAAAAAAGTTTCCGCTTCTGAAGAAAATGGAGATATCAGCAGTTAGTTTGGGTATGCCTTTTCGGCATTCTTGTTCTTCAAAATCCATAAAATTCTCAAGAACAACAAAATCACCAAAACTCCAACTTCAACACGCTTCTGATTTGCCTTCTACTCTTACAAATGTGGGACAATTGTTAACCATCAAAGACCTCAATGCTACTTTGCATCATTTTGCTAATTCAAACAAATTTAACCATGTTTCTCAGGTAATTACACTTCTTTTTCATAACAAGTCCTGGTGAGGTGAAAAAAGAGAAGTTATATGATTATTCAATTACTTTTCTAGTCAAACAGACCCTAACAAGCTAATTCAATTGCTTAGATATTTTTTTATAAAAGCTGAAGCTATTTTGCTTGCGTTTGTGTACTGCAATGATTGACAATTTCCTGGAGAAACTCCTCAAAACATTTTAAGCAGTTTATAGATTATTTTTCTTTTCAAATTCTAATTTTTCACAACAAAAGTTGTAACAAAGGCTCCTTAAATCAATCATACCAAACTCATATTGCATTTTATGCAGCTTTTTTTATGGATGCAAGAGAACAAGAAGCTTGATGTATATTCTTATTCCAATTACATAAAGTTCATGGCCAATAAACTTGATGCTTCCACGATGCTAAAACTGTACAATGACATTCAAGATGAATCGGCCAAGGACAATGTCTATGTATGTAATTCTGTTCTCAGTTGTCTTATCAAGAAAGGCAAGTTTGATACCGCCATTAGACTCTTTCGGCAGATGAAACATGACGATCTAGTTCCGGATCTTGTTACCTATAGCACCGTATGTAATTCTTTCCTTCACTCTTTTTGCTCTCTGGTCACTTATACCAATTGAATTTGGGCATGCTTGAAGCAAAAACTTCATAGTTTCTGTCTGGTTTTGTTTTCTTCTTATCTATAACATTGACTTTTTATTTTTGTATGCACAACTAATTATATGGACTTTAGGATTCAATTATTTATTGCGATCTAATTTTTTGTTCTCATCACCAGCTTATTGCAGGTTGCGTTAAAGTAAAAGATGGATATCCTAAGGCACTGGAGCTAATTCAGGAACTGCAAGACAATAAACTGCGAATGGATGATGTAATTTATGGGGCAATTCTGGCAGTGTGTGCTTCTAATGGTAAATGGGAAGAAGCAGAATACTATTTTAACCAGATGAAGAGTGAAGGTCGTTCACCAAATGTTTACCACTATAGCTCTTTGCTCAATGCTTACTCAGCATGTGGAGACTTCACAAAAGCTGATGCGCTGATTCAAAATATGGAATCTGAAGGGTTAGTACCAAACAAGGTTTGTTTTACTTGTCTTTCTACAAAATTTAAGACAATTTGTGACGAGTAGTATATCATGCACGTGGCTCAGCAGCTTTATATATATAATTGCAGGTCATTTTGACAACCTTGCTGAAGGTATACGTCAGAGGAGGTTTGTTTGAGAAATCAAGAGAATTACTAGCCAAACTGGAATTCTTGGGCTATGCTGAAGATGAGGTAATTGGTAACTTTTAAACTGACAAGGGTTGTTTGGTTTTTCTGTATCTGAAACATTATTAAATCATTTCGTAGCATTATTCATTCTATGTTGATGCTAAAGTTTATATCAAATTATAAATTATACGTCTTTCTTTTAACCTTTTCTGTCTTCTCTTTTTTGCTGTCTTATTTGACTAATTTGGATCTTTATACAGATGCCATACTGTGTATTGATGGATGGCCTAGCTAAGGCAGGACAAACGCATGAAGCCAAAATAATTTTTGATGAAATGATGAAAAAACATGTCAAGTCTGGTAAGTTGTCTTTTGGAGTTTCCTTCAATGAAATAGAGCATTGTACATGTAGAAATCTATTCCTATTTTCGCTAAGCTGCAACGAACATGAAAAATTAAAAAAAAAATTGCTTTAGCATTTATTGGCCGTCTAGTATTATTTTATGAAAACTACTTTGTCCATTAGGTATATAATACCACCGCAAAAATCTTTATGCAGCACCTACAGTTTTATGTAAATTTGATCATCTTGGCATGATTTCAGAGCCTTAATGAGTCACGACTAATTGGTTTGAAGTTCAATTCTTCACTCCCATATTCTTAATGAGCATGTGCATTGTCTATACTTGGAGCCAAAGACTTTCGTGTGCGAGAGGAGGGCTGGCCTATGGTTTCAATAGCACGCTATAGCGGAATAGCATCGCAGTGGTAGGGTTTCGCACAACGCCATCTCCCCACGACCCTCCTTCAGCTTTGGCGGTCGCAAATTGTGGCAATCCCACTATCAATCTAGACTCACTACAGTTATGCCTATTTTGATGGGAAATGACAGTTTTTTTTTTGAAGAAGCTAATCTATCCCACCTAACTTGGCACCGGAGGGAATCGAACCTGAGACCTCGAGGAGGAGCACACTCCCAGGTCCAAGCCAGTACCACTGGGCCAACCCAAGTGGGTTGGGAAATGACAAAGTTAATTATAACTATTAAGTACGATTGCCACATTTTGAGTATTAATGTATGTTGTTGGAATTTATGTTTACTTTATACATTGTTTTTTAGTCTTCACAGTAGCAGTCTCTATCCTCTAGCTGTTGAGACATATAGCCATTATTGGCCCTCCACTCCACTTATCAGCTTAACCTTTTAGAAAGTTGTCTTGAATAGCTTCTTATGTAATGGATGTCATTAAGAGTTCTGCAAATATGGTAACATGTTATCCTCATCTTCCTATATTTGTTCCATTGTTTGAATTTCTGCAAGAATCTCTATTATTGGAGCTGATAATAGATATATCATATCATAATAACTTTTAACTGAGCTTTTTTTTTTGTTTTTATTAAATGAAGCTTTAGTTCTAGTAATTCTCCAAGATTGGGATATTTAATAGGTGGTAATTTACAAATTTAATTCACACATGCAGATGGCTATGCACAGAGTATTATAATATCAGCATTTTGCCGAGCCAAGCTTTTTCAGGAGGCAAAGCAATTGGCCAAGGATTTTCAAACTACCTTTGACAAATATGACGTAGTTATAATGAATTCAATGCTCTGTGCTTTCTGCAGAGCAGGTGAAATGGAAAGTGTGATGGAAACTCTAAGAAAGATGGATGAATTGGCAATTAGTCCTGATTACAATACCTTCAATATTCTAATCAAATACTTCTGTAGGAAAAACATGTATCTATTAGCTTATCAAACCACGATGGACATGCATAATAAAGGCTATCAACCAGCAGAGGTACGCCGTTTTATTGTCATACTGTTATTGAACTTGTTTTCTGCAGTATGTAACTGTAATACGTTCTTTTAGTTTTATAATTTGTAATATATGGCAACATTTGTTTGCATCCTTGTCCAAGATTTGAACATTTTCATAATATAGATCCTTGTGAATGTCTTGTAATTTCTACATTTATATATCCTTCTGCATATTATTTGATTCATTGTTTTATTATCCTTTCCTCAGAGAAGATATTATTGGTTTTCTTTTAGTGAGCCGTTTACAATCTCACTTGAGTTAAACGGTTACATTCCCGAAGAAAAGACCATTAAAAGAGTGATATAGTGAAAAAGATGATTATAAATGTGAAGTTTCACTTTATTTAAAACCGAGAATGCTTCATTTAATAAAGTTTGCTGTGATTTTTTTCTATCTATGATTATCAGTTTATTGACCAAGTAAAAGTTCTAATATGTTCCTCTCTTTTTGTAGGAGCTCTGTTCTTCTTTAATATACCACCTTGGTCAGGAAAATGCTTGTTCAGAGGCATTTTCTCTTTACAATATGCTGAGATATAGCAAGAGAACAATAGGCAAGGCACTTCATGAGAAGATTCTGCGTATTCTCCTAGCAGGAAAGCTTTTGAAAGATGCATATGTGGTATTCAAGGTATTATTCTCCTAGCATTAATTTATTTTTTTATTTTTTTTAAGTGAAAGTTGGTAGCAGAGAGCTAACTAACCCAAAATATATTGAAAAGAAAGCAAACAAACAAGGAGGGGACTAGGCCAAGACTCCCAAAATATTAATTACAAAATCTATAATTAGGCCAGCCTAAGTTGTTCTTTCCAACCAATTCTCTAACAAAAAGAGGTGTCTCCTGCCAAAGCATCTTTTGATCAGAACTTAAAGCAAAATTGGCCAGAATGTCTGCTACTTGATTTCCTTTCCCTATAAGTATGAGTGATGATGAAACTCATTGATCTCAGATGAATCATTGCATTACTCCATCTGTTTCTTAGGCTCCAAGGAATAACAGAAGAATTCTTAATAGCCATAACCACCAAAGAAGAGTCTGTCTTAAACCAAATTTGATTCCAATGATTTTGATGAGCAATTTCTATAGCTGACATAATACCACAAAGCTCAGCCTTGTAAGAAGATGAGATGCCAAGTGGTTCAGCAAAACAAATAATCATGTTTGCTTCATGGTCTCTGAAGATTCCCCCACAAGCAGCTGGTCCAGGATTTCCTTTAGATGCTCCATCTATATTACATTTGATCCACATAGCAGGAGGAGGATGCCATACAACCTCTATGATTTGAGAAGCCTTTGGATGATGAATAGAAACCTTGAACTGTTTTAGAATAGTAAAATCTCTGATTGAATTGTTAGAAGTTCTCTTAGTGTAATTACCTGAAAGAGAGGTGCTGGCCAAAATCATAGAAATTGCAGACCTCCATGAGGTATTCTTGTTATTAAATCTCACTTGGTTTCTAGCATACCAGATTGTGTTGAGAATGTTGACCAATGCTGCTGTAATCACCACCTTGCCTTGAGGGGACCATGATAAATCACAAAGCTTCCACATATCCTCCATAGAAGAGAATTGCGAACTTTATTTATAGCACAGCCAAACCAAGACCACAGTCTCATTGCATAAGGGCATTGAAAGAATAAGTGCATTGTATATTGGCACAACAAAGAGAACACATAGAGGGAATGTGGCAGCCTCTATTTATCAGATTTTCATCTGTAGGAACTTTCTCATGCATCAATCTCCAGACAAAGAGGGATTTTGATGGGGGAATGTCACAACTCCAAATAGTTTTAGCCCAATGTAGATCTTGAAATTGTTGATTTTTAAAACAGTAAGCTTCCTTCAATTGCAAGTCTCCTGATTCTGAGTGCTTCCAAAGTAGTTCATCATCCTTGTCTTCCAAAGGGATATTAACAGAATTGACAATGCTGGAGATTGCTGGAAAAAGTTGAATGAGCTGAGGAGGGAGATACCATTTCCTATTCAAAATAAAATCTTGAACAGTTGAAGAAAGTCTGCAACTGATGTCCTCAGGAATGTTAAAAACTTCAGCCAAAGGGGAACCACACCAGGCATCATTCCAGAAGTTGATGTCCTTTCCATTGCCTAGTAACCAAAAGGAGTTATTTGAAATCACACTAAATTCTTCTTTAAAACTACTCCAAAGAGAAGAATAGATATGATGATTAATTGTTGCTTTGGATCTTATCACTCTATCTTTCAGAAGAATTGCCCAAGATGCCTGAGAATGAAGCATACTCCAACACATCTATAAATTGGTAGCATTGTTGAGACTGATAAGTGATCTCAGGTTTAATCCACCTTGTTTCAAAGGTCTGCAAACCTTCTTCCAGGAAACAGTTACAAACTTTCTCATGTCTTTGTCACCACTCCATATAAAATTCCTGATGTTTTTCTCCAGATCCTTGAGTAATGAAATAGGCCAAGAGTAAATTGATATGCTATAGGTGAGCATACTTTGTATTACAGATCTAACCAGTTGCACCCTCCCAGCCATTGAAAGAAGACTGGCTTTCCAGCTAGATAGCTTCAACTTGATTCTGTCAGCTATAGGTTGAAGATGACAAACTTTTGGTTTACCTTTAAATATTGGCACCCCCAAATAATTGAATGGTATTGAGCCAATTTTAAAGTTTAACAAATTAACTATTTGATCCATTCTAGCAGGAGAGATAGAATCAGAAAAAAATAGTTGACTTTGCAGTGTTTATAACCTGACCTGAATTCAAAGCATATCTGTCAAACAGTTCTTTTAAGAGCATTCAAGCCTGAACTTCTGCCATTACAGTAAATCATCAGCATAGAATGAGTGTGAAGGGACTGAAATATTTCTGGTCCCTTTGATTTGTTGCAATTTTCCTTCATCCACAAGCTTAGAGATGCTCCTGCTAAGCACATCCTCAGCCAAACAAAAGAGCAATCGAGAAAGAGGGTCTCCCTGCCTGACCCCCTCTGGTTGCATTGAAATAGCCATGAGATTTTCCATTAATTGATACAGATAAAAATGCTGATCTGAGAATAACCTGTATCCAATTACAGAAAATTTGATTAAAACCAAAACAGTTAAGAACTTTTAGCAAGAAAGGCCATTCAAGGGTATCAAATGCTTTAGTTATGTCAATCTTCATAGCTAAGTTTCCCCCAAAAGCTTTGTTGTGCAGTAAATTTGTTGCTTCAGATGCAATACATAAGCAGTCTTTAATGTTCCTTCCATGAATAAAACCCATCTGCTCCTTTGAAACAATTGAAGGCATTATAGCTGCAAGCCTGTCTGCTATAATCTTTGAAATTATCTTAAACTTAAAATTAGCCATAGCAATTGGCCTATATTGATCTGATTATTTTTATTTAGAAATATATAAATCTTATTTTCTTCTCGTAGCGTTGTGGTTCATCTGATGAATCTGACCGTATTCAGGATAATGCAACGTCTATATCTGGCCCCACTACCAAAAGATTTGCAAGTGCATTTATGAAGTCAGGTAACATCAACTTGATCAATGATGTTATGAAGACACTTCATAATTGTGGCTACAAGATTGATCAGGTAATAATAATCTTGACAGTATTTTGCATTTTGAAGACTGTTATTAGAATGACAATCAGTTCATACTATGTTCTTTATAATTCATCCACAAGAAATGTTTTATTAGTTTGAAGTTCCTTTTGTTTATCTTTATTAAATGGATTCAATCTGATTAAAAAAATTCAAATTAGAACAACTGGTTTGTTTAGTGGCCAACTGTGTCCAAATTGAAATATTTTCTGAAGATTGGAGCTAGGTCTCGGGTATTATATTAAACTGTTTACTCAAAAATTATTTATATCCCACCTTGTTGCAGGGTTTATTTGAGATGGCTGTATCACGCTATTTAGGTCAGCCTGAAAAGAAAGACTTGCTTCTACACTTACTACAATGGATGCCAGGTCAAGGTTACATGGTTAACCCATCAACAAGAAACCTAATCCTCAAGAATTCACACTTATTTGGTCGTCAGCTCATTGCTGAAGTTTTGTCCAAGCAACGAGTTAAGTTAAACGCCCAAAAACTTGCTAGATAAAGCATGCAAAATTTTGTAATAGATTACATAATGCCAGCCTTCGTTTGGCTGATAATTTGATCCTCTTTGGTTCACAAGATCTGTAGTTCCATACACCATAAATTGCCTCACTCATTTTTTCCCTTGGCAGTTTTAAGTTGTGGTAGTCTGGTAGATAACCCTTGTAGACCTAAATTCTCATGGTACGGGTTCTCTAGTGTATATAAACAGATGCAAATGTATATTCTCAAATAATTCATTTACTTTTCTGAGTAGTCATCAATAACCTCTGATTTGCAAAGTGAAACTCACTTCAAATGCTTATGTTGAAATTCAGTTGTACGTGGTTACTTGTTAATTCTACAATGACAAGAAATTGATTGAATGAAAGATATAAGGGATGATAAACATATACCTTAAGGTTTATAGTGGAAATTTGATGTCTTAATCTTGAGTGGTTGTGGTTATTCTCCCTATAACACAACTTATTACTTGTAATTGTCTTCTTGTGATCTTGTCTTAATAAAAAAAAAATTATATTAACAAGTGTATGGTTCTATTTACCACAGTGCCCCTGCTTCCCTCCAAATACGTTCTAAAAAAAGATATTGGTTTAATACTTGTTTTTCATTCTCTAACAACTTATTACTGTCTATCATATTGTATTAATCTTTATGTTTACAAATATAGAACTATTTATCTCCCCAAACAAAATAACAAAAAGATGGCTTGTGGTATTAA
The DNA here is from genome assembly GCA_946800305.1 of Medicago arabica. Lineage (NCBI taxonomy): Eukaryota > Viridiplantae > Streptophyta > Magnoliopsida > Fabales > Fabaceae > Medicago > Medicago arabica. The sequence continues at coordinate 1,017,171 of OX326971.1, read as the reverse complement.
TATAACAGATCTAATGCATAATTTTTTTTGCAATACCTGCTGTTTATTATTGTAGACAGAAAAAGTAACTTATATCAAATGCTGATTATGTTGGTAAGACAAGAATGTATGAATAAGAAAAGTAATAAATCATAAAGGACCTAATTTTCATCTTTGTTGGACCCCTGCTAATACTTCTTGAATCTACAATAACTTCAACCATCAAACACAGGTATCTCAACTGGATACAAATGGATTCTATCCGACCATGCACTCTTTACATTTGGATCAATATCAGAAAGGCACTTCCAGACAGCACTGTTACACTTGAAACCACTTCCAAAGCCAATTTGCCAAACCTTATGTCCTTTCTTTACTCTCCTTTTTGCCTCTAAATAGCTTAGTTCATACCACAGAGAAGAAGATGAAGTATTGCCAAATCTATATAGTGTCATCCTTGAAGCCTCTCCATCTTCCCTATGCAGCTTCAGATTTTCCACTATGCCATCTATTACTGCCTTACCACCTGCATGTATACAGAAATGCTCAAAAGCCTTCTTAAAATTTGGCACGTACGTTTCCTTATTCTCCACTGCCCAAATTTTCCTGTGAATCATCGACCACACATATCTCAGTTGCTCGGAATATGGCAAGACAAGAGGGCCTAAGGTTATTATATTGATCCTCAAAGCTGAAGCAGCTACACTTAACAGTGATCGTGAAAGCGAAACACCTACAATACCATTTTCATCGGGTTCCTGATACACAGACTGATATGCTTTGTCATTTGATCCCAAGTGTGTTCTCACAAGATGTTGAAGCTTGTACTTGGCTATTCCCTTGTCCTGATTTTTGTTGGATAGTAAAATGGCCGCTCCTCCCATTCGAAACAACACATTCGCGATAATCATGGATTTTTTATTTCCAACATAGCCATTGGGAGCTACAGCCTCCATGCTTAGAACTAAAGCCAAAGAATTTTTGTGAACTCTTAGAAGATCTCTGGCCAAGCTTATTGATAACAACCCAGCACTGCAACCCATTCCACTTAGGCTGAAACTCTTTACGTTGCTTCGAAATCCAAACTTGTTAATGATGGTTGAGGTAATGCATGGTGTGGGAGAGAAAATACTACAATTTGACACAAGGAAATCAATGCTCTTAGGATGTATATTGTGTTTGGAAAGAAGATCATCAACAATTGTGAAAAGGACCAATTCAGTTTCTGCTTGTGTGTTCTTCAAAGAAGTATAGGGCGGGAGCCGATGAACTGATTCTGGCATGCAAGCCTCATCTCCAATACCAGATTTCTCCAATACTTTGATATGAAAGTCTATGATTTCTTTGTCAAAGTTGTACAAATCTAAGTGCTCTATGAAATGGGAGTGAGGGAGTCTCAAATTGTCAGGAGGTAAATAACAAACATAGTCAATAAGGTAGACACTAGTGGATCTGAAACAAATGTAAAGTAATATGAGAATCAATGATATCACTGCAATTGATTGTGTCACAGAGATGGAGCATTTGGATATGGACGAGAGGTTTAAGAATGCAAAGTAATTTGGTGAAAGACTTTTCATGATCATAAGCTTGAACTTAACCAATTGAAGTTTAGATTTGGTATATTAGTTCAAATATGAAGAATTAGCTTATTTTAGTATATAAGTAAGTAGAAGGAAGATTTAAAATGCAACTGTTTTATTCTTTTCTCATGCCGTGTGTCATTCCCTTTATGTAACACAAATTTCGCAAAACAAAAAATAAAAATTGCATTTACAATCAAAACACTTGGACTTTTTTGTTGTTCCCTTTTCTTCCCCCTAAATAAATGCATTATTTTGGGAAATGCAAGTAATCACGAAGTTTGTGTGTTTTTTAATAAGCCATCATCACAAAGTTTGTGTGAAATAACCGTATGAACAACTTCGGTTTTATGAGGAGTAATTTGCAACTAGTATACTCCTCTAAAGTAACTGCAATTTCATAGAAAGAAGCCATCTAATGTAGTGATTGCAGAAGTGACCAAGGTAAGAAGTAAGATAAAACATCATTTATACAGGCTCTTCCAAGTTTATCCTTGACATAAAATGAAGCAAAAATTATGCATTTTTTACCCAATTAAATAAGCAAGAATTCATCCAATGATTCGGTTTGTTAATTTTATCTTCTTCATTCTAATGTTTTATCATGGTCTTTTAGACGCCGTCCGGGGCATTCATTTTTTGCTAAAGACTGATGGTTTCCTAGTCGACATGAGTTTCAGTCACCTTGAATTTTCACACACACACACACACTCGTGGCATAGTAGATTTTGATCTTCCTGGCCTCTAGCCATCTCTGATATGTAACAGTCGTTACTATATGATGTACAAGTCAATTATAAACATTACGACCTCAAAGGGTATTTGAACTGGAAAGAGCTAAAACTTACGATCAACAACATGGCTTAAAAACTGGAAAGTAAAGCACCATAACATACCACTTTGTTTTATTGTGATTTCTGAATGGTAAAAGTGCAGTAACATGATGCAATTTCAAACATAAAAGGCAATTTATGTCATTTCTCTTATTGATACTCTTGTTTGCAACAAATTCCATACATCGTGAAAGGAGTAAGTGGACCATAAATTACAACAATTTGGCAAAAATTGAATCATGATTAATGTACTTTATCATAAATATGCAAATACAAACCTACTCTCCCTATACTCCCAACAAAAATGGTTTCCTTCGCATTTTCCTCAGGATAATAACCACATACAATAAAGAAACAAAAGAAGTCATAGTTGTGCCACTCATGCCGCTTTAAGGCTCCTTGCCAAATGCTCATAGTATTCCCTTTGCTGCTCCCAAAAAACAAACAATATAAATTTATAAAACTAATTTATCCAACATAAGATATCAGATCTCATGTAGAAAATATATTTCAGAATGAACCATACCGTAGCTGACACAGATGGAGAAGCTTTAGTCAGTGCTACTTCAAAATGACTCGTCCTAATGGTCAATGTATCGGTCAAAGTATCGCAGGTTGTCTCAATTGAGGCCAACTTCTCATCAAGAGCAGCCATTACTGCTTCGTTCATCTGAATACACAAGAAAATCAGCAAATCCCAAAATTTACTCCCCATTCTTCTTATAGAGCAAAGACGACACCAAAAATACAAAGAAAAATAGTAGAAACATACCAATTCTGCAAGATCAGCACCACTAAGGTTTTCACATGCTTCCATTCTTCCAATGGCACTCAAATCCACACTAGAATCAATATGTTTATTCCTTGCAAGAGCTTTCAATATCAAAACACGGTCATCTGAGCTTGGGAGAGGAACATAGAGCAGTTTACCAAACCTACCAGGCCGTAAGAGAGCGGGGTCCATCACATCAGGCCTGTAAAATGAGACTAAGTGAATACAGCATGATGTGGAAGTCAAATGACTTTAGAGATGATAAACCAAAGGTACCTATTTGTTGCACCAATCACAAAAACACCCCTCCGCTGCTCAGCACCATCTAACTCGATAAGCAACTGCAATTTCATATAATTGTCGTATTTTATTCATTTTGTTATGAAGAGTAAGAAGTCAGTATGACAATGTTTCTTTTGTTTAAACCTGGTTCAACAGTCTTTCAATAACCCATCCACCTTCTTTACCACGTTTGGTAGTCAAAGCATCAACCTGAAAATGGTAAAAGTTAAATCTTACACGCATTTAAGCATTGAAGTTTACGTTGCAAACAATTTTACAACACAGCCCTTCCTAGACTAAGGAAATAAATAACAGATAACCACACAGGCCTTTTGCAGGTTTGTTGAGTAAGAAAATAATTTTTCCACGCAGCAACATTCGCTGCATATGTAGGAGAGAATATGGGAGAAATGCATAACAGTGAATAAAGGAATACAGCAAAAACAATTGCAATGGTAGTATGGGATAGTTCCTACAAATATTCAACATTCTAGACAACAATTTTAAGTTATAGTTTGCAAGTTTGAAATAAAATGGTTGTGTCTTGATATAATATAAGAGTTAACCAACATTCTTAGGAAAAGAGAACTACAAACCTCATCAAAAAATAGTACACATGGTGCACAAGTCCTTGCACGATTAAACAATGTACGCACTGCAAGCTCGCTTTCCCCAACATATTTATTTAGAAGCTCGGGTCCCTAAGAATTCAATAAAAACAATTCAAATATCCAAAAAAAATGCTTTATTCAAAACAGAGGAACAGACATTTTCTGTAAACCAAAATTGATGATAAAGGGATGGAATAGTTAGACAGACCTTAATATGAATGAAATTAGCTCCTGCTTCATTGGCAACAGCCTTGGCAATCAATGTTTTACCACAACCTGGAGGTCCAAAAAGCAAAAATCCAGACTCGAGATTCATCCCAATTCCCTGAAATGGTTAAATCCAACAACACCGATCAGTGACCGTCTTGAGAAGTTGTGATATACAACTTACCATAATATTTCATAAAATAGTGAAGACAAAATGAATTGATCAATTTTTAAGATAAGATTAATTAAGAACATAAAATGTCTCTCGAAAACCTATGCGCACTGCTGCTACCTCGCCATGACAAATTGTCTCTCTTCTAACAGTCTTGGGTCCAACAGAATTTCTCTCACATTTAACTTTGACCTACTGGTCTGGGATCATTCCTATGGTTTGGAATTACATAAATCCAAAACATGCAATGCACACCCCTTAATTCATTCAACACCCATTTATTTACAGCTACATCTTTCTATTTAAATAACAAAGAGAAAGATTTCACTGAATGATTTCGCAATATACTGGAGACAATCACAAAGATATAAAAGTCAGTTTGACTTGATGATATTTTATTTTTTCTAGTCTACTTGATCCACAAGTTGACTTTAATTAATAGAAATTGCATTAAAAAGTGCAGTATTAAAAATTACCTCATAATACTGGGGTTTTTTTACACGCATTACAATATAGCGATTAAAATCATGCCTTAAACTATCAAGCCCGCCAACATCTTCCCATTTGACATTAGGAATGGAGGAGAACCCTTCTCTTCTTGCTGAAGGTTGCACCATTTTGACTGCTTCCTGTATAAATTCCCAGATAAATGTGATTATGTCCTTTATGCATATATAAATGTTCGAGGAAAATCAAAGACTAAAATTACAAGACTAAATAACAGCATTTGTATCCTTGTATAGAGAAAGAACATTTAATGGAGAGAATAAAAAGTAGAGGATAAGGTATCCTCCTAAACACAATGATAGTAAAACAAATCTAGAAAAAGGCGACGGGGGAATAATAATAATAATAATAATAATAATAATAATAATAATAATATAAACACAATGATAGTAATACAAATCTAGGAAAAGGCGACAGGAATAATAATATCAATAATAATAATAAATAAATAAATAAATAATTAATTAAATCTAAAGCACCTCGAAATCGGACATTTTGATAGCAAGCTTAGTTATTTCTTCAGGCAACCAAGGTTCTCTCCACCAGCCTTTAGTATTCTCACTTATGACATCTTGAGATAACTCACGTTTCCTTTCATCAATTATCCTCTTCATTGCCAAATTACCAGCTTTGTTGGCCAGAGCTGCCAAATCAGCACCAACAAATCCTGGAGTAGACCTGGCTATTTTACGCAGATCAAACGAACCATCAAGTTTAATATTGCGAGTAAGCACAGAAAGGATCTCCTCCCTGGCAGATTCATCAGGAACGCCAACAAAAAACTCGCGATCAAACCGACCAGGCCGTCTAAGAGCAGGATCAAGAGAATCAGGCCTATTTGTGGCTCCAATTACAAGAACATAGCCACGAGGTTCGTTAGAAGTCTCTGGTTCATCCATGGAAGTCATTAACTGGGTCACAATTCGTTTCTCCATCTCACGCTGTAAATCCTCTCTTTTTGAAGCAATGGCATCAATCTCATCAATAAAAACAATCGATGGAGCAGTCCTTTTTGCTTTATCGAAAAGCTCTCTAATATATTCTTCAGATGCACCTAATTAAGAAAGACACAGCTATTCAATAAAACAGTTCTGAATCATCTAATAGTACTAGTGGATACAATGACAGTCACTAGCTAGCAATAAAAATTGCAGAAGCATTCTGCAGTTGCCAGCTAAATAATTTGAAACTTTATTCTCAAACAAAGGTGCTAAACACACTTCAGTAGTTCAGTTCACTTTAGGAGTGATCTAAGACTAAGCATCAGTTTGGTTAAATTCATTCACGATTACTTGTGGAAAAAATATATATTAAAAGAATCTCACAATAACTATGAGTTTCTTAAACAATAACTTCACATATATGGCTTTTTTGGATTGGCTTATTTGAGCTTAGCTACTGGCATAAGCCCTTGTGACACTGTCCGTAAGAACTTATGGAAACAGCTTCTGACATATTCATAAGCTGTTTTCAGCTTATTTCCATAAGCCCTCGAAGTTAGCTTATGAAAAACAGATTATACATTATACAAAAACAACAGTTTGAATTTATTTTATCTTGTGTTATAGAAATAGCTTATTATGCTATAAGCTTCAAAATAAGTTGTTGATTCAAACAGGACCATAATATAACTCAATTGATCAGAAACTCTCGTTGAACTTATCTATAAACACTGGTATATAATATAACTCAATTGAGTCAGAAACTCTCATCTAACTTATCTACAAACACTGACTTATAAAGATTTTCATAAATGATTAATCATAAATTTCTTTAAATTGGAAACTCTCACAAACTAAAAGCTAACCCAAACTAAGCCTAAACAACAACAACAACAACAATCAAGCTTTGTCCCACTAAGTGGGGTCGGCTACATGAATTGTTCTATCAAAAACCATATTTTTATCCAACTCATTAATCTCTAGACTCTTTTTGATAGGTTCTCTTATGGCATTTTTAGGTCTTCCTCTACCTCTAGTGATTTGACTCCCCTTCATATGATCTACTCTCCTTATTACAGAATCCACATATCTTCTCTCTACATGCCAAAACCACCTAAAGTCCAGTTTCTACCATCTTTTCTACTACAAGACCTACCCCAACTCTCTATAATGTTGTCATTTCTAATCATATCCCATCTAGCCTAACCACACATCCAAACTAAGCCTAAGAGTAACAAAAATAACATAACCTAAAAGCTAATCCCTATGAAGCACAGACTCTAAAAGTACACTGACGCATCCTAAGAGTAACAAAAATGGAAGGTATCAGCAAATACCTGAGACACCAGAAATCACCTCGGTAGCCGAGATACGATGAAAAGGAAGACCAGTCTCGTTAGCAATAGCATGAGCAAGTCTAGTCTTTCCACAACCAGGCGGTCCATGCAACAAAATCCCAGTCACCGGTTTCACTCCTAAATGCTTAGGCAACTCAGGATTAATCAATGACACAATATCCATCATCAATTCCTCCAATATACCATTCATCCCACCTAAATCCTTAAACATCGGCCCTCCATTCCCTTTCACCTCATCACCACCGCCAACATTAGAACCCGAACCCCATCCCTTCGATAATTGCTTCCCTTTCCCTTTCGCCACCGACTTCGATTCACCGCCATCTGCATTAACAGTAATAGTAGCTTTACTTGAGTTTCCTATATCTAATTCAACATTATTTTCCTTAATTCCTTCTTTGTTTCTCGTGTACGAATTTCTAAGCATATCTTTCATCAAATCAAAAGCAGGTTCAACTTTCTCACTATAAATTGCATCCTCTGAAGTCGAAACTGCACCTTCATCAGAAGAAGAATCTTCTTCAGAGGATGATTCAACCCGCGTGTTCATCCTCTTTTCAATGTGACGAGCTTCCAGTCTTTGTAATTTTTCTTCAGATTCATCTATCATCGCATCCTTACGTCTCTTCCGAGAAGAATTACGAACCTCATCGTCGGAGTCATCCACGGCAGCGTTTTTAGGATTAGATTTCCGTGAGGAAGATTGAAGAGCGTCGTGAACGAATCGAATGAGTTGTTGTTGTTTGGTTCGTTGATAATCAGGGTAATTTGAACGAAGATGTTCGACGATTTCTTCGGCGGTAGTGTACTTTGATTTGCAGGTTTCAACTCGCCGGCGAAGTGCAAATTGCAGAGACCTTCCTCCGCCTCCGCCTCCGCCTCCGCCGCCGTTTCTTCTTCCCATCTTGTTCAATCTCATAAACACAAAACAGTAACTATTGAAATTATGTCACGTTTTAATAGTACTAGGGTTTATATGTATAACACTTCGGATGAGATTTTATATTCTTTTTTCAAAAAAACAAATCATTCTACATATTTAATTCTTATTATTTTTTATTAGCATTTTGCGTGAGTAAATGTTGGTTTTTTTCTTTAAAAAAAATAATGTTGGTTTATAATTTTTTTACTATTTGATACGTTTCGAATATATTATTGATCACTGTTATTCCATAGCGTATTTTTTTTGTTGCCAAAATTATTGTTAATTCATAAGGTTGATCCTACTATTATTTCGTAAGAGATTATCTTTGCATTTGCAACAAGGTTAGAATCAATTCAATACAATTTGATGTAAACCTCTTCTTTGATCCTCGAAAATGCAATTTTGATTGTCATATAAGTGTCTAAAAGTTTATAAGTCCAAATATATGAAATATCAAATTCCTCATTCAATTTGCTAGAATTATGTTGTGTCATCTTAAGTGACATCGTTGTTTGTCCACGTTGATGGCACTTCACTTTTAGAACCCTAAACACAAGCTTCATGTTCGTTAAAACCTTTAACCTTTAAAAATATTGAATTTTCGTCATCGAAACCCTAAAACCAATTAGCAGTGATGAAGAATCTATGGATAAAAAACGAAGTTTCAACCAATATAAAACTTAAACTTGGAATTGAGTGTAATGTGTCATCAACTTAAAAAAATCATGTCGTCATCTAATGTGACATATCAACATCTCTCCTAGAGTTGCTTTGCAAAATGTGTATTTTGGTTTTCGTTAAACAATTTGACAAAATAATCCGATATTTTATAAATTTGAGATCCAAAATTTCGAAACAAACAGTTGTCGAAAATTTCTATGAGCTGGGAAACATCTTCAATTTTAAGTAATTATATCTTCTCAAGCTAATTTTGCTTAGTTTTATTAAAAGATAAGTTAATATTATGATCGCTCATTCTCTTCAATAAAGCGTCCTTGTTACATACTAGAAACCGCAATTAATTGAACCTAATCACGGTTTTTCAAATGAGTCATTCAAATACCCTCTTCTAATCGAGTGAATGGTAGGTATTCCCTCCGTCTCACAATAATAGTCTCTTTAGCATTTTTTCTTTTTCTCAAAATAATTGTCACTTTAAAATACCAATGCAACATTTATTATTTTTTTCCTTTATTATACTCTTATTTATTGAATTTCATCTAACTTAACTGTTCCACTAACTACAATTAATAGGAGTATTTGAATAAGAAAATGATTATAATCGTGCACAAATGAAAGAATTTTTAAGGCAAAGGTACCATAATAGTAAGTGGTCTTACAATAGATCATGTGTTGGTACCAATTGATTAGATGAGTCTCTCCCTCCCTCTCTCCCTCTCCCTCTCTCTCTCAGACACCAGTAATTCCTACGGCTACAGTGGAACAAATTTGGGGAATGGAAAACTGTTGGAACGCATAAAGGAACCGAAAATTTACTTTTTGTTTTAGAAATGTACGCTCGTTGATAAAATTGAGAAAAGACAAAGAAAAACTCTTCAATTTGAATTTGTGCTCAGGTGTCATATTGTCGCATATCTTATGAGCAATGAACATAGACTTTTTTTTTAGGGAAGCAATGAACAAACTTGACATTAATTAAAAGCGCATTTTGTATGCTACGTGTGCTAATTAATTAACAGATCATAGATTCATTTCACAACTGAGTTTAATTTGAAGCTCTTCGCATCTACAACTTTCATAGAGTTTGGAGAGTTTTGAAGTAAAGGGCATGGGTGTTGCTGCAAGCTACTGAACAAGGGAGAGTTTGCATTTCACTGTTAGTGTTTAGTGGCATGCTGCTCGCCAGGCACTACTTGGTAATAAATTAAGATGACATGATATACCAACTGTATCAAGGATCGCAAATTTTTTAAGAACCTTGACTTACAAGTTTTGTTGAAACAGTTAAACAAACTCTTAGCATGGACATGCTTTAACTTCAAGTATAGCATGAATGTTGGGAAAAACACAAACTGACAACAAAAAAACCATCAATATGTTGCAAACTTCCACTCATTCTAAGCTATCATCATTTTTCTCCTAAAGTTGAGTAGCATTATTTTAACGTATAACTCATTTTGTGGTAGTATATCAAGCAAAAGACAACATAACTAGTGATCTCCAGAATGCTGACCTTCCTGTGGTTCAAGCTGATCATCAAATGAGAATTTGCAATGCAAAAATAACTGGTAAAATCACATACCAAGCGACGTAAAATGTGACAGGAAGATGATATACCAAGACATCAAGCAATAACCACTGGACAAAACAGAAAGAGCAAAGATTAAGAAGTAAAACCTTGTCAGAAGTGAAACCTTGCCATTTCACCTCTTTAAGCTATAATCAATAAATGCTTGGGTGCCATCAACTTCCCCAGATAATGTCAGGATGCATTTCTGCTGATAGAGTGAGCACAGCTGATCCAATAAGTTTAACAAAGAATGAGCAACTGTGTCTACTTCTGATCCAGCATAAAGTTACTAAACCCACGAAAAGAGACTGGTAAGCATACATAGTGTAGACTTTCCAATACTAAATCAATAATTCATGAACATACTTTCAGCAAACCAAATAAAATGTTACAGCATCCTTTGGAATTGGAATTACAGCACAAAATAGAATTGTGAGTTCAAAAAAACAAGGAAAAGTGCAAAGCCAGTGATCTTACAAGTGCCATTACTTATGAGTCTAAACTGATGATTTAGATGTCATGATAAACATATCCATTAAGTGGTAAAATTAATATAAAGATATGTTTTATGGTACACGTGCTGAAATCCAAATCATGGCAGTTAGGAAAATACATAAATAACTGAATCGAGTGATCTCCCCAATCACAGCTTGCATCCCTTTTCAAGACAAAAGATCATCGAACCAAAACCTGAAAAATACACACAAAATCAGTTAAAGAAACAGGTAATAGCATAAAATATCTCACAACTCGATACAAGGAATAACACATGGAAAAAAATCAGTGTTTCAAGGATGTTAGTTTGAAATCAAGAAGGACCTAGATGAAAAAGTTGCATCATGATTAACACCTTAGACATCCACGAAGCAAGCGCAAGGATGGAACAATATTTGAATATACAAGATTAAGCTTGAAAGACCACCTAGCTGCACCACAGCAGAAGATGAACAAGGAAGAAACCATGAAGAGGGTAGAAAGTTTGTGCAATTATAATTTAATTTAATAAAAAGAAAACAGCATCAGATGGTATGCAAACTAATAATAGAATTTAGAAGATTTACAATACTAGCAAACACATACCAAAATAAGAAGGAAAAAAATCGGTACTTTCCATGATAATAATACTCATACCTGTATGATAATATACTCATACCTGTATGAGAATGATCGGGCAAGAAAGGCAGTCATATGAGCAACTTGTCCCGGATGGGGGTGCGAGACAAGAGTGTTTAACAGTGTCTCATTTTGCCTTCAGGTTGACAACCAAAAGTAAATTTACTCTTAGGTTGCAGAACTTAATTAAAAAAAAAAAAGACTAAACAAGAACAATGCTATACAGATATCATGTTTATTCCCAACTTAAACCCAGAAAATATTATTTATGCTAGTTCAGAAAGCCAAGGATAATAGCGCATTTATATGGTTTCGATGAACAGAAAAGATTACAAAAATCAATAAACAATAAGCAATGCAGCAAGCTATCCCCTTCAGAAGTGTTGACATAAAGCTCAGAACAGCGACTAAATAAAATAAGCATTACTAAACTCAATTATCACAGATCTTACCCTTTATACAACAGAGTATTTGCCAGGTTGAGTTCCGCCAGGTAGTTGCAAAGCCTGATGAGTGATATCTTCCAAAACTCGTTTCAATTCTGCTTTGGCTCTCTTAACAGATTGTTCACTAGGACCCTCAATGAACAAGTAGAGTTTTCGATCCCCAGGCCCTGCGACTTTGCCAGGTGGGAAAAACTGCCCCCTTGTAGTAATAGCAGCTCCAGTCCACTCAGAAATGGGGCCCAAAGTTTCCTTGTGTGTGACTTTCCAACGAGCATTCTGGGGGAAATCATTTATTTCCAACTCAGCCTCATAATGCTCTGGCAATGCTTCAGATTGTATTTTTGCTATGTTTTGCTGCAGGTTCATAGCAGCTAATGCTGCTCGAGTAGCCCCGTCGTTTGTACCAATAGATCCAATCACAGGCAAGACTGTTGAAACAGATGGTATCCCACCAATTGGAATCAGTTGGGCTGCAGAGATCGGAGTATGGTGCTGTGAGATATCACCTCCTGCCTTCCTAATACCTTCATCTTCATCTTCAGAATCTGACTTGTCTTCTTCAAATCCATATTCTTTGGCTTGGGCTTTCTTTGCTGCTCTCCTCACCTCATCTTCCTCTTCATTAAATTTAAAGCCAGTGCCTCCATAACCAGTCCCATGGGCTTGCTCCAGTCCTTGAGTCACTTTTGCCATAAAGCCGTCGGCAAGGGATTTCAGATCATCGGGAACAATCTGCTCAGATAGCTCCAAAGCTTTCACCAGATCTGGTGCATATCTTGCATCTTCTTCAGAAATAAATGTGATGGCACAACCCTTTCGGCCAGCACGGCCAGTGCGCCCAACACGATGTACATAATCTTCATAGTGGTTTGGAACATCAAAATTGATCACCAATTCAAGCTCCTTAACATCTAATCCCCTGGCAGCAATACTTGTCGCAACCAGCAAATTGCAGACATTGCTTTTAAAATCAGATATTGTGGATTCACGGTCTGTCTGATCCTTAGCCCCATGAAGAGAAAGACATGGATAGCCATGTTTCATTAGATCCTTGAACAGTGCATCACATTTATCTTGTGAGTGGACAAATACCAAAATCTTTCCTTTCTCATACCATTCTCCAAGCAGTTCCAAGAGTCTAAGGAACCTCTCATTTTCTGGCCTCACCTCAACTAACTGTGCTATATCTTTGTTTACAACACTCCTCCCACCAACTTGTATTTCAACAGGTTTATTCAAAACCTTGCGGGCCAAAATTTCAACCTGGCGGGGGAAAGTGGCAGAGAAGAGAACTGTTTGACGATCTGGCCGAATATTCTGAACAATTCTTGTGATTTGAGGTTCAAAGCCCATATCAAACATCCGATCTGCCTCATCCATGACCAGATAAGTTACTCTACGCAGGTTAGTAATTTTTCCACTACTAGTGCACAGTATGTCAATCATCCTACCTGGAGTACAAACTACTATCTCAGTACCACGTTTCAACTCACTGATTTGTTGAGCAACACCAGAACCTCCATAGACAGGCACACACCTGATACCCATTACCTTTGTGAACTTCCTTATATCACTGTGAATCTGTTGAACAAGTTCTCTTGTAGGGGCCATAATAAGCCCAATAGGTCCATCTCCTACAACAACTGGTGGCTGATCCTTGATATGCCTCAACATTGGCAGAACAAAAGCAAGGGTTTTACCTGACCCAGTTTTGGCAACGCCTATGCAATCTCGACCACTCATAATTACAGGCAACGCCTGAGCTTGAATAGGCATTGGCTTTTCAAAGTTCGCCTTCTTTATTGTGTCTAAGATTTTGCTAGTGAGTCCAGTTTGATTCCATGACTTTACAGGCTTGGGCACATCCTTTCCATGTATCTTCAACTCTAACTGCTTCCTGTAAAATGCAACTTCTTCAACAGTCATCTTTGAAACCTCCTTCACTTCAATATAGAAATTCTTTCTGAATGGTATATAGTCAATCTTTGAGTGGTCAACAATAGAAAGCTTTTCAGCTTTTGTTTTCTTCACTCTTTTCATGAACTCATCGTCATCTTCATCTAATGGATCGCCTTCAACTTCAGGATCTGCATAATCTGAATCAGACTCTTCACCAGGAATTATCCTGCCAATAGATTTATTTGAACCTTTCCTTGATTGTCCACCATTTCTACTTTCAGCCCCTTTATCTTTGGGATTCAAGTCTGAAGCTTTATCAGATGGTGCTGAGTTAACAGCATTATTAAGCTTTTCAACCTCAGGAAGAACCATAGAATTCATGAAAGCATCCAATGGGTCTATTTCATCCTCTGCAGGAGCACCAGCATCTCCATTCTGTAAATCAGATGCAACAGTTCCCTTGTCAACATCCACCGCCATTGAATCAGTAGGTTCATTATCAGCAAGTTTATCATCTTCGTCTATATCCATACTTGTATGTTTACCAGTTCCATCTTCATCATCAGATTCCTCCCCATCAAGTGTCCATTTCTTTCCAGACTCAGGTTCAACAACACTTGCTTCACCTTGTTTTTTTCTTTGTGCCTCTTCCTCCAACCTCCTTAGCTCTTGCCAGGCTTGAACTTTCCTCCTCCGCTTTTCCATTTCATCATCCAGCCTCTTTTGTTCCTCTTCCATCTCCTCCTCACGGGTCTGTTTCTTCGCTTTCTCTTTAGAATCCGAGTCATCTCCATCACTCTTTCTCCTAGGACTCCCATCAACCCCCTCAGTTTTCCTACTTGACTTTCCCGAACTCTTTTCCTTCTCTCGCCTCTTGTAATCGTCATCATCTTTCTTATGCCGCTTCCGATTTCTCTCCCTCAACTCCCCATCACTGTTTTCACTATCAACATCCCGATGCTTCTCCCTCTCCCGTACTCTCCTCCCTCTATCTCTCTCCTTTTCCCTTTCCTTTTCCTTCTCTCTCTCATGATCCCTTCTTTCCCTCTCCCTTCTTTCTTTCTCTCTAATCCTCTCCTTCTCCTCTTTTCTCTCCCTCTCTTTCTCCTTTTCCCTCAATCTCTCCCTCTCCTTTTCTTCCCTCTCTCTCTCTTTCTCCCTCACTCTCTCCTTTTCCTTCTCCTCCCTCTCTCTTTCTCTCTTCCTCTCCCTCAATTTTTCTCGTTCGACGTCATGAACACGTGCCCGGTCCTTCTCTTTACTCTCCTTCCTCTTCTCCCTATCTCTATCATGCTTCTCATCAGAGTCAGTACTTTTCTCTCTATCATGCCTCCGAGATTCACGGTCCCTCTTATCCTTGTGCCTACTACCATCGCTACTTCGATCCTTACGATCACGATCACTACGATGACTCCTCTTAGAATCACCATCATCTTTCCTAGATTTATGTTTTCCCTCTTCCATCACTACAAAATCAAAACCCACAAATATGCATCAGAAACGATATACTGTTATTATACAATCGAATTCATAAACAATAGAAGAATACAAATTCAATAATGAATTCAATTGAAGATGAAAATTGATACAAATTCGAGAAATATAGAGATAGATGGAAATATAATATTGAGTGAAGAAAATGAATGTGTGTTACGGTGAAGTTTATGGCGTAAATATAACATACCTTAAGTTTTGAACGGAACGGAACGGAACTGAACTGTGAAAATGGAAGTGTTGAAAATTGAGATTGGAGATGATGGGTGAAATCGCACGCAGGTGTTAGGGTTTTCGGATTCGTCAATAGAAAATTCAACTGATAACAAATTTCAACCTTTTTGGATTGGGGAGAACTATATATATATATATATATTATTATTTTTCTTTAAATATTATAAACAACTATTCGTCCAATCGCATTTATAGATAAAAAAAACTACTTTTTAAATTTATTTGATTTGATCACATTTGTAAAAGAAAAATACTTTTTAGAATATCTAATATTATCTATGAATCCTGTAAAATAGTTTTTTTCTTCTTATAAATATGACGGAAATGAGTAGTTTATAAATTTAATTTGGATTCACCATTTTCCTTGCATTCGACTTCGTATCATCTTCTCATTCTATATTTTTTTTTTATATAAAAACGTTATATTCCTGGGTAAAGTAAAAAATAATGTTTACATAGATTTTTCTTTTATTCCTCTATTTGAAAATACAACCGTTGGAGTTTGGGATGATCATTGGAAATTAGCTACTTCTACTCTAAAATTAGTTTTAGTAACAATTTTAATGTAGAACTTACTAGTTTTGGCATTCGTAATGCTCAAAACATTTCCCTTAATCGTGTGATTTTTGAGATTGATTCGTCGGTGGTAAATAATTGGCTTAATTACATAATTGGTCCCATAATTAATTTCCAGGTTTCGTATTGGTCCCTTAATTAATAAAAGTTTTGTTTTGATCCCTTAATTCAATCTCGTTTGCCAATTTGATCTCATTCTGTTAATTTTAACGTTTGAACTTTTTTTAGAAAAGAGAACCGTTTGATTTTGAAGGTCTATAGGACCTAACAGTGGACCATCGACATCTAATTTTATTCCACATTTCTTCATCTTCTTTCTTTTTTCTTCTTCATCTTCATATCATTTTCATCAATCTTCAACAACAACCAGAAACAACAATAACCATTGTCAACAACAACACCTAATCTTCATCAACCAAAATTTAATTCCTTAAACCAAAAAAATTGTGAATCTGAATTGAACCCATCATGAATTCTTGTTTTAGTTTTTCTTTATCCCATTGAAATTGCAAATCCGAATACAAAACCCAGTTCAAAATCGTGGATCAACTCAGAAATGGGTATTCTATGTCAAGCAAAGACATTAATTTTAGCATTGAATCTAATTTTCCCCCAAACAACAATTGAATTGAAGCAAAAAAACACAGTTTTGAGAATGTTAAAATTGAATTTCTCAAAAAAAGATAGACACCGCGTGAACCAATTAGAATTTCCTATAAAAACCCAATTTGTCCAACATCATCTCCATTTAACAAATAATGGTGGTGAAAATGAGTTTTGTGATGCAAATTAACAGAATAGACACCACGGCTATATGGTGGTGAAAATGAATTTCCTATGAAAACCTAATTTCCTATATATATATATATATATATATATATCAAAACCAACCATGTTTTTTCGCTAAGCCATGTGTACATGTATTATCAAGAATATTACTCTCATTGTTACTATCTTTGAATTTGAAACTTGCTTCATTCTAATGATTGGATCGTGCCTACGTAGCACATCTAGAAAAGCTTCTCATAGCACCCGTAAAAAACTTTGTAACTTTTCACTACATCAATTAAATTAAATGTCTAACCTTCCAATTCTCCACTATATCAATTTAATGTCTAATTATATATATAAAAGAAAATCACAAAAAAAATTTTAGCTCTCATTAAAAAGAAACGTCCATGAACCTAAAAGACTATCCCTTAACATTCCTCCATATATATATATATATATATATATATATATATATATATATATATATATATATATATATCTTTGATATCTTTGAATTTAAAACTTGATTCATTCTAATGATTAGATTGTGCCTACGTGGCACATCTAGAAAAGCTTCTCGTAGCACCTGTAAAAAAACTTTGCAACTTTCCACTACATCAATTAAATTAAATGTCTAACCTCTCCAACCTTCCAATTCTCCACTATATCAATTTAATGTCTAATTATATATATAAAAGAAAATCACAAAAAATTAATTTAGCTCTCATTAAAAAGAAACGTCCATGAACCTGAAAGATTATCCCTTAACATTCCTCCATCATAACCCACAAAGTGATAAAATTTAGTGTATAATATCTTTTCAGATTCACTTTCACCCTTTATATCCACTCATCCCTACACATTTCACAATTCCACTCAAATTGTGAGCATATTCACCATGGTTCTATATTGATAAACTATCATATTCATATTTAACAAAGTTTTTTTATTCTTCATTTGTACAAAAGTTTTGTATTTTTGTTTTTTAGGTTGTAAGTGTTGTTTTCGTAATTCAAAAATTCAGTTTTTACTACCAAAGGGATTACCGGGTTGAGTCACGACCAGGTCGCTCTCTTTAAGACGTTTCGCGGCACTACCCAAACTTGTGCTAGGTAGACTAACAACTGCGCCGCCTCTAGGATAAAACAACTCAAATCACTGTTTCAATTACGCACTGCACAATGTGTAATTATTCGAGAGTATACACCTCAAATTATGGGTTAATCGTTCGATTAACACCACTCGTTACGGTTCGTAGCTGTTCTTATCGAAACCAAAGAAAGGAGTAGAGGAGGAAGAATGACTCGTTAACACAAGTCGAAGGGAGAAGAGAGAAAATGCACAGGAATCATCTACTGTGGATTTCGGTGTAAATAATGAGTGGGCGAGCTCTCCTTTTATAGGGAGAGATCGTAACTTAAAGGATTAAGTCAACTTGATCCGCAAGTTTTAGGTTTCTCAGTTGGACATATCCGGATACGCGTTTTGGATCGGGTCGGATCGTAACAAATTAGCACTTTTCGGATAATGATGAATTAATTAAATAATTAATTCTTCATTTTCAAGTGATAAAAAATAAATATCTTTTTGACCCAAGCCTGGTCCGATCCGGACGGACGGGCGACGGCGCGCGCGTGATATATTATTTTTTCTCTAAGCGCTCACCCGTTCACAAAAGTGGGTGCCCCAAAAGCACACCATTGGAGGTCCCCCCATCTCTATATAAACACTTGCTAGTTGGGGTGACCCTCCAATGTGGGACATTTTTAAGTCACACTCCGACACACTAGTTTTTGCACATTGTGTTTTTTCTATCCAACTTCTCACTAGAATTTAACTAGTGTTCCAACGGTAAGTGACCATATTATACTGCATATATGATGCTAATATATTAAGGTATCCACTCTTCCTCTTATGTTCCATTTGATCTATTGGTAATAAACGCAATCTCATATTAACAGTGCTTCATTACAAATTGGAAAATCAAACATTATATAGCTAAATGCTAATTCTACTTCTTTTTTTCTTCTGAAAAAAAGTGTTACATTTGGAAATCAAGCATGAGCATGTAAGTTCAATGGAAAATTAAAATAACGTAGACTAATGGAACATTTGATTTTTTTTAGGGGAAGTAGATCATTTAATTATTTAGGAAAATGAATTATATATCATCTATGCAATGCTAATATAGAATAACATTCTACAATTCTAGAAAAAATATAACTAATGAGTTTATCCTTCAAACTTACATGGTTTTTCATTAGTATAAACATCACTTTTGTTATTTGGAATCACCTTATATAAAATCACAATTATTTGATAGTTACGATAGATAAAAACTTTTAAGGATATGGTGTAAGTGGCTTACATCACTAATAAATCGTTCAAATTTCTTTATCATTCTATAGAAATATAAATTATCCTATTCACTTTCTCCTATATTTTTTGTCGAAGAGAGGGCCAAATCCCTCAACTTTCTCACTCCTCATTTTTAAACCTCTTGATCTTCTCAAAGAATATCAACAAGTAAGGAGAACACTATCCTACCAACATGTATTTTTTTTATAGAAGAGAAGTTGTCCTATATAGATGAAATAGTATAAAAGTATTAGAACAAATTTGGGTTAGACAACTTGACAAAAAAAGTGGGGAGTACATGGGTTTTTTCTTCTTCTTCTTCTTCCAAGGGTGTTGTATAGCTATTTCATATACACTCATGGTGTAATATTTTACATAACTCTTAAAATTTTCTCGACAAATATATCAACTACACTCATCAACTTATGTATGATGTATCATCTTTAGAAAGCTCCATGCACTTTCTACCTCTTTAGAAAATTTTGCGTTCTTTCTTATTATATTTAGTATATATATAGTATTTATATGTAAGAAAGAGTATTTATAAATAATTAAAAGAACATTTTTACTTAAGGCATTAAAACTAAATTACTTATTGTATAATTGTTTTACTTAATTATCTCTCACAAGTTAAAATTTCTTAAAAGATTATTTATTTTACTACTATGTAACATTATGTTATTAACCTTTTTAAAATATTTTAGTGGTTGCTCAACATTTTAAAATAATTTGAAGTTTATTTAATTAGTTTGAATATACAAAACTATAAATATTCTAATGTCGTTTTTGAAGATGCTTGATTATATCTGTTTCAATTAAAGCTGTTACAAATTTCACATGCATTGAGATTTTTTCTAAAAGATTACCTTTCATATACATAATTGAGTTTTAATCAAAGCATTTCTTCTTTTCCTTATTTATTTTATTTATTGAGTTTCTTAGCCTTCAAGTAACCATTTCTTAAAATCCTATTTCGGTTAAAAAAAATCTTAAAATTCTACTAAATTAAAATATTTTAATCAAATACGTGCAACACACGAGTTATATGTATTCTAAGCTACATTTTGCTCATGTGTCCTTCTAACTATACTTCCAATTTTTTTTGCTTTTATTCTAAGATTGACACCTGCTCTAATACATGTTTCTTTTACATACCATTTTTCATTTTCATTTCATATATAAGTTACGAATTAACTCTCTATTAATTGACTCTATACATGTTGCATGATTAATATATAAGTTACATTTTCTTTGAGATTACCGGTTACATTTGTTTGTTGATATTCTAATCATTTTTAAGTTGTATATTAAAAACTAAGAGTGCTATATAAGCCATTTCATTTACGGTTTTTATTGATTGTTTTTATTCCATTGATTACAAACCACTGTTCATATGTCTCTTTCTAACCCTTCCATTTTCTTTAGTTTTCATTTTCATACTTCCATCTTTCACTTTCTACAATGAAATTTCTTCTTTCTTTTTTTCATATAGTATGTGCAGGTTTTGGAGATAGAAGAATTTTGTTGAAAGAACAACTCTTATTAGCAAAGGTAGTTGTGGTTACATTATTTTTATGTTCTTTACTTTCTTTTTCTTTCTATTCATTGTCTTTGATAGGTACATAATACAAGATGAATATTACACATGTCCTTTAATATTCTTGCAAATGTAGCCTATGCACAAAAAAATAAATTGTGTTCAACTTCTTAGCTTAATACACATACTTTGCTCCCCTTGACACTTTCATTCACATTATCTTTCATATTCAAGTTATGCAGCAATGTCAACAAGATAAGTGGTACATTTTCTACATTTTTTTACCACCATATTTATTTGTTCTTTGTTTTTAAAAGGTCACACGTGGATTTCTTTATTCACATGTTGTTTTCTTAAAGCCCCTTCCACTATTTTTTTTTTCAAAAAATGATCTATCTAATAAAAATCTAAATATTGTCTAGACAAAATCGTGTCCCATGATCGATTACCAAAATGAAAATGAAATATGTCTAAGATGATAATAATAATCCCCGCGGTTAAGATTAGGAAAGTAATTGTCTCCATACTGAATAAAATTAGACACACCTCAAAATATTTACATCATCACTATAGGATGTGTCCCTTTATATTCCTCCACGTAAAACCTAAAAAGATGTGAGACTTTGAATCATTCTAATTTCCTTATTTTCCTCTCACCTATATAACCAATAGTAATCTCTCATATTCCTTTTTTACTCATTATATGTTGCATTGATCATTTTCCTCCTAATCTTTTGGCATTTCCACCAGGTTTGTGTTGACGTCAATGACACAAAGTAAACCATTTTTCTACGTTTTTTTTGTACTGTGTTATTCATATGTTCTAATCTTATTGTGTATTCTTTACTTTCACATGCTGGGAGTAATCAAATCGATGGTATGCATACCTTTATGGACGAACTCTCTAATGCTAATTGATGAGAATGTATTGGTCATTATTCTTAAATTGATGAGAAGGTATTGGTCGTTACCCTTAAATTGACCATATGGTTAGGTAATGTAATTGTCTACTTATCCTCTTTTATTTGTATGCTCAGTTTATTCTCTTATGTGGACATGATGTTGTTTCTTAATTCTTTCAAGTGTTTGTTTCTATTATTTTTCTCTATAACTCTTAAGAGTTCCAACTCAATACACATGAAGACAACAAAGAAAATAAACTTGAAATCAAAGTAGGATGCATTTAGATTTGTACCAAAATAATCTCATGGTGAGGTGATGTAATTTTCTACTTTTTCTGGATTAAATTGAAAAATCCATATAGCAAAAATAAGAAAGCTACTAAGCAGCAAAAGTAGGGAGTTGGTGTGGCAACAAAACAAAAAGACCAACGAAATAAAATGGTATGTTATTTTGAAGTTTTTCCTTGAGTCTTTCTTTTTATTTTTTATCAGATGATTGAGAATAGATTGACGTTTTTTTACGTTCCTAATTTTAATTATATGACATAGGTAATTGAACAATTATAATTTTTTTATTTTTGGAATTTTCAGGTGTGAATCACATATTCTGTCATAAAAAATGAAAGATAATGAACCACATTTCATTTTTTGGATGAAACAATTATTGCATAAACTTTATTTACCTTCTGACATAACTCTAGATTATTAGGTTCCCTACCCCAAAAAACAAGGGGGTTAGCACAATTTTATTTTATTTTACATAGAATGTTATGTACCCAAAAAATGATAGAGCGACACAATAGCAAAAATATTAAAATTTAGTACGATTTAAGAAATTATTCTAATAAGTCGATAATTATTTATATTTTAGTGATTAATGATAAATATGTTAAATAAGTGATTTATTAATCAATCAATATGTTAAAGAAATGATAAATTGTATACACTTTAACGAAGTAATCAAAGTAATTAATGACATAAAGATATCTCTTTTTTATTATCTAGAAAAAATATTTTAAAAAAATATATTATATGGTTCATAAGTTGAAAAATGGTGTTTCTAAAAATTGTGTTCGTAAAAAAAGAAGTAAAATATATTCACAGTCCTAGAAAGTTGAGATTGAACCATTGTCGTGTTAAGATAGTCTTCTCTAAGTGCCGGGTCTCGAACCGAGTATCTCTAGGTTGTAGGACAAACTTTGCAACCAAGTGAGTGTTGGTATAGTCGTGAAAAAAGATATTGAATGAGAAAATAAGGTTGTGTAGGGTTACATGGGAAGAGAAAATTAACCATATTTTAATTATAATTTAAACACATTGTACTTGATTTAAGCACATTTTGATTTAAAAATAATGTTTGTAAAAAAAATCAAATATATCCGATCATATGTTGTTGAGAACGAACCATTGTTGTGTTAAGATAGTCTTAGTGTTGATATAGTGGTGAAAAAATAATGAACAAGAAATTAAGATTGTTTAAGGTACCAAGCAAAAAGAAGGTTCTAAACATATTTTAATTTTTAAGTTTTGATTTGAACACATTGTAGATTATTTACATATTTTATTCACTATAAATTTGACTTTTTGACATGTATCCATTTAATTTTTTTTACCTTTTTTTGAAGAAGCCCATTTAATTTTTTTACCTATTGCACTAAAAAATTAAAATTATATAAGCGCATCTTAATCCTAATAAAATCCATGCAACGCACATGTTATATACCTAGTGTGTGTGTGTGTATATATCTATATTATTATTATTATTTTTGTAAAGGAAACTTAAGTCTTTCTTATTCAAGAGTTTTGATGATGTGGCACATCTAAAAAAGCTTTTCATTATCTAATATACTAAATCTTCTCACCTCACTTATAACTTTTTACCTTTTAATATATCTCATTAATCCTCCACTATATTTCTATTAATTTTTAGCTAAGTTGAGTTATAAAAATAAAATAAAAAAAACTTCTCATTCATTCTAATTCTATTGGTATCTTTTTAGTTGCATATAACCCTTATAAATCACCATATTTTGTTTATTCTTGATTTTTTTACATTTTCTATTGGTCACACTCCATCAACTTCATGAACTAATTCATGTCATACTAATAAGGTTACACTTTTAACTTATTTATATTCCTATTATATCCACTTTTAACCTATAAATCATTGTATTCAAAGTTTATCTGACAAACTTTATACAAAGCTTATCTTTTTTCTTAGCTTATTTGTGTATATTTGTAACTGATTTTATCTCTTCCATTCCTTCAATTTCATTTTTTTTGATAGTTTTCATATTTACCTTCTCTATTCATGTACATTTTCTTCTAATATTTTGTATTCTCTAATGGATATTCTTTCTTTGAAGTTGCAGGTTTTGGAAAAATGAGACTTTTGTTGAAAGACTTCTTATGTGAAAAGGTAGCCATCTTTGCATTAACTTTGGTTAATCTTAAGTTTGGATTATGCCTTTATTACATTCTTATAAAACTCATCACTCTTTCTTGAAAAATTTGTCACCTTTTATATTATAATTCTTTCAAATTCATAAGTGTGCATAATTTTTCTAATATGTGTGCATTTTTAAAAGGCTCTAAAGGTGGAATTATAATTTTTAGTAAAATCATAAATTTTATATTAGTAACAAAAAAAAAAGGAGATTAACAATTTGATAGTGAAATGGTAAATTCTATATCTATATGTTTCTTTGTATTTTAAGCTTGAGTTATTCTTAAACAAACATTGTGATGATGAGACACTTTTAAGAGAGCTTATTCTTACTCTTTCTTCTTCTATCTAACAAGTAACAACATTCTATTAAAACTTTGTCACCCTCTCTTAACATATGTGTTTTAATAATTACGTCTAAAATTCATTATACATCTCCACTATATTAATTTGATTTGCATGTTAATGATACAAAACTAAAAAGTTCACATGACTCTATGTTCTTTCTTTATTTCCTTCAAATATTTATGGTTTATTTGTCTTAAATATATCTAGAAGATTTTTTAAAACAAAAAATAGGATACAATCATGCACAATCTTTAATATGCTAAAATTATTAGACCAAATTTCTCTAGAAGTACTCTACATACACTCTTTCAATCATAACTTTAGATTTTCAACTCATATATGTTATAGAATGAAAGGTTCTAATTAGTCTGACTTAAAGTGTTTCTCAAGAAATTTATTATAAATTTTGTGCTTTTTGCAAGAGGATTTGCATGTTTAGTCTTTGTACTAGATTTTGTTTGGTGTCTTTTGAAATTGATAATATATTGTTTGAGTACTTTCTCCGTGCTAAAATTAAAAGAATAAAGGGTTTTTTGTTGGAGTCTTTCTAACCAATTCTCATTTTAATTATATCACATAGATAATAATACCAACAATTTAAAATTTTCTTATTTTTGAACTTTTCAAGTTTGAATCCCATGTTTTTTCATAAAATAAAGGGTTGGATCACAAGAGTTGCAACATATTGGGTGTGTGTGATTATCAAAGAGATAACAAAGCTTTTTTAAGAGGTGTTATAAGAAGATTTTCTAGATGTGCCACATAGGCACAATCCAAACATTAGAATGAAAAGTTTCAAATTCAAAGATATATAGATATAGATAGATAGATAGCTTCATGCTTTAATGTTGCCAATTTGAAGTGTGTGTGTGTGTGTGTGTGTGTGTGTGTGTGTGTGTGTCTATATATATATATATATATATATATATATTGTAAACTAAATTTGAGTTATTCTTGAGCAAATATTATGAGGATGTGGAGTCTTTAAAAATGCATCAAACATTGTAAACTAAGCTTAAGTCGGTATATATTTATGTGGAACCTCTAAAAATATTTCTCATACTGTTCTATGACTTTCCACCTCTAATAATAAAAAATCTCCATAAATTTAAGTTTTAAAAAGAATGCTTCATTCTATCTAATAATAAAAATGTCCATAAATTTAAGTTTTAAAAAAATAACATTCTTTCTTAATTTTGTTAATTATTATCATTAATATTGATATTGATGTGTGCTTTCTAACAAACTAAAAAGAGCCATTTAGATTTTTTAAATGGGGTTATTTCAAATTTTAATGGAATAATTTAATCGACCCAATTTAGAATTAAAATTTGATGATATCGAAATAAAATTCACTATTTTTTCTTAAGGCTTAACTTAGGTTAAAATAAAAGAAAAATAACAAAAGTATGAGGGGATATAATAAACTGAGGAAAAAAGAAGGAAGTTAGAAAAGTTTTTATTGTATTCCACTGTCTTTTATTGAATAAAAACATATATTGGAAAAGAAACTATGACCTAAACTGTCCCAAATATTCAACTACATTCTAATGATTTTATATACAGGTGAATACACAATATCTAGGTCAAAAACATTTTTTATCCATCTCTTTATAGCTATATTTATTTGACAAAGAAACGAAGTTTAAAACATTTTTAAAGCTATTGTTTAAGTCAAATAATAATTCAGCACATCCAAAAAAATATATTTTCGATAAAAGTATTAAAAAATATTTAATCAAACCCATGCAACACACATGTTATATACCTAGTGAAAGATAACAGGAATATTGCATAGATGAAGAGTTGGTTGGTGGTGAAAATGGGTTGCATAAATTCCAAGAGTTTAGCTATGGTGATAGCAAGGAAGGTTTGACAAAGGATTTGGCATCATCCAACAAAAGGAATTTTGTGATGAATGTTCCAAGATCAAATACGAAGAAAAGGGTTGATGGAGTTTTGAAGAAAGATTATTTATTAGATGGCATGGCGGTTGTTGTTGATTATCCGAGTTTTGAAGGACGGGTTCCTAAGGCTTTAATTTGTGGGTGTTTGTTTGGGTGGAGATGTAGTGATGAGATGATGATAATGATGATGGTTATGAAGATGATTTGTTGTTATTTTTGGTTTTTTTTTTAAGATTGATGAAAATGATATGAAGATGAAGAAGGAATGAAGAAATGTAAAATAAAATTAGATGTTGATGGTCCATTGTTAGATCCTATAGACCTTCAAAATCAAACGGTTCTCTTTTCTAAAAAAAGATCAAAGGTTAAAATAACAGAATGAGACTAAATTGGCAAACGAAGATTGAATTAAGGGACTAAAATGAAACTTTTATTAAGGGACCAATACGAAACCTGAAAATTAATTAGGGGACCAAATGTATAATTAAGCCTAAATAATTTTGTTCGATCAGGGATTACTCATTACCCTTTGTGCAAAGTATTTCTCATACATTTGATAATTTTGTTTGATAAAGCTTTGCATTTCTCATACGTCCTAATTGGCAATCGATTAACCGTGACTCCTATAAGTGTGTTGATTTTATTGCTTCATTCGACATAAGAGCTATTTTCTTTAGGGTCTTGTTAACAAGTGTTCTATGGACATTGTTTAAGGAACCCACAAAAAGAAAATTTGTCTTGAAAATACAAGTCAATCATATATAAAAGTCATAATTACACAATTTCCAAGGTAAAAATTATTAATTTTGGATGCTTAAACGATGCCTTAAGAACACTTGTTAACATTTTCCTTTTATTTATCCAATTTAGAGAACTATTGTCCTCTTTTAGATTCTTTAATGTATGTTGATTGCAAACTTCTTATAGTCTCGAGTTTATTGTTAATTTATTTCCATTTAACCAACAAAAAAAATTGTCACTTATTAGTGCTCGTCACTATAAAAGTTTCTCACACAAAGTCTCTATATTCAAATTTGTTAATTTTTTCTCAAACTTTAAATTTTTGAAAGTTTGTTTAGCAAATTATAAAAATTTCTTTTACAAAATATTGGAATTTTTATAATATGAAAATCAAATATGAATACTTTAAAACGCCAAAAGATCAAAGTAATGAAAATCTAGATATAAAATTCCACATTTAAGTTTTTTTATTGTGGATAAATTTTTCATAATGTTTTAAACATGTCTTACAAAAATAAAAAATTTAAAGGTTAAGAATAATTGAACAAATTTAAATTTAACAGGAACTAAAATGGTATGTTGCAAAAATTTAAAGGTATGCAAACATGCAACTTTTTTATTAAGGACCGAAGATAAAATTTGATAATTTTGTAGGGATGACAAACTTTTTTAACCTTTTTTTTTATGAACTTAGAGGCTAACATCAAGATAAAACAAAAGAACTGAAACCTCTAGATTAAACAAATATTACTTCTTTTCCCACTTTGAAACATTTCAGAGTTAAAAATTTGGATAGGGCGCACGAGAAACTTATGTAGTTGAAAAAATAATGGCCTTAAACAAAAGACATTAACCAACATGGCAAAATTAAGAACAAAATCAAACCAACGAGCATATTTAACCCATACTTGACTAAACCATTCACAACTTGATTATATGCTTCAACAAATAGTTGAACATCTAAGCAAGCATCTCAAAGATTTGGAAGACCATTTGGTAGTAGAGGTGTTTTGTGTCGCACCCATCTATGATCAACGAAATAGCCACTTTTGAGTCAGAATCTACATCAACACAGCACAAACCATGATCAATTTACAATTTTAAACTATACTTAATAGTTTAAAGCTCCACCATAACCACTGAACAAGCATCAAGTAGTAGGGACAATCTTTTGCAATCAAAATTAAAATTAAAAATAAATAATCTAAGGATACAATTTATAGATTTAAGTTATATACTTAGCTAAATCATATGTGCAACTTGATTAGCTTCGTGGAAAAATATGCTTCAATTGATAGCTTGACAATTAAGCAAGCATCTCCATGATTTGGAAGACCATCAAGTAGCATGGATATTTCGTGCTGCACCCATCTATATATCTAACGATGGAAACTATAATTTTAAGTGTGAAATTTCTGAAGTGATGGGTGGAAACTATAATGTGAGGAAGAAGAGAGTTCTTTGCTTAGGGTTGATGAATATTAATGACGATGTTTGAAAAGACGGACCATTATTGAAACTGGTCTTTCAAATGATGTTGATCGTTATGAAATATGCGAACGATCTAATCGTCTCGGTGTGATGTTCTTAAAGAACAACATTCCAACTAATATTCATGGTTATTTTGATCCGCATAATAATTCCGAGCATTATTGAAGGTTGTTGATGACCAATTTGAAACATTTGATAAGACACTTGCTAGAACCTTAATTATGAAGTTTTCAACCACTAAGCTTGTCCATTTGAAAGTGTGTGGGCACATTACGCGGATGAGGGACATAACAGCACAACTAAAGACACTCTTCCACCTCCATGTGAACCATTCATTTCTTACAACACACGAAAGAAAAATGTCAATTAATGAACTCAAGAATAAGAAAGGTTGATGATGGAAATGAATGGGTATACTCTAATAACAATGTGGCAAATGACATGAATTCGAACCAAGTCAAGAAAAGGTTAAAGGTAAAATACCTCCCCAATATGAAACTAAGAAAAAGTCAGTGTTAATTTCGTAAGGGTAAAGGTAAAATAACCCTCCAATATGAAATTAAGAAAAAGTTAGTGTTAAGTTCGTAATAGGAAGGGACACACGAAGAAGGAATGTACTAAATTTTAGAAATGGCTCGAAAATAAAGGTAAATCGATCTCGTTTGTCTAATATGATTGATGTTATTTATAACACAAGGTGAATTGATTCTAGTTTTATAATCCATGTTCCAAATACCTTGTATGGTATGACAAGCCTAGTAAACCACTTTCAAGTGATACAACCATAGGAGGTAAGATGCGCTCATATGTGGATGTTGTTGGAATATGCAGTTTAGTTTTAATGCTTTTGTTTTAAATTTGTAAAAAACATTTATGTTTCATGTTTTTTCTAGAAATTTAATTTAAATTTCAAAATTTGTACCTTTGTAATACTCATTTAATTTTTACGAAATATCTTACAATTTATTTTATAAATCTAAATTTGATGAAAATGGTGTATCAAATGGTCCTTTCTAGTTGTACCAAAAAAAAAATGGTCCTTTCTAAATTAATTTGGAAAATGATATCACCAATAATGTTATGCATGTTCATGTTAGAACAAGACATTGTGTTATAAATGAGGAATCCCACAAATCATTTTGTGAACATACGAAACATTATTTTTTTATTGACATCATTTTCCAAATTAATTAAGAAAAGATCATGATAGTATACCATTTCACATTTAGATTTATAAAACAAACTAAAAGACGTTTCATAAAAATTAAAGGAGCATACTAAAGGTACATGTCTTGAAATAGAAATTAAATTTCTAGAATAACTTGAAACATAAAATGGCTCTTCTAAATTTAAAACAAAACCACTACTTAAAACTAGTTTGTATGTTCAAACCACCTCATAATGCAAACACATCTTGCTTTCTAAATAGATGCATTGCTCACTTGGATGTGGTTTTCCCTATAGACTTGTCATACAATGTATTCAAAACATGGATTGTAGAACTACAATCAATCCATTATGTGTTATAAACAATCTCAACCATATAAGACTTATAGCAGAGATTGTTATGCTTTTATTTTCAAGCCATTTATGAAATTAGAGCAATGAATATTCATGTGTCACTTTTTATTACGAAAAGAACACTTGAACTTTTCTTAATTCCACCTTTGGGAGGTATTTTAGCTTTTCCCTTTTTCTTGACTTGGTTCAAATTCATGTCTGTTCCCACAATTATCTTTAGAGTATACCAATTCATTTTCATCTTCAACCTTTCTTCTTCTTGAACACACATGGTCGAGAGTTCATTAAGAAATTTTAAATGGTTCATACAAAGGTGGAAGAGTGTTCAAAGTATAATGTACAAGGAAAGAATCAAACATTTCAACTTTAAGTGTCTATAGTTGTGATGCTATGTCCCTCATTCACATAATATGCTAACACACACCTTTCGTATGGATGAGCTTATTGGTTGAAAAATTTAATGCTAGCAAGTGTCTTATCAGATGTTTCAAAAATATTCATGAATGTCCTTAAATAATGCTCGTCGATAACAACCAGAAATACTAGCTGCGATGCTGATATATATGAACATCACACTGAGACGATTATATCATTCCTACATTTCATAACAATCATAGTCATCTGGAATGCTAGTTTCAGTAATAGAATTTGGTTCATCTTTCTGAATAGCATGGTTAATATTCATTAACCCTAAGTGAAGAAGAATTGTCTTCTTCTACAACTATATAGTTTTCAACTCTCAGTACGAAAATTTCACACTTTAAATCAGAAAAGTTCATATGTTGGATAAGTGCAAAAATTAAACACATATGCTTATAATTAAATTGAAACTACTAAATAAATATCATGTTTTACCAACGCAAATCATGTTTCAAATTACAAACCTAGTGACATAAGACTTACTTGTAGGCTAAAATTTTATTCAATTAGCTTCATGTAATTGAATGACAAAACTATCAAATTATGCATTTTCCTAATTCATGTGGGTAAATTAGAAAATATAAATTGATATTTGCTCCTAATTAATTAAACTTACACATAATAAAATTCATGTAGGATAAAATTTATTATATTTAATATAATCAATTACATCAATGTCACAAACATAATCTTAAATAGATATATAATATGTAATTTTGTATAATTAAGATGTTGTGGCTACTCCATAATTAATTAAAACTATACAAATCATGTTTACATTTAATCCAGAATAATTAATTGCATAAAACACTAAAACAGCAAGCAATTAATTTTAATTTACAAAAAAATTGCATGATTAAAACTAGAGTCTTACTGACTTGTTCCCCTTCCCCTAAGATACGGGTTAGGGAACTCCGAAGAAATTTTTTTGCATTGAAAAAAGTATTTTTTGTGTTTATAGAAATTTGAATACACGACTTTTAAAAATACCCTGGAATACAACATCCTTATATTTTCAAGAAAGTTATTCTTAAAAATAAACCATTTTAACACCGAAAACTCAATTTGAATGAAAATTGAGAACCAAATAACATTCCCTTAAGATTTAAGACACTTTTTTTTTTTGCATTCATTTAAATTGCTTAATAAAGGGTGAATCCAATTTTCAAGTTCACACAAAAAATTCCAAATGCAGAAAACGAAAATCGCAAAGTAGAAGTTGAAATTGGCTTTGATATCAAAACGTTAGAATTTCTCAATATTCTTAAAAGAAATTCTGCAATCAGCGGAAACAAACATTATAATTAAGGCGCATACCTTCAACAATTACTCTTACTTGAAGATGTTGATACACTTCTAAACCTTCCACAACTCATTTTGATTAGGAAACTAAAACACGAGGACTGCACTTCCTTTTATAACTTCTGTCCACCTATATGATATGAATATGATGCAACTATGTAAATTTCCATGAATAGAAGAAACTTCAAACACAACCACACGAAGTTTGGGATCTTTTGTCATTGGATTCTTGCACATATTACATTACATAATTCAAAGTATTGAAACATGAATCAGATCAAAGAAAAAAAATAATATACCAAGTTTGATGATGTGTTACTTATAAGTCCCTAAACAAAGTCTTCAGCTAGGAACATATTCATTTCATGCAAAAGGAACAAATCCATTTCAAGAGTCCATGCATTTCTAGACTTGGATTCAACAACACCTACTTCACCTTGCTTTTTTCTTTCTTCCTCTCCAAGGGTAGGTTTTTTCTCTGACTTTAGAATCTGAGTCATTTCTCCTAGGGCTCGCATCCAAAGAACTCTATGTATGTTTTCCCTCGTCCATTATTACTTTCTCCTAAAAAAATCACATATATATGCGTCAGAACTCAAAACCGTTATACTTGTACACCATAAAGGCATAGAATACTGAAACCCTAGAAGACATATTAAATGCATTCATTCAAGATGAAAACTGATACAAATTCTATAAACTAGATTTGTGACCCATGCGTCGCACGTGTCATATTAGCCGAAATATATATGCGTCAGAACTCAGAACCGTTATACTTGTACACCATAAAGGCATAGAATACTGAAACCCTAGAAGACATATTAAATGCATTCATTCAAGATGAAAACTGATACAAATTCTATAAACTAGATTTGTGACCCATGCGTCGCACGTGTCATATTAGCCGAAATATAGTTGCTGATCTAAATATGAAATGAATACTGAAACAAAATAGTTTAGAAATTTAATATCAATATATTGTCAATTGATAGTAATGTATCGTTAATTAAAATGCAACACCAACAGATAATGAAGTTCTACAATCCCCTAAATGTTGGTTTTTTTATACTACACAAATACTTCCTCATAAACGTCATTGGATGTCATTTCAATGTCTTCACCGTCTTCATCTGTGATTAATATCTTCAACCCTTCTCCAAAAGTAACTCTCGAAACAGCAACATACAATTTCATTGATGAGGCAACTGCTAAAAAAGCACATGGAAACGAAATTACATTCAACGTGCTACTATCCAAACCCACTTGGTTTGGCCTGGTGGTATTGGCTTGAGATCTGAGAGTGTGCTCCTCCTCGAGGTCTCAGGTTCGATTCCCTCTGGTGCCAATTTAGGTGGGTTAATTTAGCTTCTTCAAAAAAAAAAAAAGTGCTACTATCCACTAAAATAATAGGTGTTGACCAGTTGAATAACATCCCCTCAATATTTAGTCATCTCTTCGTTTCACGGTCTTCCTATCCATGTTCTATCTATAAAAAAAAGTCTTCCTATCCAGGAGGAGGTAAGGTTGAGCATGAAACCACAATTCAACAAACTAAAATCAATGATTATAACCTCTTTAATTATAATTATGACAAAGAAATTAAAACAAATAGAAAAAAATTGCGAAACAAAGATGAATAGATGATAGGAAGTTAGTGAGACTTAACAGACAAATATTAAAGCTATGGGCAAAATGACATAATCTTGCTCTCTAATGCATTTTCATAGTCCAAAGATGCAAAGGAATTGAGTCATTAAGCGTATTGTCTTTTTCAAAGAAACTTGAGTGTAGTGTAAATCCAAAATAAGATATTATATAGTTACATATCAGTATCAATATATGAAAACAAATTAGAATGTCGGAATAAATTACCACTAAATTATAAGCATACATTTATACATTATTCCTAAACCAACACAATTTTGTCTCAGTATCAGTCGTATAACCATAAACTACTACTAAATTATAAATTTGCCTCAGTCTCATGCCAAACTGCAGCGCATAGGTTGATCAAGGATCCATATCAAACAATAAATTATCAGAGTTGTATAACAGAAACCATGAGTCCTTTTTCTTTCACACGACCATTTAAAATTCATTTACTTGAGAATCTTGCAGCTTCATAATATGAAAGATTTTCCATTGATGTTATGTTAAAAGATTGCTTGTAGATGTCAGGAAATAAACGGAAGATCTTTTAACATATATGGAAGATCTTTTAACTTCTCGGTTAGAAGGGAAAAACATATGATTAACAACTTAGTTTCATATTATAGATTACACACCTTTTAAAGAAGTTTTAGATTAAATATTTGACTGGTCATGGAAATAAAAAGCAAAAGAATATTTAAATTCATTATGAAAATGCAGTGAAGAAAAGCATAAAGATAGCAGATAGGTATTGCTTAATTTAAAGCATGACTAAATTCAAAGAGAAGTATGAAAATGCATTATTAAGACTTTAAAAAAACTAAAAAAAGAACAAAACAATTTTATTTAATCAAAACACAGATTGGTCATTGCTAATATCCAAGTTCTATGGATTAAAAACAAACCAGTACCAAACAAATACATCACCAGTTTTAAGCCAGTACCATTGTTTAGAAGGATACATACTTTACAACTTATTCATACCTTGTCAACAACCTGCAGTATCTGTTTCCTTCCTTCCTTCAAAAAATAAAACCTACAACATCTGATGGGTTGGTATGCAGAAGGGTAGTCCGCCAGCTAAAACATCAAAATTTGTGAATCAATAATAGCGATATGAAACCACATACAGAAATTAAAAAATAGAACTTTCGAGTAACACCAAATACCTTGACATGAGTCTGTTATAAATAGCAATACACAATTTTCTTCACTACATCCCAAACTTGCAAACATAAATGGTATCAAATAAAATCACCACATGTCAAGAAAAAAAACCCAATTAGAAAATAAAAAAGAAAACACATACTGATAAAAAAATTGAGTGGAGACTTATTGAGGGAAAACCGAAACACAACTAACAAAAGGAAGAAGAGAATCAGACGTGGTTTCATTCAATATCTCTCAATGGAATCATTCATTATAAGAACCAGCTGTAACAGAGCAACATCAAACATAAATATTAAACCATTTTTAAATTTCAAATCAAAGTAATATTTAACATTTAAGTGACCAAATTGCTGAAAGTTGATAGAAAACTTTATACCTTTATATATGAAGTAGAGAATTTAATAGGTGAAATCCATATACATCAAACCCTTGTTTGTAGCATATATATTTTCTCTTGCCAATACCCAGAAGTCTACGAAGCAAATTTATCAAAAGCCCCTAATTTGCTTGAAACACGTACTTAAGCAACTGGTTGTGTTGCAGCAGCTCCATTACAAAAAAAAAAAAAGGATTAATATAAATGAGAATGATGACTTATTCATTCTTCCATGTGTTGATTTAATAAATGCACATAGATGAAAATAAGAATGAGACTTTCCTCAACTAAGTTCTAGTGGTCCTTTTATCAAACAATTATAATGTAATGTACCAAATGAGGTTTATAAACCTATCACAATGTGTATTCAAAGAACAACAAAATCTTATCTCCATTTCACACAATTGATTAATTACAAACTAAAGAGTACTCCATGCTTGTTGAGAATTGAGACCATCTTGACATAGGTCATCCTTACGAGACTTTGTTAACAGTGCAATAGTGGAGAAACAACACATCCAAGCTTAATCCACATAAAAGCAACCACCTATTAGCATAGTAGCCTGTCTAAAGACAAAAATTAGAACTTGTCATGAGATTTCTGGTATTTCTTGGAATATATTTCAGCCCAAAATTTAATTAAATCAACATGACATGTAGTCCATTCTTCATGTTTATGCTTCAAGCATATTAATATCACCAAACGGCGTGTTAAAATCAGCATGACATCTAGCCTAAAAGTTTTGATTACATAAAAAAAACTCAGTGTTTCTCTATAACCAGTGCTTTTAAAAATCAACGCTTCTCTGTATATTCTCGTCAAAAGAAACAGAAGCAAACTTTAAAGGACCCTTAATCAACTTGTAACTAAAACAAAAGAACATTCAATTTCAAGATAGAAAACTTTAACCTGAAAAGTGAGTTACCTGATGTTGTTCTAAAAGAGCAAAAAAAAAAAAAAACTATAATTAGTAAAAGTAAAAGAATAATAATCATTGCCCATTACCAGATATGGTTTATCAGATATTTCTTTTAGCATTATTCTCATGGAAATAAGATTTGCTCAGTTGCTGCAATAAGTTTGAAAAGAGCTAATTAAAATTGAAAGAGACAGCAATTGGAACCATTGTTCAAACATCTCAATTGAATATCAAAGTGAGAATCTAGAACGACATCAGAGATGAAAAAAAGAGGATTAGCCCTTTTTTGTACCAAGAAAAAGGGACTGACATACAATGGTCTAAATGGGGAAGCTTAGGATATTGGCCTCAACGTATGCTTCCACATCTCATTCCATCCCTTAAATAACTTACCATAATGCATTTTCAATACATGAGACTGCCAATTTATCCTCTAAAATTACTCTTCGATGGAAAATTGACACCTTATTAAAGAGTTAGAAGTAGGTTTAGTTATTGCCCCCTTACATTGTTTTACAAATTAATTTTTATCAATCAACAAACACAAAAAAATAAAAGGAACACACTTTGAAATTGATAGACAAAAGAAAATTATCAAAGTTAGAGATGTCATTTTAAGAAGCAAGATATCAAAACCATATATTATAGAAGTTGTTGATTTGCATAAAAATGCATAAAAATTCAAAGTAAAAGCAAGATATCAAAACCATAGATTATAAAAGTTGTTGATCTGCATTAAAATTCAAAGTAAAATGGAATGAGAGAACAGTAAAACCACATATTGATTGCAAAAACAAAATAAATCAGCATCAAATCATCATCTGATGCAGTAAGTACATATTTATATCAATATGTATTCATGTAGAAAACATGTCAAAGTAAAATGGATAGACTATAGTCTATAAACATCAAAATACATGTAGATTTTCACTGTGTTAAAATACTAAATTGAAAGTATTAGTTACACAAAGGAAAAAAGTCTTTGAATACATGTTGATTTTCATTATCCAAATTTATATCAGAGAGGATGTTAGAGAGAGATGTGAATTACCAGACCAAAGGAAAAAAAGTCTTTGAATATGTTCATGTCTGACAGTCATTGTTTCTTACCTCTACAAACATTTGTCAGTTGCTGACCATAGCCAGACACATTCTTCTGTGAATTTGAACCAGAAATCGAATTCCTCAAAGTGTTTATGTCTAAATACATAGCTTTATTCACAATCTCAACATCCTTTAGCAATTGTTTTTGATTAAAGAGAACCCCACCATTCATTTTAGCACTTATCATTCTTAAGAACATCATTGTTTACCTAACTAGACGCTTGACCCGCGCTATCGCGCGGGTTTGTTATAGATTATTGATCAATATGTTTTGATACAATCAACTCAATCAAATTGAAAAATATATCTTTGTAGAATATTATGTAGAATTGATCAATGATGACATGAATTTTTATATAAGAAGGTCAAACAGTTTATTAAAAAACTAAAGTACATTTTTTTTTTCTTTTCCTTCGTCATTAATAACCAAAATCTTTAAGTCTTTCTTTGATGTAACTCTTGACAATGCAACATATAGCTGCCCATGAGAAAAAAATTGGTTTGAGGCAAATAAACTCAAACATGTTTAAGGGTTGATCTTAATGTTTATTTATAGTCATAGCAAATGAAACCTAGACTTTCAAAGCACAGGTCCTTTAACTGTAACAGAGACCAATAGTTATATTATATATTTTTATTCATGTTAAATAATTTATATTATATATTTTTATTCATGTTAAACAACTACAATATTTTATGCAAGGGTGATCATCACACTTATTCAAAGGTATGGAGATCATGTTGGTTTTAGAAATTATTAGATTACATTTCAAATATATATATTTTTTTACAATATATCAAACAGTTAAGGAGTCCAAAATCACATGAAAGACAATTAATTAAATTAGATTGAAGAGATATAATATAATTGAAATTTCATTCAAATATAACAGTAGCCTTTAAGTTAGTGTCAATCTGCGCCTATAATTGAGTTTCATGGCTTAGAGTTGGTCTGGCCAATGACAATTTCAAAACATGCATATCCTATCAAGGCCGTGAGATATTGTTCTTCACTGTGCATCTTTATTAATTTTAGAGTAATTCTTTGGTTTTGAACTCGGTAAAAAAATCACACTATATAGCAGCACTTTTCATAGTATCATCCTATCATGCAAATGAAGTGGTTTCTTATGGATATTCCAATGCAGGAACATAGCTAACAATATTCCCCTAAAAAAACTACAAAAAAAAAAAAAAAAAAACCTTTGCTATAATATTAACTGAAATAAACCTGCAACCTACTAATCATTTCATTGGTTGGTTTTAGGTTCTGTCAAGTAAACTTACATTTCATTAGAGCACACCATTGATTATACCAAGGTTTTAGCTTCTACGATGGTGGGTAAGTTAACTAACATTGCAGCAGGTTGCAACCAACCATCCCTTTGGTAATAACAACTCATCATGTAGAAGAAAAAAAAGTAATCCAATTCAGAAAGCCTTTTTATGGATATTAACTAAAGTCAGTTACAAACTTATAGAGTGAAATATATAGTTTGTTACAGAAATTTAGGAGAAACAATGAAAGAGAAATTGTTAGAGACTTAAATTAATTCAGCATAAAGTTTGGGCACTGGATGCATCCTCTTATAGAGAAATTATCTTCAAAACACCCCGAAAAATAAAAGATTTTTTTTTCTTATAGACAATTAATCAAGTAAAAATCATATCATACCATCATGAGCGCATTTGCTATCCCAATAAATACTGAAACTGAAACTATGTACATGGCATAACTCATGTGGTCAGTTAAAAGCATGATAACTGCACCACAAAAAATCCAAAGAATGAATCCAGCAGAGAAGTAAGTAAGCCTTGAGAAGTTTGTCGGTCCATGCTATCTCCTACAAATATTAAACAAAATTAAAAATCAAGATTGACAAAATGAAAAAGCAATGAAGAAAAATAACACACACAAACACAATATAAGTGAACCTGTAATGCAATCGATACAATGAAACTGTTGATGTATATGATTGCAGGAACCTATCCAGTCATCGTAAAAAAGTTTTATCAGCATCATCATAGTCAAACTTCAGAATGTATAATTGATAAAACAGTAAAATGAATTTAAAATGGGCAAAATTTGTGCATACCAAAGCTTTGGCTGATTGAGCCATTTGTTTGTAGGTCATTAATCACATAGAAAGCAAGGTACGCCTGAAAAATATTCAATTTTGTTGTCTTTGGTAATTGGTTAGAAATTCAATGCATTCGTGAAGTTTCAGTTTCCTTTTATTAATGTTCTTAAAGGTGTCTTCCTCGAACAGTATATCCAACTTGTGAAACATATTAAGCCTCTCATCTTCCAAGATATTGAACGCATGTAAGAAACGTAACGAAAAATAAGCTAACCTGTGAAACGCTGACAATTAATCTTGTCAGGAGTAACATCATTACGATCAACACCAGCAACACCCTGCAAGGCCTGGAAAATTAAAGAACCATGTTAGAATTAATATAGGGAAATATACTTAAATTGCTTAAAAATATATTATACATCAATGTTGTTTTTAGTTTTCCATTTTTGAATAATTTGGACATCAGTGGTGCCTATTTCACAGCATAATTGCGCCACTTATTGTGCACATTGCCTCTGCATACAGTTGAAATAAGCTGGGTAGTCACCTTGAGGGTTTGTCTAATATAAAGTCACCATCGCAAGGACTTTAATGGCAAATTAATATAGTAATACTAAATGTTAAATCTGAAGTTTATAAGAGATTATGTGTTCCACATAAACAACAAAAGATGAATCACCTTTTCAGCCGCAAAAATCAAATCTTGGACCGTCCTCCAGATAAATTGAGTAACAATACGATCAAATAGCACAAAAGTTGTCGATCTAGCGTCTTCCATGACAATAACATGTACTTTGAATCTAATAAAATTTTCATATATTTAGTATTGCTACATCATTAAGCAGGATGTATGTGTATCATATAGATGGCCAAATATTAGTATACCTAGGAATGACTCTCTAGCATTCCACACATTTCTTACAACACAGTTGTCCATCAACAATAGTAACCAATGATGCACATTGAGTACATGATCGAAAATACCATTCAATACATGTTTCAATCTCACAAATGGTTGCCAACACAGATCCGCAACATGCCCATATAAGTTAAAACAACATTAATAAAAAGGTACTTAAGGTATTGTGCAATTATTCCAAAAAATAATTAAAAGCCAGGTTGAAAGAAATACCTTGGTTGACTCGATCAGATTTTCAATTGTCATCAACTTTGTTTTAACCAAATCCTCAGTCAATGCTACAATGTTCTGTACAGACTTCTGACTAATAGTCTGAGTCAATTCAATTTCTCCATTGTTCGTCCTATTTTATACAGTAGTTTAGCATGAAGACTAAATTATATGCACTTGATAATCTATAATCCAGGTAAGAATACTAAATTGTATACCATAGCTAATCTTACTCAGTCTTATATGCATCAACCTCAGGTAAATCTCCATTTAAAATTACCTTAGAACCAAAATGGCACCTAAATACTTCCTTAACTTGCCAAACTGAAGGATCAAAATCACTGGTGAAGACATGTCATGTGTTACTAAATATGACTCTATTTTTCCAGCAAAATCACTTCATAGAAAGCAGTTTATTTGATTGTTTCTGTATGTAATCAAATGTTAGATTATAAAGCTAGACATGCATACACCAACCAAGTCCATAGAAAATCAAGGAGAGAAAGTTAAAGGATAATGCAAGAATACAACTGAAATATAAAAGAGACAGAACACTAAGATTTACTCTTAATCCTCAAGAGCAATGTCAATGACTTTCTTCTTTTTTCCATTCTTCTTTTTAAAATGACCAGACAGCCTCCATCGCGTATCCTTGTACCCGTGTTGCTGCCATATTTACGTAGAAACATGACAGTCCAAAAATAGATAGAGAACATAAGATAACAAAATACTTTTTCAATTTGTTGGTGAATTAGGATAGATATAAAATAAATGCACACTTTTAAAACTTTTAGGGGATAAACATCGAAGCGACTGAATATCTACGATGCCAAAAAACAAACTGAATAATTTACAGTGCAACTAAAACACTATGTGACTGTTTGGATAAACGGCTTAATTAAGTGCTTATGTGTAAGTTATTTTTAATATATAAGCTGTTTTCATAAGTTTACATGCATGTAATTAAACTAAGTTGAAATCCAAACAGAAGGTAAATGAGTCGATTTAGAGAAACTGACCATTGATAATCAGCATGTTTGACGCCATTTTTTGCAACATAAGGTTCAGTGAGAACATTAGCTTTGAAAGCTTCCCCGAACAACTTGGTCAATTGCTTCCTCACACTCTGCATGAGCATCTAATTCCAACATATACACACAA
Organism: Medicago arabica; assembly: GCA_946800305.1. Lineage (NCBI taxonomy): Eukaryota > Viridiplantae > Streptophyta > Magnoliopsida > Fabales > Fabaceae > Medicago > Medicago arabica. The sequence goes on along the minus strand of OX326971.1, from coordinate 975,653 downwards.
AAAATCACCATCATTTTTTAGGGGAAAATCACCATAAAAAAGAACTGAAACAAAAAAAAATAATATTTGAATAAATTTGGGAATTGTAAATTGATGAACTTACTTCTCATATGGTATCTCTCGTTCAGAAATACCTGCATAAACACTTGTAAAATTGTTTGAGAAAGCTTATAAAAATAACTTATGATGTGTCCATAAGTTGTTTCTAGCTTATTTCATAAGCACTTAATGAAATCTTTATCCAGACAGAAGTAATAATAAAACAATGTATGTCTGCAACAACATAATTGTATTTGAATCGAATCAAATCAAAAGTTTGTCATCATTGAGGCATTTCATCAAACATCTTACAAACAAAACCCCTCATGAGCATAACATACCAAGAACATATAATAACATGAATTAATAAGAGATGGTTATGTTACCAATGGAGTGTTAAGCGGCGCACATTACCTGAGATGAAGCATTTCTGAAATCCAGTCATGGTGGCGAAGGAACCATCGATTTCCCTCTTATATCAGATTCACGATCCTCAAATTGCCCTTGTTCTCTAGTCATGTATCACCTTCATCTTGTTTTTTCTTTTCTTCTCTCCCACATCCGAGTCAGTCACGATGGATGAAAGGAAGGTGGCATTCGGAATGGTCGCGGACAGTCTATGGTGGAGTGCTTCAGACGAGAAGGTTTTTTTGGGTTGGGGGAGAAAAAGATTAGGAAACTGAGTGAGAGTGAGAGTGAGAGTGAGAGTGGGAGTGAAAGTGAGTGAGAGAGCTTTTAAGAGAAATGAAGAAGCAGGAATAACAATCAATCACTTGTTGACTAAGGGAGGTGGAGTGATGCAGACACCAAACCGCTCTAAACATGTGAACTAAGTTTTTTTCTTTGAATCATCCAACTTGGCAAGAAATGTATGGATTGTTACAGGCTTCATTTAGAAGGGTAATTACGTAAAAGCCGTCCAAAAGTACAAACCCTCATTTTTCCCGCCTAAGGAATAGCGGTACAAAATGGTAGAGTTATCAAAGAGATCTGCTAGGGCAAAATTGCATATTTGTATTCCTTTTAGTATATTAAGATAAAGCCAAAAATTCAAATTATTTAACATTAATTTAAATGAAACAGAAACAAACACATATTTTTTATTTTGAAATTAACAAAATAGCTTACAACGGATGGATGGAGATAGATCGAGTACTTGGAAAAATGGAATTAGTTCAACAAATTTGATGTGTTTTCATGGGTTGAAACCTGCAAATGATTTTGAGAATTGGAATTGAAGTGAGATTCTCTTATGGATCCGTCGCTCTCAATCTCACAGTTTTTGCGGTGGTTTAAGGCGAGGTAGCCAGAAGTGGAGGTGGTGAGGAGGATTAGATTATTGTTCTATGAATGAGATGAAGAAGAAAAATAGAAACAACTGAGAGAAGAAATTTTAGTTTTCAACGTTCCCCTATTAAATGCACACGATTTGGAAGGGTTTTAACAACCAGCAAGGGAAATTTGAAATTCAAATCTATCTTGAATCAGGAGGGAAATTTTAGGGTTATAGGATTAACATTAATGGCATATAATTAGAGGGAAAATTTATGTTTAAGTGTTGCAAGACCTAATAAGCTTTAGAAATAAGTGATTTAAAGATAAATTATTGTTTTGAGGTAGAATCGCAGATGCTAGGGTTTTCAGATGCAAAGCAAATTGTTGAATGCATTCATTGATACGTAAACCGTTAGTTTTTTAAGGAAAAATATCTTAGAAACATTTCATTTGACTAGATATATATAAAAAACCTAGGGACCCACATTTTTGTGATTTTTTTTTTGGAATTTTTTTGTTTGAAATACAAATTTTCATTGTTATCATTTTTGGACTATGTTTATAAATTTAAATTTTTTTGGTTAACAATTGAAAAAATAGAGGCCAATTTACAAATTTTGAAGGGGTAAAATTTTTCAATTTAAAAAACTTATAATTGTCAATTTAAATTTTTTCAAAAATATGGAGACCAACTTGCGAAATACAAAAAAATTATAAGAAGGAAAAAATTTAAAATTTCTAGTTCTTAGGTGTCATTTTAAATTCTTAAAATTAAATTTGGACAAAATAGTTCATAAATTTATAAATATATGCAAAAAATTAGTCTCAAGTATTCTTTTGAGAGAGGGTTATATTAGAACATTGAGTTAATTAAGTTTTTGATCCCTATAAATATCTGCAGTTTTGTTTTTAGTCCCTATAAAAACAAATCACACTTTTTAGTCCTTACAAAATTTCCCGTTAGTGTTTTTGGTCTCTGTTAAATTAAAATTTGTTTAATCATGCATAAACTTCTAAATGTTTGAAAGATCTTTTACAGACATGTTCATAACATCGCAAGACACTCTTTTATAAGATCTTTTAGTTTTTTTAACATGTAATGAATTAAATATGAATTTTTTTAAAAGCCAAATTTCCAAGATCATATTAATGAAAATTTGGACTTAATAATAAAATTTTGAGTTACTTTTTTGCGGAGGAAACTTTGTATAATTTTCTAAATAAGCATGTAAAACATATGTTAAAAATTTAAAAGTTTAAGCACAATTAAACAAATTTTAATTTTACAAGGACTAAAAGTATGTGCTGGTCCCTATTAAATTAAAATTTGTTTAATTATAGTTAAACTTTTATATTTTTAAATGATTTTTAAATACATGATAAGAACATTATAATAATATATTTTATAAAAAAAATATAATTTTTTAACGTGTAATGAATTAAATATAATTTTTTTTAAACGCCAAAAATTCAAGATTAAATTAACAAAAATTTAGATCTAAAAATAAAATTTTGAGCTAACTTATTACGGCGGAATGTTTTATAATATTTTAAACAAGTATGTAAAAAATCATTAAAAAATTTAAAATTTTAAGCAGAATTAAACAAATTTTAATTTAACAAGGACTAAAAACACTAACAGAAAATTTTGTAAGGACTAAAAAGTGTGATTTGTTTTTATAAGGGCTAAAAACAAAACCGCAAATATTTATAGGAACCAAAAACTTAATTAACACCGAAACATTTAAAAGAAATTTCATTAGTCAGTTTCAAGCATTCTTTTAAATCAGTCATTTCATTTCTAAAACCAATAATATAGTCCATCAATTTTTAAAATGTTTGTTTTTTTCACTACTGAATTTACTATCACTTTGGACTTTGGAGGCGTGTAGGGATTGTTCATGAGATTATGGCATAGACACCAATGTCTACAATAATTATATTTAAATAGTAACACTCTCTAACAAAAATTCTTAACAGAGAAGGCAAATCTTCATTGCATTCACTGTTGTTAGTGTTTGGAGGCATGCTAATATATCAGCTAACCACTCCTTGGTAAGAAATTAAGATACCATGATGCTATACGGTGGCAACTGCATCAAATATCACAGATTTTTTTCAAGAACCTTGACTTGAACAGAACCCTTGTCTTGTCTCAATTGTGTCCACGAATCACAACTCCGCCTTGGATTCCAAGTCTTCTTTCAATGAATCTTCATTAGTCGAGTCTTTCAACGAATTTTCATTAGTCGAATCCTTTGATTGGTCAGGGGATTGAATAGGTTCTTGATCATCACCTAATACTCGTGCAGTAAATTTTCTCGCCTCCAAATCAAGGTCTGGCCACTCAGCTACAATTCGTCTAGCACCCTGTAGACCAAAGTGGAGATAAGTTAATCAAGCATATGCAGAAAATAAGTCGGGCAACAAAAACATCAGCATTTATATGATGCAAGTTTCCAAGAACAGAAGAAACTTCAAACAGAAAATATTCACCTGAAGTTTGGGCTCTTTTGTCATCGGATTGTTGCACAGATCAATGGTTTTTGCCTTGGATTTTGTAGCATTACCACACCATGATTCACACCATAGCCATTCTTGTGGTAAAGAAAAAATGGGCACAGTATGCTGAGCATAATTAGGAAGATCCTGAAATTTTTGAGTACAAATTTTAGCTAAGGTCCCTCAAAAAGAGAATGCAGCAACGATATTGGGTGCTAGAATGGATGTAAATGAAAAGGATCCATCATACTAAAATAATGGGTATCCAAAACCTATATCTCAATCATATGGTCCGAAAAGACCTAAAGTCTATCCACAAAATATCGTTTTATGTAACTCTGGACTGCACGCGCGTGTAAAAATAAACCCTTTCCATTATAAAATTTAAGTAATAAGCCTGCTAAAGTGATTTTATGAAACAAATTCATGTTTTATGATTTAGTAATTTTTTTTTGCAAGTTTTATGAAACAAATAGAGAAGGCCTGGCACCAACCTAATAAAAAGTGATAATTTCAACAGATCAATTTCTTCAACTGTAAAATTTGCTGACCAGGACATGCTGTACCTTCAGTAATCTTATCCTTTTTTTTAATAATTATGACACAACATTGCATATGGAGGAATATATAACATAATCATGCCCTAGTTCGATAGGTCATGGAAAAGACCAACGGCGGCCACGATGAAGAGTTGATCATATGGAAGATACTCCAAAAAAGGAAACCATTCGAACATGTTTAACAACTTAGTCTTTTGAGCGATTCTTTTAAAGCAAAATAAATAAACAAAATAACTTTCTCACCTGATCCAAGTTGGCTAGACTATTTGGATCCTTGCTAAGGGTTTCATAGAAAACTCGGAGATTATCTCCAGCAGCAGTCTCTCGGAACTTCTTCAAATCAACAACATACAAAGCACTGCAAGTAAAAGGAAATGGGAAACAACTATCAGAGAGATGAGATTTATATACTCCAATTCTTTTGGCAAGAGCGTCGAGAAAGTAGTTACTAACCTAATATGGTACGGTCTCCCCCGCAAATGATCCTTCCAGAAACCCTAACCAAAATAACAAGGCAAAAAAAAAAATTAGCATTCAATGCTGCACCTACATTTAATTGTACAGGTGTGATGACAACCCAGAGTTAATTTACATCAACATATATAAAAAATTATATTCAACAGTGGTACTTACTTGTCTCCAAAACCGATATCCATCCATCTCTCTATTATTATCACAAAATGGAGTGTATGCCAAAGGTCTTCCTTTTAAGTCCATGTCATAGAGTTCTCCCATGTCGGTCCTGACAATCTGATCTGCATCTACAAAAATGACCTGCAAATATTGGAAGACTTTGTAAACACAATTTTACATAGGATTTTCTGTTGCATTTCTTGTCAATGCCACACATGAAATTGAGAGCGGAGAAGACAACATAAAAGAAGTATTAATTTTGATGCACAAAGAAAACCATGATACCTTCTCTAAGGAGAGGGGAAAGATGACATCCAGGAATAAAATTTTATATGCCCAAATTATTCGCTGCTTTTCTTTCTGCTTGTGCAACCAAGTAGGCCATTTGTATGTGATTAGTTCATATTCGAAACCATACTCTTGGGACATGTGGGGAATAAGATCCTGCGTGTACAGACGACGACCGAAGTAGTTCAATTATATCAAGCAACCTCGTCAAATACTGCTTTGAGTTTCCAATATAGAAAAGGAAGAAATGTTTAACCTTAAAAGGAGGAGAGAGATAGTTCTTAATGAACCAGAATTTAACTGGACGATGGGTATTCTTTAGAACACTTAGAATCATAATCTTCAAAAAGCGTTCATATCTGGCAAAAATACATCAAACAAAACAAGTGAAGATTGCATTTGTAATGCTAGAAATTAAATACCGAACAATTAATAAAACACACATGTGACAGTTCTATCAATATCTCAAAAAGATTCTGGATTAAGTAAAACATTTCTCAACTTTTGAGATTCAAAAGACTGAAAGGGATGAATTTTTTTTCAAAGGTTGAAACTGAAAGCAAATATAGGAGACAGACAAGTGCCATCTAGCCATAATTTCCAGCAAAATACAATACCATGTCAAAACAAGTGAACAACTTACAGGTGTCCAGAAGCAATTGAAAAGATATTAATTGTTTTTCCATGTCGTCCCCCTCTTGCGTTCTCCTATTGTGAAAAATAGGTTCACTTGGTTAAAACTCTAGAAAATTATGGAGTAGGCTGATATGATGAAAAAGAGAGAAGGCAAGAAAAATATTTCGAAATTCATCATGTATTTTGATAATACGTAATTGGTTGGACACAACACAAAGGCCATATAACAAGGGTTTTTCATTCCAGAACTAAAATTACAACTATCTAAATTCTCAAGAAAAAATTACATAATTCAAAGTATTGAAGCATCAATCAGATCAAAACAAAAACTTCTACGCCAGGTTTGAAAATTTGTTACCTAAAAGTCCATAAATAAGGTCTTCAACGAAATCTAGTAAGAGAAAATGAATATATGCAAAAGAGACAGAATGAAGAAACTTAAAAAAAGTTAAATAAAAAACTCACGGGTGAATTGCTTTCAGCATTTTTAGATTGTTCATTGCTACCAATGAAACCAGAAGCCCATTTTAGTAAGTTGGAATTCCAGCCACTTCCCTGCAAAAAACAAAATGTCAGGATTTGCATTTGAATAATAAAAATGTGTTGCAGATCACATTTTAAAAACAAGTACTCACTTTCTTCTTATGTTGCAGATCATCATCATCATCAGGAATCAGCAGTTTCTCGTGCTCCTTGCCCTTTCTTTTCACTACTTCCATATGAACTACTTTACCCCGTAAACTATTAATAGTGATGAGTTTTGATGATTGTTTATTCTTACTTCCGTCATCATCTTCCTTAAAAATGTAGAGCTCAGAACTTCTACCAGGAGCAAGCTGCAAGAACCAAACACCAGGAGCAACTTTCATTTGCCAATAACCTAGATTGGCCATCACAAGAGTATCAACTAAATGGGGTGAAGTTTTGGTTCCAAGAATCAGCTGAAGACCTCGTGGAGGATCGTGATCCTTCTCAGAGCAATGACCTGATAAGATGAACAGTTGATAAGAATGCTAACAGATTCATAGGAAGCATTAATAAATGCCTTTTAATTGCAAATGAATACACCTGAAAGAATTACCAACCTATATCTTTAATTTTAAATAAACATAATGCAATTTTACCTGTGAGGACAACAGCTTCAAGTTCAAAAACTGCTTGAAGTGTTCTTGTGTCACCAAGGTTCTCAAGTAGAATGTTATCCAGGTCATGACTGCAGAATGAGAAGTCACATTAAAGACTAAGATTTCAGAGGTAGCCATTATTATATATATAAACAGCGAAGTAAAGCTAACTACACAGACCTCCCTCAAGAAAAGGAAAAATTGTGTCTACTCTAATTTTAGAAATAACAACGGAATTGTTTCTATTGATAGAAGTTATGCAACATTCTGATAGACTAGTTCAGAAAGAGAAGGAAGAATTATTAAAGGAAAGTGATCCAGTTTCCAATAATATGACAAGATTCAATCACTGATCAGTAATCTTTGGACTTCTAGCCTAAGGAGATGCTTTATACTTTCTGATGCTACTCTTTGGCCCTTTACTCTTTTTCATGGTTCACATCATCTTAAAGTAAAGTTTAGTCATATCTATCACATACCTCTGTATTGTCAAATAGAGGGGGTACTTTTGAACAAAATATAAGAACATCAATCGTGTCTTAGCATGGTTGACGTTAATAATTGAGGCTATAGTTATGCCAAAATTTAAAAACAAGGGAGGTCACTGTGATTTACTCTAATAAACTTTCTCCACCTTCACATGAGTAGACATAAAGGTGAATGATGAATCAATATTCATGGAAAATCTTTAAGGATATCATGCCAAGAACAATCTCTGCTAAAAGCTAAGGCTGATATGTGGAGGCTCATAAATAGCTTCATATCCAACAAATGTTAAGGATATAATACATATACATACACAGTGAGAATGGGCTCAACAAGCCAGGGTTCTGGAACATCAAGATTCATGGTGAGAGTCTTAGATAATGGCATGTTGGCAAAAAATGCTTTTGGGCCATTTATCGAAGAATCAATGTTGCTAAAATCATCCTGCAAAAGCAATAAAAATGTAAGAACCCAAAGATTAAATATCATCCAGAACTATCAACAAATAGAAAGAGGAAGATATACCATTGACGGTACTACATATCTGTAATAGTTCTTCAGAGGGAGATCAGCAAGGGAACTCTGTCATAAAATGAAAAATATCACTAATATTAGTGTATTTAGTTGGAGGTAAATTAAAAGAAAATATAGTTTGGCTGTGGAAAATTCCATATTAGGGTGAAAAAATATCACAGTTAAAGGCTCTACAAAAGCTCAATGTAGAATCGTGACAAGATGCTTTTGTTGCAATTCTTTTAAAACAGAAATACAGTTGATTGTATATTTATAGCAAGATGTATAGATGAGAGAAATAAGGTTTCCACTACTACTTTGGGGTCTTCAGCGGGTAAGATGTGAACAGCTTCAACCCCACAATTGCAGGCAAGCCAAAATATAATACTCAAAATATATTTTTCAATTTTCATGTAATAGATTAGGGAGTTAAAGCGGCAAACTGAGCTAGTTCTACAAACTTATTGGACAGAATGCAAACAGATTAAGTAATGTGACAATTCAAATAGAAGTTGCAATGCAAAGAGCAACTCAAAAACGCCTAAACATACAATGTCATAATAGCTGGCCTCTAGCCTAATTGAAATGCCAAACTAGAGTGCAGTACATAGTTAAGCCACAAGGACAGCACATTATCTTTTCAAATTATAGGCACAATAAACAATAGAATACAATTCTCTTTTCCTATTTACTATTTTGATCCCAAAGGTTTCTGAAGTCTATTGAAGACAAGTTAGGTAGTGAGAAACCAAAATATTTAATAATATAGTTTACATAGAACTAGAGATATCAACCAACCAATGGATTTAGAACAATCCTCATGCTGGGCTGAATGTATTTCCACAAAACTCTCAGAATTCCAGACAACTTCTGGCTGGTTGGACTTAAAGGATCCAGAACCGCATCAATATGAATGCTAGAATTTTCATTGTTTAGAATAATGGCACTGCATAGAACAAACAAAGTATAACAGTTACTTTCATATTTCATATATCTATACAGGTCACTCTTCAGTCAGCAACCAAAAAATGAATAAACCTTTAAAAAGAAGATAAAATCAACTACAATTTGTGCCTTTCCATTTCTACTTTCAATTATTTCTATCTGAAGAGTTCACAATATTACCTGTGTTCATCACTCAGAACCTCAAAACGAGCACTTTCAGAACTCCGCTCTCTCATAGACATTGCAGATGATACGGACATGACAATATCACTAATGAATTTGCTGCAAAAAGAAATTGAGGAAGATTTGAACACATCACATAAAAAGATAAAAAAAATCAACAAAAGGGCAGCCCGGTGCACTAAAGCTCCTGCATACGCAAGGTTCGGGACTATAATGTTGTGGGCTTTTTTTTAGAAGGGTTTATTAAAAAGTTTAAACAAACTCTTCACATGGACAAGCTTTAACTTCAAGCATAACACCTAACTAGGGATTTTGCAAAATACACAAACTGACTACACAAAGCCAATCAAAGTGTTGTCATACTTCCAGTCCTCCTAAGCTATCATTTCCAACTAAACGCTACACATGTTTGTGTCTAATTGTGTGGTATATTGAGCAAAAGACAAAACAACCCGTGGTCCCCAGAATGCTGATTTTGATAACCTTCATGCAATTCAAGCTAGTCATATGATAATTTGCACTGAGAGATAATAACTGGTCAAATCATATACTTGGAAATGTTCACCTTCTTTCATACCAAGCAAAAAGTAAAACCAATGTTTATGAAAGGAAGGCGATAGATGTACGAAGAGACCAAGTAGTAATCACAAGACAAAATAGAAAGAGAAAAGATGAAGTGAAACCTTGTCAGCATGTCAGGGTCAACATCGTCCCAAGTCACCTCTTCAATAATTTCCACAATATGTTTTGTCCTTTTCTTTAGCTCTATTGATTCAAGAAGATGCAGATCAGCACTCAAAAACGTGCTCTCGTCAATAGGACTAGTTACCTGTAAAACATAAATGCTAACTAAGGTTAACACAGGGAGGATTTCAAGAGATTCTATGAAAATCTATACAAACTTGAATACAGACAAAAAACTGAGACATGAAATAACCCAGGAGATAAAGACAGTCTTACCCTTCCATTAGTCAAGACAGCATTAACACCAGATTCAGACCCAAGTGCTGTAAACAAAAACTTCTCCACCTGATATCAATAAGTTTTATTAGTGTAAACTTTCACGGTTACTGAACAAAGAAGAATGTCACTGAAAGACTGACGCTGAGTTCAAAGAAGGGCAAAACAAGCAGAAGTACCTCACTCAAATGCCTTCTCACTTCATCAGCAGAAAATTTTGAGAGGGAAGATCTATAGCCCTCAGATGGTAACCCATTAGACTCAGCAAGCTTGCAAACCTCATCAATAAATGCTTGGGTCCCATCAACTTCCACAGCAGGTGTAAGGATGTATTTCTGCTGATAAACTGAGGACAGCCGATCCAAGAAGTCTAATGCATTCTTCTTATGGCTGCATAAAACCATGCATTCATACAATAGATATTAAACTGTGCATAAACTTGGAAAAGAAATGCATAAAACTACAGAATCAAATAGACAAATACCAATCAATGTATTATTAAAAGTCAACTTCAACAATTATAAAACAAACCTATATGAGGATGTAGTGAGTTCAAAAACCTTCACAAAAAGGAGGCTAAGCAAATTTGTAGTTTGATTGCCACTAAACAGAAGACCTACACGAGCATCTTTGGATCCTTCTATCTGTAGCATAATGTACAAATAAAATAAAATAAAAACAGCAGTACTGAATAAGTAGGTCCAACAATCCAACCCATGACAGGCATCAGGCTAAAAGGAAGAATAATATTCAACAGAAATGCAAATTAGTATTTAACCAGATAATTTAAGCCTTGGCGGAGTAACTTAATCCCACTTCTTGAAGTGATGTCAACAGCAAGAAGATGTGTCACAGGCTTCAAATCGTCCATGGCTGTGTTGGATAAAAACAGTCCAAATGATAAGAAAAAAAAAGCGTGAAGGGAGGAACCTATTTATTCTAACATCTCAGCGACTTACTTCCAGATGAGTGTAAGTAGTTAATGCGTTTTAGTATAGATGCCTCTCCAAAAGTAAACATCGAAAGAGATATGAACTTTGGTTTGTTATCAGACATAATCTATATCAAACAGAAAACAGTTAGCCATACAGCATATTATACAAGTTCCCCAGAAAATATAAATTTTTAAAATATCATACCCGAGGATTATAGCGTTGAATACCAGCTTCTGATAGGAATTTCTCCAATACATCAGTGTGAGATTTTATTTGTCCAAAATACACTTGTTCCTGTATTCTCTGAGTCTCATCATTCAAGGCATTCATTAGAGCCTCCTGGTAAAATCAATTGATTAAAGTCGGAACAGAAGTTTAGTACTTGAGACACAAGTTGAGCACATAAAGCAGATTAATAGTTAAAGTAGATATCAAACACAGTAATAAGGGCTTGTTTGGGTTGGCTTATTTGAGCTTATTTACTAGCATAAACACTTATGAGACTGTTTGGGAGGGCTTATAAAAACAGCTTTTGACATGTCCATAAGTTGTTTTCAACTTATTTCCATAAGCTCTCCAGGATAATTTCTGGAAACATCTTATAGCATATATAAACACAGTGCACCTTTATTTTACCTTTTGTTATTGAAATAGCTTATACAAAATCACTTATATGAAGCGCTTAATTAAGTTTCTTATCCAAACAGGACATAAAATGAATTCTGATCCTCCAAAGTTTAGGGTGTAGTGTACATTATAGAGTAATGTAAAAGTGGTTAACCACTGGCGAGTAGACAGGGATCATATTCAGGATAAACACGTTCGTTAACAGATAAGGCACTTCTTAGGCCAGCTATCTAGGAAAGTATCAATATTGCAAACTTAGGTACAACCCCCAATACCAACGGAAATAAAAAAGAGAGGAGCTGCAAAAAGGTTTTAAAACTAAATATTTAGAAATAAGATGTATAAAAAAACATTCAAAATGTCATTACCTCATTGGGATCAATAACAAGCCCATTCATCAAGAGAGAGCATTGAATCTTAGACAAACCAAGCTTAAATACAAGCTTGGAGCTTTCTTGAGACAATTCCTTCAACTCTGGCTCCTTCTCCAGCTTTAGTAATATCTCTTGAGGAGGAGATTTTACCTTTGGTCTACAGAAAATAGTGAGAATATTTAATCCAATGATAGGAATGGATCAGAACAGTAAGAAGAAAGAAGAAACTGTATTAAATGACTGTAAAAATGAATTTCTGGTGTTCGAGAATCCTCCACTCGCTACAACAATGATCTAATTCGATGCCCAATACTATCTCCCTTCCCCCTTCTATACTTCCCACCCAACAGTTAACTAACTAACTGCAGTTAGTTAATAGTTACATCTGTTACAATTATACAGGAGTCTCATCTGCTGTTTCTCTCCTATTTCTTCTACTGTACACCCTCCTAATAGGAGGTCTCAGCCCCATAGCATCCATGTCTTCAATAATTGATAAATAAAAACACATAATCCTACTAAAAACACAAATGGCCAGAGTCCAAAACACTCACAATATTGTTTCCACAAATGCTGATTCAACATGGTGCTGTTCAAGGTGAGCATCTTCTACATTATCATCTGATTCAATGCGTAATTTGTGAACCTACAATAATTTACATAGTTTTAGATGACTCGGAACATTGTCATCTATATTCACAAAGAGCTTATCCATGGTAAAGTTATCATTTTTATCCCAAAAACAAAAGTGTGTGTGTGTTAAAAAAGAAAGAAAGAAAGAAAAAGAAAAAAAAGAGGATAAACCGAAACCTTACGAGATGAAGTTGGGAGGTGTATATGATAAAATTAAATTAGGTTTTTCTTGTTAACAGGGTAGGGACGAAATACATAGGAGTCTGTCAATTTTCTTGCATACTAGGTTCACAGCTTCATTTGTAATAAACCCCTGAATTCACATGTTAGTGATTATCTAGAAAAGTATAGCGGTTATAGGCAAGGAAAAGAAAAAAGTGTGAATCATAAATGAGACAAAACACGAAACTCGACAGATTCAGGAGTTGATCTTGGATGGTTGCTTTCAAGATAGACGGAGGAGGAATATGCAAATGAAATATATAAGTGGATCTGTCGGTTTTCTCCCGATATGAATTCTTCTGGATTTAAGGGCCCGTTTGGATTGGCTTATTTTTTAGCTTATGCAAAACAACTTACGCAAATAATTAAGCTTTTATGTATTATTCAGAAGCTTGTTAAGGTAGTTTATGAAAAAACAGCTTATGAAGATACAATTATTGTTAGTGAGAACTAATGAATTAACATTTAAGTTAGTGAGAACTAATGAATTAACATATAAGCTTCTTTATTTGCATAAGCTATTTTTCATAAGCTCAAAGATAAGTCGATCCAAACAGGCCCTAAGTCATATTGATCTTGTGTATAATTTGTTGGTTTTTTAATCTAAATAAAAGTAGCAAAACAAGGTTGTAGAAACACCGTCAACAGAAGATAGCTTATACTGAAAAAAATTCCATACATTGCTCAAAAACTTGAAAGCCATTTCAATACCATAGTTCCCCTTGATATAGCTGAAGAGACGTATAATCTGAAAAGTGAAATGACAAAAACAGTGTATCACAATCTTGCCAGAAAACTCTCCTAAAAAATGTTCGTGTATTCTTAAACTGTTAAGGTGAAGGTTACCATATCAGATATGTCGCCCGCAAATTTATCTCCATCCTCTTTGGTAGAATGATCCTCTAACTGCGTGATGTACTTTGAAGAATACAGTACAACTCCAAATCTCACAGGAAAACTATTCTCGTACAATGACATGATCATATCAATGGACTGCAAGGTTTTCAAACAATAAGCTACGCCATGAGAGATTTCAGTAAGAAATAATTACAAAGTATTAGCATGAAAATGTTAATCTTGGGGAAATAAACTTGCCTCAAGACCACAAGTGGTTGCTGGATCAAGAACAAAAACAGCATGGAAAAGATTTTTACGGATCTGACGTAGCTGCCCAGGGAAGACTGGCATCAAGATCTAAACAAAATAAACTACGTTCAGATGAAAAATTACAGATAGATATTTTGAAAATAATATTGTCTAGTTTAAGAATCAAGTAGTTGTTGACCTCATTTAGATTGCTCCTCCACCATTTGTACTTGCCATCTTCTTCCAAGTTGTTCAGATAATGAACATGACTAGAACGAAAATCAAGACGAAACATATCCGATTCTGGTGGAGGTAAAGTTGACAGCAGTTTTTGCACAATGCTAGGAGGAATCTGTAATTACTGGGAACATCAATATTACAGTCTATAAATATATATACCAAGGAATCAATCAAGTGCAAAATATCAGTTTCTCACAGCACATATGCAAAAGCAATTTTCATAGAGAAGTGGGAAGATATCAATATGCGACACTGTTACAGTTTAACAGTGCCATAACTACACCAAAGCAATACCGTTTATCTTCCATTTTATTCCCAACTTTTCCTAGGAAATTATCATTGATTGATACACGACATCATATACTTCCAGTTTTCGTATTGTGTATATAAGCATATAGGTTCCAACACATTTGAATGCATCAAATGATATTTCCATTTGTCCACTAATAGTTGCAAACATGAACAAGTTAACTAGAAATTTGTCGGTACTAATCTACTAAAACACCAAATGAAGATTAGATGACATTCACCTTCAGTTTTGAGAACTGATCAGCCAACAGTAGATCCTGATGAACCAAGTCAATCAACCTGACAAAAGAAACAAAAATGTTTGGTAAAAAAAAAAGAAGATAAAAATGATAAATACTTTGAAACTGTTCATTTAACTTGCGACATGTACCTATTAAACCATAATCATAATTTTACTTAAAGTATCATAGATCATCTTCTAAGATTTTCCCTATTTATTTAGCATTAGGAGTCTTGTGTCCCTATAAATAGAAGTTAATGTTTAGTTTTTTGTATCAAGTTACATTCAGGTTTATTATACCATATTACACCAGAATCATAATTTTTTCTTCTTAGAACTTCAAAACGGCCTATGGCTGCTGGCACAAAATCTGCCATACCATAATGCCATGTAAGAAATATGACAACACTGCCATGATCTAAATCCTCCAACATTTTTTTATCATATCAAAGAACCATCAAGATGCAATAGCAATTGTTTCTTATGGTAGAGATGACAGTGCAACAGAGCCACATTACACGTGCAAACACAATATATAAAGAACCGAATATTTCATCATCATAATTTAAACAGTATCAGCAGGAGGGAAAAGGTATTACATATAAAGGTCAATATCTTCGACATTGACTAAAGCACCGTTGATTGCCATTAAAGACTTGCCAGGTGGGATCATCCGCTGGTTTGCAGTAATTTCATCTCGAACAGAATCATCAAGCTATCGTGCATCATAGTTCCATAAGAATATTGGTTAATAAGTTTGGAGAAAGATGACATATATCTGAGAATCAAACAAAATTTACCTTCATGCGAGATAAATAAGAAACTATGCTAGGGAAATTTTGATTAATATCCTGCATTGACTGCAGAGGATCAGAAGCACGGACTATTCTCTGTACAGTTTGATGTCCGAGATCTGTTGCAATTAAAAAATATATATTACAGCACAGTATTTAAATCGAACTAAAATGGAAATAAATAAATAAATAATCAATCCGTATAATCAGGAAAAAAGAGGTTCCAGTACCCTTCAGTTCCCAGACATCAAGTGTATCTGATACTGTTGATGACAGTAGATAATCCCGGAAGGCCATGATCTCAGATGCTAACTCAGGTTTACGATCCTGCAAGTAAAAACAGACAGATAAACTTATGCCTTTGTTGATTTCCTAGGCATAAACCTAGTTAATGCAAACAAAATTTTAGAATTGAATGCCTCTCCATTGATATCAAACAGAAAGATTCAAAACTATTATGACTCATCAAATATATAGAGCCAAACTTTTTTTTTTTTTGAATCAGCAAAATTTATTAAGCGTGGTTAGCACAAGAAGCACTTAACCCGCAAAGGAGGAAAAAGAGTACAATAGGTCCTAACAAACCGGCACCTAACCACCAAATACAAAGACTCAATAAAAAACCCCTTAGAGCCAAACTAACATTATAGACACATAATAAGAAGCATATACAAAAATATAACTATAATAACTGAGAGGAGTCCGGAACTGTATATCTTGAATGTAAAGCTGTAATGAGGAAAATGAATGGCAAGAGCCCATTAGCGTGTATGTGTACAATCTCAAGTCTCAACTTACAACTGAATAGTTGACATCATAATTTACTAGTAAAAATAAAATAATGCTGCATGGACCTTTACCAATTAATTCTCCAACCTCTAGTGTCGTGCAGTTGTCATGTTTTTCTATAATTTTTGGTTCTGTTTTTATTTTATCTTTTTTCGTTTCTTTCTTAGTTTGGCTCTTCAAAGGCTACAATATAAACATCTAATGTACTAGGGCTTTTCCTCTGATATTTTTAACCAAAAATTGCCATTTATTCCTAAAAGATAAAAACATATAAAAGTTAAGGGAAATGCTAGCACTTGTTAAGAAGTCTAAAGAAGAAATTGTCTTGGGATTGATGCATTCAACACATTGAAACTTGAAAAAGTAATTTTTCCTACATAAAACTTACCAATTATTTCTATTTTAGAATTCTTAACAAGTGCCCTAAGGGTACTCGTTAGCAAGACCCTAAAGTTAAAAGTCCCTTTCCCTGGTTGACAAACTAAAACATATCTTACATAATTTCAGTACCTTCAAACACTCAATTCTAATTTAATTTGACACAAATAACATAAAACAAATTAAAAATGGCTACAAAGACCAGTTTTCTTTTACATGTGTATGATAAAAATCAAATATAGGTGAGATTGAACAAACCAGAATTTTAGAGAATATGAATCCTCTAACTTCTTGACTAAGATCTTCGATGCGAGGATCCTCCAAAGTCACACCTGTAACCCACAACCGTATTAATAAGGGAATTATTCAAAACTACAAGTAACCTATGCTTGTTTATCAAAAAAATTCTTCACCACTTTATTTGAATAAACTGTGTTAAAAAACAAAATTTAAACAAAAATTAATTAAAATCGGAAACATTTCTTTTCAACTATCTGTTTCCAAAATCAATAGCTTCATGAAAGGGGATTAAGTAACTAAATAATCAAACTCTAAAAGTAACAACAACACAAACGTTGAGATTTTAAATAAAAAACTTATAAAAAGAAAAACTACTGCAAAGTTTCTCTAAAAGTGACACTTCAAAATTGTTGACCAAAGTTAAAAAATGAAAAGAATAAAGCAATTATCATCAATTATTGCCGACCTAAAAAAAAATTGCATCTACATTGAAAATATAAAATATTATGTAGTAGTCTGCATTTCAAAAAGCATGATATTCATTCCAACCTTTCTTAACTGCGCTATCATCCATGGCCTTATATTCCATATTCTTTAAAGCAAGTTCCACACCATAACCACCCAAGTTTACTGACTCACTCACACCAACAGAACCACATGGTCCAATTTGTGCTTCGCATCCAGCTGGCAAGACTGGTCTCAATACATACTTAACTTTTCCCTAAAACAATCACCAATAAAGGAATCAGAAGCACGTAAGAGTTGTTAAAGACGCCAATTTAAGATAAATTGTAATTATAATTAACCTGTTTAGCAGCTTCAACAAGAGCAACATGAAACTCTTTAAAGCAATTGGTCCCGAGAGCACCATAAAGGATAGCAACTGGACTCCCAGTAGCTGAATCAAAATGAATATGATCAAATTCAAACACCGGAGGACTCTGAAACGAATTGCCAACCCTGATGACAAGAAAGAAAAAAAAAATCAAACCTTCGTTGAAACTTTTGCGGCTCGCTCACAAACATTAATCAACAACAATCTTAAAATAAGGCTATGTTTGAATTGACTTATTTGAGCTTATCTATTGGCATAAGCACTTTTGAGAATGTTTAGGGGCCTAGTTGGATTGGCTTGTTTGAGTTTGTCTCCTGGCATAAGTTTTGTGAGTGTTTGCGAGAACTTATGAAATGAGCTAATGACATTGTTCATAAGCTGTTATCAGCTTATTTGGGCCCATTTGGATTAGCTTATTTTAGAACTTATAAAAAACAGCTTATGCAAATAAATAAGTTTTTATGTATTATTTATAAGTTTTTAAGGTAGTTTATGAAAAACCGTTTATGAAGATACACTTTTCGTTAGTGAGAGTTTATAAATTAAAATAAAAGATAATTTATTTACATAAGCTATTTTTCATAAGCTCAAAGTAAGCTCAAACCAAACAGGGCCTTTGCATAAGTTCTCCAAGATAGCTTATGAAAACAGCACATAGCTTTTACGAAAACAGCTCATAGCTTATACGAAAACAGTTTGACTCTCATTTACCCTATAAGCTGCAAATAAGTTGTTTCTCCAAACAAGGCCTAGAAGAGCTTATGAAAACAGCTTATAATATATCCATAAGTTGTTCACAGATTATCTCCATAAGCTCTCCAATGATAGCTTATGAAGACAACTTATTGCTTGTATGAAAACAATTTAACATTGTTTTATCTTTTATTATAGAAATAGATAAGAGCTTACGAAAAAAGCTTATGACATGTCCATAAATTGTTTTCAACTTGTTTCCATAAGCTCTCTAAGATAGCTTATGAAAACACCATAACTTCACTTTATCTTTTATTGTAGAAATAGCTTATACAACAAGCATTAAATTAAGAGCCTATTTGGATTGACTTATTTGAGCTTATCTACTGGCATTAGCACCTATTACATTGTTTGTGAGAACTTATGAAAACAGCTTACCACATATACATAAGTTGCTTTCAGCTTATTTCCATACTCTAGGATAGCTTATTACAACAACTTAAAGATTATCCGAGAACAGTTTGACTTTATTTTTATCTTGTTACAGAAATAACTTATTATGCTATTTCTTATTTTACATAATATAGACTATATACATCAATTATTCAATGAACCTAAATAAATAATGTTTTGCTTACAATAATGACCGAACTAAAACAAAAGACATAGCCAAATAAAGTATATAGCAGTTAAGTACTTACTTTTGATGATCATGATTACTTTGAAGCCACGGGCGCAATTCATCGACATCAAAGAACAAATGCTCACCAGTATCAACCCAACAACACTTCCCACCAGGACTTTCCACGCTTACACCGACACGTAATGGATCTAATTGCGTCTCATTCTTTTTAATCTCAACAATTTCATTATCATTATGTAACAGTGGAAACGACGATAGCGAATCACGCGCTAATTGACGGTAAAGTACAAGTGTAGGTGAAGCTGATCTCAAAATCAAAGAAAATTCAAAAACCGATGCTAATGGTTCTGTTAATAGTGAACGACCGTGTTCTAGAATCTTCTTAACGCAGTATTTAGCATTCGCATTGACATCATCATCATTAGGAGTAGTGTTAATCCAAATGTCAATGAAGTTCCAGAAATAATGGTGTTGTTGTTTAGATAATAATTCGCTGAAAATAAAATGAAATCGGATTAGTGATAATAGTGATTAAGAATAGAGATTAAGAAAAACGACGAAGTATGAATGTACCTGGCTTCTAAGAGAAGAGGTGTACCGGACCATTTAGCACGAAGGGCAGTTTGGACATTTTTGGGGCTACGAGTATCGGCGGTGACAAGAAGAAGAAGAGAGAAAGAGATTATAGATATAAACAGAAGAGATCTAAACCTCATTTTGTGGGGATTAGAATAAGATTAACATGAGATTTGTTTAATTAAGCTGTTGTGTGTTCTTCTGGTCTTGGTCGTCACTGACTCAGTGATTCATTCAGGTCTTGTTGTGGAAGAAGAAGAATAAGAAAAAATGAATTGATTGTGATTTGCCACGTCATTAAATATTGTGACATGCTGCTATGTGCTTATTGGTTTGTGGATGCGTAAATGGGACACACACCTTAGCTGACTGGATGATGAAGCCGTTTGGCCCGCTTTTTATCCAGCTTCTTTAAATTGAATGGGATGGAATTTGACCAAAAGTTGTTGAATGTTACTTCAAAAAACTACTTCTCAACTATTTATTTCACAAGCACGTCTTTTCAACTCATGCCGGCAACTTTTTCTTTTAGTTTTTATATTATATTTCAATTCTCTTGTTTCTTCCATTTATTTATTTTTAACCGGTCCATTTGATTTCATTATCTTTTTATCACTTATATATTTAATTTCATTATCGTTTAATCATCACAACCTCACAAATATTTTTATTTCCTTTCTTCAACCTCGCAAATACACACACACACACATTAGCGTTTAGAGTAATATTTTATGTCTGGATGTCAGTTTTTTTACGCTAATGCGTATAATTTATTTTTAGTGTTGCATAATGCATATAGTTATTTTTATAAAATTTTTATTTTAATCAAAAGTACAGGTATATTATTTCAAAAAAAACTACAAAGTATAAATACCTAAAAAATTATACCTACTTATATATATATATATATATATATATATATATATATATTTTGTACTTTTATATTGTAACAAACTATGCATATCTTTTTCTTATTCAAAAAATTAAACATATCTTTTTCAATGACACCAACAATGTAACAAATATAAAAAATATAATCTATACTATATATAAAGAAAACTACCCCTTTCAGCATTTTTGGGTTGGAATTTTCTTTCCAAAAATAACCTTAATTTTCAATACAAATAGCACATATAACAAATAGATAAGAATAAATTTAAATATTAAAACAAATGTAACAAACATGATATGAATATACGTATATATGTTTTTTTTCCTTTATCATTTAAAAAATATAACAAACTAGATGAATATATTTATACTTACTTTTTTATTATCTCAATTATACTCATAAACAACTTATTCTACAATAAAGATTGTTGTCCGTGTCATTAAAAAAAAACATTTATATTTTTACTTTTAATCAAAACCAAAATTCCATTAAAAAAAATACCGTTCATAATTTTCAAATGTTAGCGCATAAAAAGAACGGAAAGACGGGCACGGAGTGCCCGTTTTTCGCTAGTATCATATAATATAAATTCTTGTCTTTTTGAATGACACAAAAAATATGGTATTCTTATAACGAAATTTGTTATAGAATATAATTGAAAAAGAAAAAACCAACTATTTTGATATTATTTATGTTATTATTTAAACCTCCTTAAATTATTTATCCTATTCAAATATTTAACAAGCCATTTATAAGATGTTACGAATTTGTATTCATGTTACACAAAATAAACGTCATTGAGTAAATATAGTATTTGTAAAAAAAAATATCTATTATATTTTAACATTTTTTTCCTCCAAAAATTATTTTAAACATTTTTTTTTATTTATTATACTAATTCATAATAAATTCAAAGTTTTGTCCTCGTGAGCATAACCCAGTTGATAGGGATAATGCATAAATATATGCAAGGTCCGGGGTTCGAACCCCGAACAACACCAAAAAAAAAATAGATCCATTGATTTGTACAATATTTTGCCAAACAGCTTTTAACTTTTTTGAGATAAAAATAGCTTTAAAACTAAAAATAAAAATAAAAAAACCAAACAACTTTAGCTATTTTTTAAAGACCTTTATTTTTTATTTTTTTTAAAGTAGCTTTTAGACCGTAAAAAAGTCTGGCCCAACGGTACCTCATATATATATTTTTTGATCAATTATATGTAGGGTTTCAATTATATATATATATATATATTTGAATTTGTTTCAATTATATCTTTACATGTTGCTCATTGTATATTTTTATGTTCGATAAATGATGGAAGATCTATTGTATCAATTAATTTTTAATGTCTTAGTTGATCGATACAACAACATTAAGTTTCAATAGTGGTTTGTGAGTGTAAATCTTAGTTTTACACAAGGCTCACATTTAGTCCATTTACCACAATGGATGAAAGACACGTGACAAAAAAAATGAAGGGTTGAGATTTAAAGTAATTAAAAAGAAACAAATCAGACATTCTCTTCTCTCACGTTTTCTTCTTCACCGTTGCTACTATTTGTAGGTCATATTCTTCTCCTCTTCACTTCTTCTTTGTTAAGCACGTTCTAAATCAAATACTTTGGAGTTTAACGTGGCAAACACATAAAGAATAGAAATAATTCATGAGAATAATAAAATAAATATTATATGATCAATCAAATCAAGAGTTTACATCAAAATCATAGTTAATTACAATTAATCTCAACAATAAATAAAATTAGCTACACATACTCATACTGGCTTTACAAAGAGTAAATGAAAAGATGAAATTGCATCAAGAGCGTGATGATCGCTTTCTTAGCAAATTGGCCTTTCTTCGTAGTGAAGTAATTGTCAGTTTATCTCAAGGTCACTAAAGTGAAATGAATGTTTGCTTAACGAATTTTCTCTTCAAAACAACTTCAACTCTTTGACATGATTCGTTAAACGACTAACCGATCGCTTGGCGAATTGTCTTATCCTCGCCTTTCTTGCACTTTCATCATCTAAAAATATGTTTGACCTCACATAAAAGTCCTATCAAAATAACTTCAAACATAAAAAATTCACAATTATCATTGAAGGTTTGTAATCATTCAAAAACTTTGGATTAAATCATTTCAAGTTTACATGATTCATGAAATGCAAGTTTAAAATACAAATTCCATATCATCAATGAATCAAAGCATGGAAGATGAAACAATTACTAAATCAAAGTATGATTTTGAACATTCCAAAAAAATAGTCAATTAGAATCACAATCCTCACATAAGTGTATCACTCAAGCAGCTAATATGCTTCTCTCAATTTGTGCAATGCATTCACAAGAAAATAATTTCGGTATACATCTAAGCATAATCTCAAAACATGTAAGCTACCGTGGATCACACAACTTCATTTCTGATTTATTTGGCACTCTTAATAATTTTTCTTCCTTTGCATATTTTTCTTTGAATTTCATTTGTTCTGTCATTGGAACATTCTTTCACTTATTCAACAAAAAAAAACATTCTTTCACTTCTTTTTCTTTTCATCACCATTATTAATTTAACATACTTGACTTTTATTTATTTATTTATTTATTTACTCTCTTTTCAATTAAGAAACTTATCCTCTCCCATTTGCATAAAATCCTATTGTAAAGACAGAAAATATGAGACAAGAATGTAAAGTGCATGAAAAATAAAGAGCAAAACTTAAACAAAAAGTAAGAACTTTGATTTTCACTTAGTAGCAAGATTGCAAGTGTGAAAGATCCCATTTTCCTCATAAATGAGGTATATTTATTGCCTAGAGCCTCAGAGAATGCATTGAAAACGAGTTACATGCTAATGAATAAATAATTATAAGAGTTTGTAACAACTATTTATAACTGCAGAGGACAGAGGTCGCATGGTCGTGCTTAGAGGGTGTACGGTCATGCTTGCCTTCAAAATTGTTGAACTTTTACAAATTGGGAAGGTGCACATTCGTGCTAGGTAGGCGCTTAGACCGTGCTCAACTTTCAACAATTTTGCCTCCAATTTCTTCAAACAAGGCACACTGTCGTGTGCCATGGGCGCATGGGTCGCACTCGTTTTCTAGGCTTGAAAATTCTTCATTATTTTATCCTGATAATGAAAACTAATTTTTTGTAGTAAAATAACTCTGAAGTAAGACTAAAATTCCATAAATATTATTGAATTCAAATACTAAAAACACCCTAAATCAAGACTTATCAATATTTTTTTTCTTGTGTAAGACATATAGGGATGACAAAACGAGTCAGCCCATCCCGTTTAGGCCTGACTTGTTGTTACCTCACAAAAAATAGAACAAGCCAACTTGAAGGGTGAGTTTAAACACACATCGCACCTCTCAAGAGGTGGATTGTCGGGTTGCCCCGTCTAACAAATAATTTTTCAATTGTTTTTATGATAAGTGTTATTAAAAAAATTAAGGTTAAATATGGTTATGATCTCTATAAATATTCTAACTTTTCGTTTTAGTCCCTCTAAATATTTTGTTAGACTATTAGTCTCGAAAAAAATTGTCATCACTATTTTTGGTCCATACTTTTTATTCAACTCATGTCTAGCCTTAATATTTTTAATGAAATTTTTCAAAAACTAGCAACAAACCCGTGCTAAGCACGATCCCGTGCTCCGCACGGGTTAATTCGAAGTGAGAGACTATGCATCAAAGCGCATTGCAATACTATATGAATTGAGAAAATAAGAAAAAACTAATGATAAAGTCGACATTAATGATAAAAGGGCAAATTACTTTATTTCCCTTGAGTTTTTCTTAAATAACACAGACACCCCTTCTAATTTTTCAAACACATCAATCTCCCCTCATTTTATCAATTTCCATAACTTTGTAAATAAACAATTTAATTTCAATCATTTTGGTTTGTTTGTATCTATTTTCTTTCACAATTAAGTTAAATGATATTTTTTTCTTGATTTATTTGTATCTGTTTTCTTTTTTAAAAATTAAGTTGAGTTTTTTTTCTTCCTCGCAATGGAGAAACAATAACAACATTTATATTTACCACCAAATAGGATCAAACATCGACAATTGTAGAAGAGATCAAAGGAGAATATAGAAATGAGAAGAATTTTGGTGGATGGACATTGTAGTTGATCAATGAAAATGGAATAATCTTTGTTAGATTCGTTTTATTACATTAGAGATTAAAAATTAAACCACCTTGACTGAGGAACATTAAGTTGAGAAAAATTAGCAAGTGGAAAATGGAAAGAAAAAATAGTTGAAAATCAAATGAGTTCATACTCGTATGAAGAAATTAATTGCTCAAAATAAATGAAATTAACAAAGTTTAAACCGTGTTATATTATTAAGAGAAGTGTTTGTCAAATTGATAAAGAAAAAAAGGGAGATTAATGATTAGTTAAAATATAGAGCGGGTATTTGTGTTATTTAAGAAGACCTTAAGGGAGGTTAATGTAATTTGTCCATGATAAAATTTGTAAAAGTTTCATTATTGATAAATATGTCGTTATGAGTCCCGTGTATGAATTGTATAACAATATTATTTAGTAACTCATTTATCATGTTTTCAGTGTTTTTTATAGTCATCTTTCTAAAAGATATAATAATTAATAATCGACAACAATAGAAAATAATATTTTATAATATGACATGGTGACCCGACTTCTTTGATTCTCTGTTGTTTTCAAATATGTCGAGATATGTAGGTTTTAAAGTGTCCTTTTTGTCTACACTCTGATTCTTCAAGCTCGAAAGAGATTTTATGCTTGTTGATTTGTTTAGGGAGATGTTGACACTTGAATTTTGATATTGTGCTGACGGTCGATCTATTAATTGTTTTTCGCAGAGGCTCACTTTTCATTTTTTTAACTTGGTTTCACGCCCGTGTGCATGTTCGCTTGTTAATTAGTGAATTTTTGTACCGATATATGTTGGGTCAATCCACCTGGTCTGATTTATTATGTGGTATCCCCGTTTTCGGTTGTACCTGAGTCAGGTCTAATGCCCTCAATCTCTTTATCTATTTCTTTTTATTTAATATAACTTTTCCTTTGAATAAAAAAAATATAAAGAAAAATAAAGCCAAATTATTTTTAGAAAAGAAACAATCTTGAAAATGTGTAATTTTTTGAAAAGTACGTATATACCTTGTAATAAATATTTTGTAATTTATTTTAACTCTTTAGATATTTAAAAGTTGAATTATAGGAAAATTTATTTTGATTAGGATTAA
The DNA here is from genome assembly GCA_946800305.1 of Medicago arabica. Lineage (NCBI taxonomy): Eukaryota > Viridiplantae > Streptophyta > Magnoliopsida > Fabales > Fabaceae > Medicago > Medicago arabica. The sequence goes on along the minus strand of OX326971.1, from coordinate 949,768 downwards.
GATTAAGTTTGTTTGTTCTTAAAAAAAGATTAAGTTAATGTGTTTTATCGATTGAGTTTGTTTAAAATTGTTTTTAAGTGAAAAAAACATAGGGAAATTGAAGCAAAAGACACAAAAGGATATAATTTTGATAAAATGTCAAAAAATTAAGAGGGGGTAAGATTGTATTTTTGGTAAACATTAAGTTTCATAATTAGAGAATAGATTATAGAGAATAAATTGTTTGATTAAACTCTTTAGATAATTAGAAGTTGAATTATAGAAAAATTTGTTATGATTGGGATTAAAATTAAGTTTGTTTATTCTTTTGAAAAAGGATTAAGTTAGCGTGTTTTATCGAGTGAGTTTATTTTAATTTTTTTCAGAGAGAAAAAATAGGGGGAGGTTGAACAAAAGACACAAAAGGATATAATTTTGATGACGTGTCAAAATATTAAGAAAGAGTAAGATTGTATTTTTGGTAGACTTTAAGTTTCATAATTAGAGAATAGATGGATAAAATACTATGACAATCTCTCCCAAAATAAAATTAATTTTTTTTATCAAAACATGAATTAAATATGAATTTTTAAGTTCCAAAAACATAAAATATCAGTTGACTTAAAAATAAGGACAAAAAATGGTGATTGAAAATTTTATAGAGATCAAAAGTCAAAGAAAAAGTTGATATATTTATAGGAATTAAAAACATATTTAACTCTAGTTTATGCATACACTACACATAAAAATATACGGTAAAATAGCATATACTAATATTTTTGAGTAAATCTATGCGTTAGTCTTTTTTTTCTTTCCTATTTGAATGTTTTGTATACCAAAAATTTAGGGTGGAGAAGATGTTTATTTTATTTTTCATTGGTTCTAAGGAGTTAAAATATTTTTTTTTCTCACCATAGAGCAACTACTAGAAAAGGTCAAAAGTCATTCATTGTGGTGGCTTAAGGCTAATAATATCTTGTTTGTACATGACACTCAGATGTGGGGGTCGGACCCTATGTTATGTTTGGGTATCGACTGACTGTTTTGTAAATATTGTTTGACTATTCTCTTTCAGGGATGGCTCTTTGGTACACCTTGTATTGAAGTGGTACACTGCTTGTGTTAATATATTTCATTTTGATGTCTTAAATTTTTTTTTTTTTTTTCTTTTTGGGTCTAAGGAGTTAAAAGATTTGATGTGAGTAAATATAGTAAAAACTGTTTTGTAATATCTTTAAAAGATTTAATCGAAAAATAGAATCAATAAAAAAGATTTAAACGAGAACTTTCCTGCTTCGGTCCTATATATATATATATATATATATATATATAGTCATTCACTTCCTTTGGAAGTCGTTACAGAAAGAAGAAGAGCAAAACTTTGGTGTTCTGAAATCAAAAGGTACGTAACACTCTTGCTATGCTTGTTTTTCTGCAAATTGTATACACGCTTATTATGTAATTATCATCATCACATAAAACTAATATTGACACGAACTATTAGTTAAGTAGGGTTTCCATAAAAAAATCTAAGTATTGACACAGGCTATATTAGTTAAGTAGGGTTTTCACCGGATTAATAGTTAGGTATTCTAGTTTTTGTTTTTTAGTTCACAAAAAAGATTGTTAAGTAGGGTTTTCACCGGATTAATATTTAGGTATTCTAGTTTGTGTTTTTTTGTTCACAAATACTATATTTATGATTCTCTCGTCATGTTGGTATTTTTTTTATTTACATGTTTTTTGTTTGTAATGTTGTAGGTAAAAGATGAATCATGCTGGTGTTAGAGTTCAATTTGATAGTCATGCAAAGGATATTGACATTATTTTAAGGAAGGGAGTGAAACTGGAAGTGGAACTTCTTTCTTTGGCGACAAAAGACGACAAAGCTAGCAAAGCTCGTCTTGCAGATGTAAGTATGGATTTTGAGTTTTTGTTTTAACAATTTTAGTTTGTGTATTTTTTTTCCATCATATTATTGATTAGTTTCAATTTTATTTTGTGTATTTATGTTATTTCGATTGTTCTAATTGTTGATATTATTTGTAGGCGCGGAAAGAACTTGACGACTTAAAAGACAAGCTTCTAACTCTGATCATGAAGTATAGAAAAGAGAAAGCGAGAATTGATGAGATTCAAAGGAAACGTGAAGAGTTTATCTTATCTATAAAGGAGAATGAGAGGCGGCATGATATAGCAAGAGCTGCAAGCGTACGATATAGTGCGATTGATGATGTGGAATATGCAATTCAACGGCTTGAAGATAGCACTGATGAGAGCTTGATGTTGACAGAAACTGTTGGACCTGACCTAATAGCTGAGGTTGTTAGCCTATTGACCGGTATACGAATGACCCGAATTGGCGAAAATGAGAAAGAAAGGTTTCTTGGACTTGGTGACAGGTTGCACAATAGAGTTGTGGGACAAGATCAAGCAGTAAATGCCGTTGTTAACACTGTATTAAGGTGGAGAGCTGGTTTAGGAAGACCTCAACATCCAATTGGTTCCTTCCTATTCCTTGGTCCAACTGGTGTTGGTAAAACAGAACTTGCTAAGGCTCTTGCTGAACAACTCTTTGACGATGAAAATCAGTTGGTGAGAATGAACATGTCGGAGTACACGGAACAACACTATGGGTCAAGATTGATTGATGCAGCACCAGGGTAAGTTGTTGGATTAGCATCTGAATTTGATTATAGTAAAAGGCTAAATTAATAATTTGAGATAAAACACATAAATGTTTTGTCCATGTGAAATAAGAGCTACAAATTTGGTCTTTCAATATTTCAAATGTCGGTCAATTCAACCTAAGATTGAAATTGTTTTTCAGACATCATTAGTTTTTTTTCTTCTTTCAATTCTAGTTTAGACTTATAGTCTTTAACTTATCTCAAGTTCAAAATATGCATCTCATGTCTCATTCACTTATATATTCTGAATTTAATTTTCAGGTTTGTTGCACGATTAATAGAAGTTGTGAGAAGAAGGCCAAACATTGTGCTACTTTTTGAAGAAGTGGAGAAAGCACATATTTCTGTAATTAACAAACTACTTTATATCTTAGAGGATGGGAGTTTAACTGATGGACAAGGCAGAACTGTAGATTTTTCGAACACGGTCGTTATCATGACCTCGAACCTTGGCGCTGATCATCTCCAAAGTGGACTTTCAGGAAAATGTAACATGCAAGTTGCTCATGATCGAGTAATGCAGGAAGTAACTGATCATTTCCGGCTAGAATTGTTGGGCCAGCTAACCAAAGTTGTAGTATTCAATCGTCTTTCTCACCAGCAATTGAGGAAGGTTGCAAGGTTGCAAATCAAGGTTGTAGCTAATCGTTTTGGTAAGAAAGGAACTACATTGGCAGTTACAGATGGAGCACTGGATTATATACTTGCTGAGAGCTATGATCCTGTAAGTGTTATTATTATATCATCATCATCATCATCATCATTTTAATCTTTTTCTTATAGAAAAAAATGTTAACTATAACTAATTTTTTTATTGTTGCTGTGTAGGTGTATGGTGCTGGACCAATTAGAAGGTGGCTTGAGAAAAAGGTGGTGACAGTGCTGTCTATGCTTACAAGGAAAGTAATTGATGAGAATACAACGGTTTACATTGATGTTGGTCCAAATGACAGTTATTTGGTATACCGTGTAGAAAATAATGGAGGGCATGTTATTAATGCTGAAACTTGCAAAGTCGCAAGGCTGCAAATAAAGGGTTTAGCTAGTCGTCTCGCGAACACACAAGTATACTAGTAATGCCTGTCAGGCCGACTTGTTTAAGTTTATTTTTACTTATTTCTTTGCTAGACAAATAATATTTGAGTTTTCACCTCAAAAAAGAATATGAGTTTATTTCAATAGTAAATTTGTTTACTGTTAGAGAAACCTAACCTATTTTGAGATTATGTTGAATTTACATTACTTTATTTTTTCACATTCTCTCAATATATATATGGTCTTAAGTTTTTGTTTTGAAAAAAGATTTTTTTATTAAACTGCACCAAAACCATTCAACATTAATGCAATAGTATCATAACAAAAGAGTTATAGTATAGTTAAATCATGGCCCTGAACAGTTCACACACAAAAAAACAAACAAACATTATGTTAGCATAAAAAAATGATTCAGTTCTTGTTCTTCCAAGCATCAAAAACAGCTTACAAACTTCTCCACTTTGTTATACTTTATTTGTCTCATTAATTATAATGTCATTTAAAAAAATAAAAATCACGATTTTTTAATATTATGTAGATAGTTACGATTGAGTTATTCACGGCGAACCAATTTTTTTTTTTAAGATTCTCATGGGGTTGAAATGGAATTTTTTCGATCATCCTGGAAGTGTAGGCCAATTTAGAGATGTCTCTTAATTGTTGGCTAACCATTTTTTTCGAACTGCATAATTTAGGCGTCGTGTAGCCATTAGAAACAATTCTCAGTGATCATTGTCATGTATCTAGCCTTCATTAATCTAAATCTACTGATGTAATTATCTAATGATTCATCCTTCTTTTCTTTGAATTTTGGATAAATCCTTCCAATACGATCTACTCGAATCCCTACATCTCTAATCTCAAAGGATCCTGATAGGTTATTTCTTATGATGGGAGGAACATATCATGGTGGCAATCCATTTGGATACATTGTGGAATTCATCCTTTGGGTTTATGGACTTGCCTCCAAACTGGTTTCAATCCGACTATAAACAGGATTCAAAGTTAATTCTCCTTGATGAATAAGATCAACATTCTGAGGCACATGAACCTTCTATTCATCTTCAATCAAATTGTTATTGTCGTTAGCATTTCTTTTTTTGGAAGGAGCTACACTATGCATGTGTATATTTTTGAGTATACATTTCTGATAGCTTGAAACTTGACGCCCACTACGTCAAACTAGTGTCCCACTAGGGGGTTCCAATTTGTTGATTAAAGAATGTTTAAAACCCAACAAATTGACTCGAAGAGCAATCTAGGACTCGAGTCAGGTCCTAAAAATTTAAACTAATTTCATGAATTTATATGATTTTAAAGAGTTTCTTAGGTATTTAGCGAACATTCAAAGTTATAAGTGTCAATGAAAACAAAATAATAAGAAAACAACAAGACTGAATTAAAAAAAAAAAATCAATACAATTTTGTCTAGATCACATATTTCTCAAGGATGCATCAAATGGATTACTAGTCCAATTTTGAACTAATTTGGTAACTGTATTATAAAGGAAAGAAAAATGGAATTTGGCTGTATTAAAATAGGAAATGAAAGAAAAATGCTATTTATAGCAAAAACATGCACATGAATGGGTCCTCTCATTCATAGTCTCCCCTGTATTCCGCAAAACTGATTTGCCATCATGTATTCATGTTTATTTTACTTTGTATAATCAATGCTTGAGGTAACATAAGAAATTGTCACAAAAAAGATTACAAAACTTTGGTCTTTTGCAATCAAAGGTACGTTATTTCACACTCTTGTTATGTGCTGTTTTTGTTCCTGCATTTATTCCTTCAAATTCTATACCCTTAGTATGTAACTATCATGAACAAAAACATAGTATTGACCCAATGACTATTAGTTTATTAAGGTTTCTTCTTCACAAAAACATACAATGTTGAGCGTTGCTATTTATCGCGATTGGAATTTCATGAATGCCTAACGGAAGCCTGTCACCATTAGATCTTTTCCTTTGGCACAATACACGCGGTTGGCAGAATACAAGAGTGGGTCGATAGATTATGCAATCGTGATGCTTCACTATAATATTTGTCGCTACATATATCATTTTCCAATAGTGTTTTCTTGTTCACAAATATTATATGATTCTTTGTTCAAGTTGGTATTTTTTTTATTTACATTTTTTTTTAATGTAGTAGGTAAAAGATGAATCCAGAAATATTTATTCACAAAACAAACAAATCACTTGCTGGTGTGGATGCTTCTAGCATTAAACCGGAGGTCAAAAAGCTTCAAGGTGAAGAAGGGAAGAAAGTTGATAGTGCTTTTGGTGACACATTTTCAAGCTTTGGAAATTTATGGTCGAGATTTGGTTGAAGAGGCAGGGAAACTTGATCCTGTTGTTGGACGTGATGAAGAGAAAAGTAAGGTTTTGAGTATTTTGTCAAAAAGGAAAAACAACAATATTGTTCTTATAGGTGAGCCGGGTGTTAGTAAAACATCTGTTGTTGAAGGGTTGGCTCAGAGAATAGGTAAGGGAAATGTTCCTTGTCTTGATGATGTTAAGTTAATTGGTTTGGATACGAGAGCATCAGTTGCTGGTGCTAAGTATATAGGAGAATTTGCAGAGAGAATGAAGACTGTTTTGAAAGAAGTGGAAGATGCTAAAGGGAAGGTTATTCTTTTCATCGATGAAATTCATCTTGTTCTCGATGTTGTTATTTTTTTGAAACCTATGTTTGATCGAGGCGAAATTAGATGCATTGGTGCAACAACAAATATAGTAAATGTGTGCAAAAGGTTGCAACATTTGAACAGATGTTTCAACAGGTTTATATTGTTGAACCTAGACGATGGACCGGTAAACCAGTGACTCAGCTAAGCCAAATTGAGAAGAAATGGTTGCTTGAACTTGGTGACAGGTTGCACAATAGAGTTGTGGGACAAGACCAAGCAGTAAATGCTATTGTTGATGCAGTTGTGAGATCTGGAGCTGGTTTAGGTAGACCTCGACATCCAATTGGTTCCTTCCTATTCCTTGGACCAACTGGTGTCGGTAAAACAGAACTTGCTAAGGCACTTGCTGAACAACTATATGATGATGAAAATCAGTTGGTCACTATGTACATGTCGGAATACATGGAAGAACACTCTTGTTCAAGCTTGATTGGTGCAGCACCAGGGTAAGCTATTGGGTTAGCAGCTGAAATTGATTATAGTAAAAGTCTAGTTAAAAGCTACAAATTTGGTCTTTAAATATTTCAAATGTCGGTCAATTCAACATACGATTGAAATTTTGTTTTTTAGACATCATTGGGGTTTTTTTTTTTTTTTTTTCAATTCTAGTTTAGACTTATAGTCTTTCACTTATTGTGAATTGAATTTTCAGGTTTGTTGGACGATTAACAGAAGTTGTTAGGAAAAGGCCAGACAGTGTGCTACTTTTTGAAGAAGTGGAGAAAGCACATATATCTGTAATTAACAAACTAGTTTATATCTTAGAGGATGAAAGTTTAACTGATGGACAAGGCAGCACTGTGGACTTTACGAACATGATCTTTATCACGACCTCGAAGCTTGGTGCCGTGCATCTCCTAAGTGTACTTTCAGGAAAATGTACCATGCAAGTTGCTCGCGATCTAGTAATGCAGGAAGTAAGAAATCATTTCAGGCCAATTTTTTTGGATGAACTGGATGAAGTTGTTGTATTTGATCCACTTTCTCACGAGTAGTTGAGAAAGGTTGCAAATAAAGGATGTAGCTAGTCGTCTCGAAAACACATATATTTTACTAGGTGAGTCTGTCAGGCCAACCCATTTGAGTTTATTTTTACTTATTTTCTTTGTTACGGAAATTATTGACATTTGTTTTTAGAAGAGACATTTTCATTATTGTTTTGTTACTATTGATATGAATATATACTATTTGCTTTTAAGTTTTTGTTGAAAAAGCAAAATTTTATTAAACTGCACCAAAACCATGCAAATATTGATACAACAGTAACATAACAAAATAGTAAATAGTTCTAGTGAAGTTACATCATGGCCCTGAACAACTTACACTACACCAAAAAACAAACATTATGTTAGCATAAAAAAATGATTCAATTATTGTATCTGAGAATCAAGAAACAAGTACAACTTAGCAAAATCCTCCATTACTAATCATCCTTTCTGCAGAACTTGCAAATGAAAAAATGTGGTGAGTTTGTGTTCATACTAGCATTGGCTGCTGTGTTCATAACAGTAATGGTGAGTTTGTGTTCGCTTGTGCGACCTGGAAAAATGTGGTGTTATCAATGATAGAAGGTGAAGCTGCAGCAATAGGTGATGTGTAACAAGGGATATGAATATATGATCTTTGAAATTGATTCTCAAGCTCGTGTGGAAAGTATTCATTCTAACTTCGAGGTTAAGTTTGTTAGTGAAATTAAAGAGAATATGTTGCCCACATCCTTGTGAGGGTGGACATTTCTTTGATTAATAAATATGATTTATAAGTTTTGACAATGTTCTTTAATGTGATGTATGAAATATGACTTCTTCAAAAGAATAAGAAAGCCAGTATATCGAAAATACTGGAAAAAATAGAAAAGAAATCATGTATTTATATATTGACTTGTAACCCAAAAATGACATTTTCAACATCCCTTAACAACAACAACCAAATCATGTTTTGTTACAAAAATAACCAAGTAATTTTTTTCATTCAACTTGCTTACTCTAATATTTTCACATGTTTATGCGAAAATGGCCAATATTTTCATGATATTAATAAACTAAGTATTACTAGGTACAATGGCAATTAAAGCCAAAATTCCCCAATTGGATGCTTTCAGTGATAGCATCCAAGTTCCAGCCTCTGGGAAGAAAAGGAAAAATACTAATTACACACAAAAGATGAAATCAGCTAAGAAAAACAAAATTGACACCGTTAAGTCACCTTTCTGCTGCTTCTCTTCTCAGTTCATTTAGGTGAGCTTCAACTGAAGCACACACTCAATCATTTAGGTGATATTCTAGGCTCAACCATTTGCAAGTCGGTTTCCAAATCAAATAATATACCTAGATACAAAAGAGAAAGACAATAGAAAGGTCCTCAAGTAACTGTTCGAGGATAATAAAACCATGGAGGACCATATGAATAACAATACATAGTTGACAAAGCTTAAAAGTTAAAAGCAATAACTGGTCAACAATTCATATGAAATATTTTTTACCTCGACTCAATTTCTATAATAATGTCACAAAGCAGTGACTTTTCCCATAGCAGCAGTTTTTCCCGCAGGACACAGTAAGTCATACCAGCTTGAACAAATATAAAATCATATCATAAACACATTTGCAAGTAAAACAATCGTCTTAATCCTTACCTTCAGTGCGAAGAGTGAACTTCTCAACGCATATCATGTTATTATTATTAACCTGCACACACATCAGCAAAACAAGATGAAAATGTACTAAATGAAAAATAAACAAGCATGTGTCTTGTTTCTCACAATTTGTATATGACAGGTTGATGCAACCTCGGTCACAATCATCTTCTAATAGAAAGCACATAAGAATGGCTGGATTCATGACGAAATGGTGGACACAACGTCCCTTCAGTGCATTTCTACATGTTTCCAAACTAAGAATATTTTGTCATCCAATTTCTCCAAGATGACAATTCACAAAGGAGAAGGTAATTGGCACAGATTGTGCCATAAAAGAGACCAACGGTGCTCGGCTCACAATTGTTAGCAACAAAGAAGAAGGATCCACAAGAAATGGAGACAGGCCAAAAGGCAAGGGTGAAGCTCAAATATATTAAAAAATGTAAAGAAGGAAAACATTAATCCTAGGAAACATTGACACAGAGTTGTAAATATGAAGACAATAAAATCAGATGTATCACACAGTCTCAAGCAGATATTAAAATACTGAAACATTAAGAGGCAGAAAACTATTGGACATTCTAATCAAAACATATCATCCCATTAAAATTCATTGAAGGTAAGCCAACTTAAAAGAGAGAGTAATCCCATGAACTTATTAGATTATATTCTCAAATTCAGTAGTTACGAATAGTCCAATACAAATTCTACGACTTTTTAAATCGTGATAACTCAACCACGTCAGTGGAGTACCCTGGCGACTACAAGAAATTAAGACCTTAAGTTGCAGCAAACAAATGACGAGGCAATAGAGCAACATTTGGATAATAGAACAATTTCAACAGAGAAACAAAGTAAATCAGCTAACCAGCTTTCAAGCATCTAGAGCAAGAAGTACGAGAAAAAAACACCGCTAGAACATTATACTCATGAATGAACACATAGACCATGCAAGAAAAGTCGCTTTTAAAATCTGTTAAAAAAGAAAGTAACAGAAACCAAGTTCTTATATTTAGACAAATGGGAGACTAGATCCTATAAACCTACACCAGAAATAAGCTCCCCTCCCCCTGGCATGTCTCCCCTGCTGGCTGCCACATATCTAGAATAATTACAAAAAATCCTCCATGCATATTCCCCTCAACCTCACCTTTTGTACTAGCATAAGTCTTTATTATTCCTCACATGTTTATTTGGGGAGAGGTGCCAATGGACATTCAATTCTATATAATGCACAGATGATAGACCAATTGAACAGTGATAAAAGCTGAATCAAAGACAAAAAGGAACCATGGTAATTATTATGAATGAAGTAAAAGTGAATTATTCATTAGTGTAATCAATGTTTACATAGCTATATATAGCTAGATGAAGGAATACAATAGTAAACATAGGATGGCAATAGGATATAATAGCTAGATACTAAGCTAAATTAGGTTGCTTGAGCTCTAAGGTATCTTCTTCACTCTTGTTGTGTAATAGTAATAAACTAAGACAATCCAAACACATACTAAGCTTGTTCTTACATTATGTTCTTCTCAATTTAAGACTATCAAAGGTTTCACCAAATTCTTGTCTAGATTTTTGTCTTTACGTGATGGCTCAACCACAATACATGCTCTCAATACCGTAAGGGTATCATGGAGCCTTGCCTAGTTGGAAGGATTTTAAAATACGCTGTTTTACATAAGATCAATCAATTACAAATCCATGTCAAATGTGATATTCAACACTTTCCATCTTTCTTTTTTTCATGCCACAATTAAACATCTCTTGTCTTTTATCACCAAAATTATTATTTCTGAATTCTCTAAATTTGCCATGATTAAACCAACTTGCATATAGGGTTTGTCGCTGTTCGTGGTGGAACTTTGCCTTATACGGCATATCCTAGAGTGAATACTTTGATGATTTCTGGTTTTGATGTTCTAGATGAACAAAACCTATGCATATCATATCAGGTGCTACATTTGTCAAATTAACAATACAAAGATATTGTAAACCTGAGAACTATCGCAAAATTGAGCTATCTACTCCAAGTATTTGTTTATTTGGTTTTATCAGTACTTCTTTTCTGATTAGTTGATGCTTGTATCAATGTTTGTATTGTTTTATATGTGGGATCCATCAGATTTGTTTTTGTTAGTAATACTAAAGGGTTTAATTTGAATACACCAACAATTTAAAAACAATTGATGACAAGGTCGATGTATGAAAAAGAAAAAAGACTTGGAGCAAAGGCCATGGTTATTGAAGATCAAGTGAAAGATCTTGTGTCTATCAAGAATAATTATCAAGTACCCGTGAACATGCTTGAGATAAAAAAAAACGAAGGTACAAACTACTCAAGACGAAAGAGAAAAAACTTGAAGAAAGAGAGAAGCAGTTTATAGAACAAGTAAAGGTGCATGAAAGACAGATGACGTACTTTGAGTCGAATGAGGAGCAGTTCGTCCAATGAAAGGAACTTGAAGAAAGAGAGAAGGTGTTTTGTTCAAATGATTGTTTCAATGAAGGATAACTCGAAGAAAGAGAGGAGAAATCCAAACTGCAAGTAAAGCATCTTGAGACGAAACAAAATCAGTTTGATTGTTTGAAGATCAGGAGCTCTTCAATCTTGTGAAACAACATGAGTTCATACGTAGTCAAGTCTCTGCTTCTCTTCGAACATCACATGCCCCTAAAGAACCTTTACCTAAAGACTTGGCAACTGCTCCATCACAAGATTTTGAAGGGAGTGCAATGATAAATGAAATGTATCACTAGTTTATGATGCATTATATTTCTTTGATAGTGTCAATGGTAATTACAATGGAATACCAGAATGAATTATCATTTTTATTGCGACGTACCACGATTATTTGAACATTCATGATTATACTACATTTTTTTCTTTAAATATTTATACATATCTTCTTCGAAGTCTAATGTTGGTTTTGGCGTTCTTATGGAAGAAGTAGGTATTGGTATGAAGAAAGGACTCAAGGGAGACCTTATAAAAAAAATCTATTAAGAATTTAGAATGGTCATGAATTTCATAAATATATACACGGTATATAAAGAAAAATAAGCTGCTTTAAGCATGTTTTTTCTCCTTCCAATTATACTCTAAAATAAATTTCACTTAAAAAAAGAATTTATATTATATCTGTTATAGTTTTTTTTTTATACTCTTTTTGAGAAAATATTTGTTACTATATTGTATTTCAATAAAACAAATTTCACTCTAGATATTATATTTGTTATACTCTTTTTGAGAAAATATTTGTTACTATATTGTTGGTATCATTGAAAAGGATAAGTATTGATTGTTTCTTCCTTTCTAAATGCCGTTTTAGAATATTAAAACCAAATTAGCGAAGTGAGTTTTTGCACATTTACTTCTTATTATACCCTTATTTTAGTCTACTAATATTTTTCTATTTTGTTCAAGCATTTAATATGTTATATTTCTCTCATAACAAACAATTATTAGTTACTATCTTTATCTCCAACAAATTTATATTATTTTGCACATTCAGTCTCTCTCTCAACAAACAATTGTCAATTTTAAGATGACAAGAGTAATGGATAAATGGTATAATTGACAAACCGTACTCTTAAATACCAAAACGGTAGTTAAATAGTAACGTTAAGACTGATGCTACTCACACCCCAAAAAACACAAGTTACACCCCATAATGACTAATACACCCTTTAACTAAAATAAAAATTTCAAATTAATCTAAAATCCTTTCACGTAATCCTCCTTCCAAACCTGGAAATGTAATCCTAATTCACGTAATCCTCCTTCCAAACACTCACACCGCGGTTTTGAAAGCTATCGCTCTTTCTCTGAAATCTACTGTCGCTCGCTCGCCGCATCTCCACCTTGCTCGCTTGCCGCATCTCCACCAGAGTCTACTCTACCTTGTAAATCCGTAAACTTAATTTACACCAACCTCTTTAATTGTACATACGTAAACTAAATTTGCCCTAATCTTTGTAAACTGAAATTACACTAACCTTTTATATACATATACTAACTGAATTTACGTTAACCTAAATTAAACATATACGTAAATTGAATTTACATTAACCTAGATTGAACGTAAGTAAACTGAATTTACACTAATCTCTTATATACATACGTAGACTTAATTTACATTAACCTAGTAAACTTAATTTACATTAACCTAGATTGAACGTACGTAAACTGGATTTACACTAACCTCTTATATACATACGTAAATTAAATTTACATTAACCTAGATTGAACGTACGTAAACTTAATTTACACTAACCTCTTGTATACATACGTAAACTAAATTTACATTAACCTAAATTGAACATAAGTAAACTGAATTTACATTAATCTAGATTAAACGTACGTAAACTAAGGTGCGTTTGATGGTCAATATAGAGACTGAAGATAGGAAAAATATATCATATCTTGTTTTAATCTTTTGTTTGATGGACCAATAGGATATGATAAATTATTCCTTTAATTTATCCTATCCTATCACTCCTTTATATTTTTTATCCTGAGTTTGAGCTGGGTTAAAATTAACCTATCAAGTTTGATAAAAGAAATCCCAAATTTACCCTCATCTTCTTCTTCTTCTTCCTGTTAATCATGCCATCATTTTCGATTTCAATTCATCCATCATTATTATTATCTTCTTCATGCTCATGCCATCATTTTCGATTTCAATTCATCCATCATTATTATTGATATCAATTTATTTTGTATGGATTCATATCATTTTTCCTTCAATTCCTCTTCGTCCCTTTTCTTTTTATAGATTCCATCTATCTTCTTTTTATAGATTCATTTTTTTCTTTTTCGATTTCAATTCCTGTTCGTCCTTTTCTTTTTATGCATTCCCCTTATTTTTTTGTGATTTCAATTTTGTTTTTCCTCTTCGTTTTACAAATTTCTAGTTTTCTTTTTTTGTGCTTTTTTTTTTTTTTTTTATAGATTCTTCTCTTTCTTTTTTTATCGTTTGAAATTTTTTCATCTTTGTTTGGTGTTTTTGTAAAAAAATATGAAAATATGTCAAAAATGTAATTGATTATAAGGGTAATTTTGTCATTTAATAGGATAAAATAGTGTTATACAGATTGTTATCATGTGCGCATCAAACACATGATATGATTAGTGTTTATCTTGTCTATATCATATCATATCTCTATTCTGTTTCATATCATATCTTGTCTTTATCCTATCCTGACCATCAAACGGCCTCTAAATTTACAATAACCTCTTATATACATACGTAAATTGAATTTACATTAACTTAGATTGAACAAAAGTAAACTAAATTTACACTAACCTTTTATATACATACTGAATTTACATTAACCTAAATTGAACATAAGTAAACTGAATTTACATTAACCTAGATTGAACATACGTAAACTAAATTTACACTAACCTTTTATATACATACGTAAACTTAATTTACACTAACCTTTCACTTAAAATCAAATTAACAGGCATATCTCATACCAAAACAAACAATAAACAAATAGAAACTCATCGAAAATGAAATTCATGAAATTCACTAACTTTTATGAATACATTACAGATCAATGACAAAGATGTTGATTCAGATCTTGGTTGTACATCTATGGTGATTTGTTGATGAAAGGGGGTGAGGGTTCAGAATGATCATAAAAGATGAGTTTTTAGAAATTTACATGAAGATGACACTTTTGATATTATTGTAAAATTTTAAATAAATTTGAGTGTAACTAGAATTATATGGGGTGATACTAGCTAGAGTCTAACATTAAATCCACACTCAAAGTCAAACTTAAATAAAAGAACGAAGGAGTAGTTAAAAGTTTTGATGTGGGTAAATATAGCAAAAACAGTTTGGTGATATCTTTTAATTAAAAGATTTAAACGAGAACTTTCCTGCTTAGTTCCTTTATAAATAGTCGATTACTTGCTTTCGAAGCTTTCCTGCTTTGGTCCTTTATAAATAGTCGATCACTTGCTTTGGAAGTTGTCACAGAAAAAAGAAGAGCAAAATTTTGGTCTTTTGAAGTCAAAGGTACGTACTTTGGTTTTTTATTTCTGTTCTTTGTCTGCTGTTTCTCGGTTTGAGCCTGTAGCTGTTTGTAGCTCAGGTTCTCTTCGAGTGTGCCGTGCCTTTTTTGCTGCCCTTTTCACTTCTTGTGAGGGGTTTTGCTTAATATACTTTTGCTGTTTCAAATTGTATACACTTATGTTTATTATCATCATCACATAAAACTGAGTATTGACAGTTTGACACACTATTAGATAAGTAGGGTTTCCTTAAAACAAAGATAGTTAAGTTGGGTTTTCATTTGATTAATATTTAGGTATTCTAGTTTGTGTTTTTTTGTTCACAATTACTGTATATATGATTATCTCGTCATGTTGGTATTTTTATTTACATGTTTTTTTTGGTAATGTTGTAGGTAAAAGATGAATCCCACTGGTGTTAGAGTTCAATTTGATTTACAGCCAAAGGAAAGGAAGAGAGTGGAACTTCTTTCTTTGAGGAAAAAAGACGACAATGCTAGCAAAGCCCGTCTTGCAAATGTAATTATGGATTTCAAGTTTTTGTTTTAACAAGTTTAGGTTGTGTATTTTCTTTCTTCGTAATATAGATTAGTTTTAATTTTTATTGTGTATATGTATTATTTCGATGGTTCTAATTGTTGAAATTTATTTGTAGGTGCGGAAAGAAATTGACAACTTAAAAGACAAGCTTCTAAACGTGTGCAAAAGGATGAATATAGTAAAAGTGTGCAAAAAGATGTGTGCAAAAGGATGTGAAAAAAACGTGAAGCAGAAACAGGAAGCTTTGGAAATTTATGGTCGAGATTTGGTTGAAGAGGCGGGGGGAAACTTGATCCTGTTGTCGGACGTGATGAAGAGATAATTAAGGTTTTGAATATTTTGTCACAAAGTAAAAACAACAATGTTGTTCTTATAGGTGAGCCAGGTGTTGGTAAAACAGCTGTTGTTGAAGGGTTGGCTCAGATGATAGGTAAGGGAAATGTTCCTTGTCTTGCTGAAGTTAAGTTAATTGCTTTGGATACGAGAGCATTAATTCGTAGGAACGAAACTCTCTTGATGTTTCTTTCTTTTTTTGTTTGTCAAGGGCGTCTTCTTCTTGACAAGATAATTGATTTAGTTGACGAGGCTTGTGCACTTGTTAAATTTCAACTTCATAGTCAGCCAGAAGAAATTGCTACCCTCAATAGGCAGAGAATGCAACTAGAAGTGCAAAGCTCGTCTTGTTGATGTAAGTCTAGATGTTGAGTTTTTATTTTAACCAACGACCTCTTAATTCAAATTTGCCATCGTAACATCAATTTTGATGATCATGTATTTGACTATTGATATTTAGCGACTTATCAATCTAGGTTACTAAATAAAATTGTTTTAGAACTTGTGCATTTTACATTAAATATATTATTTTTTAATAATTGATTGTTGTTTTTCAATACAAACATACTATTTTTAGGTCATTTAGCATGTGTAATATTGCACATGTTAGACAACCCTTTAATTAATTTATTAATGAGAAATAATGATTAATTTTTTTGACAAAACGAGGAACAATGATGTTTGCTTGGATTTCTAAAACAAATGAAAAATTGATTGACTCTGTATCCATTGTTTAATAATATACTGTATAATTTATTTAGAAAGTAAATTCTACAATCAAGTAATTGAACTGATAAGATCCATAAAAAAAAACAAATGATGAAACAATTTTTTATCATATTTTATTTACCTTCTCCCACATTTTTCTTGAAAAACGGATGACTACCAAAAGAATTAAACTCCACTAATCCAACTACCAAATCAAAACAAAAAAGATTTCCTAATAGGATTTTTTTTCATTTTTAAATCATGGCAGTCAACGTTTCATAAAATTAATGGTCTACCGTGTTTTAAAAAAGAAGAAGAGAGAGCATTTAGGTCATACATCAAATCTTTGAGACAACTTAGTCCCTGAAATTAGTAAATTTTTAATAAAAGTATTTGGACATGCGCGATGTACGGAAAGTTGATTATCTCATTGAATAGTAAATATGGTAGTTGATCATGAAATGAAATAATAGATGTTGAGCATGAGTTAATGCTTCCAAAAGACGATGACAACAACAACAACACATTATCCCATTAAGTGGGGTTGACTACATGGATCGAAATATGTCATATTGTTATATCATAAACGACATTTAGATCTAACTCATTAATCTATAAATCTTTCTTAATATTATCTCTTATAGTTCTTCTATGTCTTTCTATACATCTTGTAATATGACTATCCTCAATATGATATACTCTTCTTACTATGAAATTTACAGGTTTCTCTCTACATGTCTAAATCACCTAAACCTATTTTCCACAATATTTATACTTTAGGTGCTACCTCAACTCTTATCCCATCTAGTCTACCACATCTAACACAACATGTCCATCTCCGCAAACTTACTTAACTCTCGTGTTGGTTCTTAACTGTCAATACTCTGTTCCATAAAACATTGTTGTTCTGACAAATGTCCGGTATTTTGTCACTTCAACCTAAACAACACGTTTGTATCACGGAAAACACCTGAGTCTCTTCTCCATTTTAACCATCCAACTTGAATACAATGATTTACATGTTTTTATTTCTCTGTAATTTTGTACCATGAACCCAAGATTTTTTTGTTGAAAGAATGAACCCGAAATATTTAAACTGTGTAACTTGTATGATATGATCTTCAACTTTCACCTCTAAGGTCGAGCTACTTCGTCTTTTGCTAAAATTATATTACATAAATTATGTCTTGCTTCTACTCAAATTAAATTCTTATGATTCTAAGAGTTGTCTCCAACATCCCATTCCATCCTTCCCTAAACTCTCCAATTAAGACTACATCATCTACAAAACTCATACATCTTGGTGCTAGACATTGCATGTGTTTTGTAAGTACATAACTAATGTAAAAAGATAAGGGATTAGGGTTGACCATTGGTTTAATCCTTGTTATGAAAAACTCATTGAAAGGGATTATGGTTGACCCTTGGTCTAATCCTTGATATGAAAAAATCATTGATAATGCTTCCAAAAGACAAATAATAAAATCCTTGAAGTAATTTAGAGTTCAACAATAATTTTGGCTCCAAAAAGTTGTCTGAAACTTAAGAACTTTTATAAATAACATAATATACACGATCATTTTCTAATAATTTAAAGAAACAACAAAAATTATGAAGGAAATGTGCAACAATTTTTTTGGCTTCAAAAAATTGTTTAAGAGATTTAAGAACTTTTATAAATAAGATAAATAACATAAGATTCGCGATCATTTTCTAAAAATTTAAAGAATCAACAAAAAATTATGAAGGAAATGTGTAACAATTTTTTTGGCTCCAAAAAGTTTGTCTAAAAGACTTAAAACTTTTAAAAATAAGATATAAGATCCCTGATAATTTTTAAAAAAAATAGAGAAAAGGAAAACAATTATAAAGGAAATATGGAACAACTTTTTTTGGATCCAAAAAGTTGTCTAAGAGAATTAAGAACTTTTACAAATAAGATATAAAATCCCTGATAATTTTCTAAAATAATAGAGGAAATGAAAACAATTATGAAGGAAATATTCAACAACTTTTTTAGCTCCAAAAAGTTGTCTAAGAAACTTAAGAACTTTTATAAATAACATCATTTCTCTTTGGGTTGTATTCAATTAGGATTTGAAATATTATTTTTAGGTCATATAACCCATTAATTACACAAACCCATTAATTAAATTGCTTTTTGTTTGTGTTGCTATTATTCCTCAATTTTCTCCTCTTTTTTAGTCAAAATCTCGCATGAGAATTCTCAGGGAATTTCCTCAATCCTTAGCCTGTTCATGACTTAAATGGACCGCACCAAAAATTGTGAAATGACTTAAATGGCTCTTTACTCATTTGAAAATAATTTGGCAACTCCTTTCAAAAAGGAAAGAAAAACCCACAAAATTTGGGTAACTACTATAAACTAGGAAATGAAAATTCAGGAACAGAATAGACCACTCACTCTTCTGCTTCATTCTCTTCCTTTCCAAATTTTCAACTTTGGTCTTTCAATCAAAGGTATGTTAAATTCTTTTGTTCGTGCTTTTTTAACTTATTATTATGTCATCAGAACACTCACTACAATAGTAAGACCGACACATCGACAACCATAATAGTTTTAAAAAATTAATAAATTAAATGTATGGTGTCGTGTTGATGTCCAACAACAGTTGTCCTACACCACACATATCTTCTATCAGAAGTGTCGGTGAAATAATTAAATGATGATGATGAAAATAAGACTATTGACACAATGGCTATTACTTACATAGGGTTTCTAGACG
This sequence comes from Medicago arabica, assembly GCA_946800305.1. Lineage (NCBI taxonomy): Eukaryota > Viridiplantae > Streptophyta > Magnoliopsida > Fabales > Fabaceae > Medicago > Medicago arabica. The sequence goes on along the minus strand of OX326971.1, from coordinate 930,363 downwards.
GTGGGATTAGCCCCTTCGATTAGTTGCTGTTACCGTGTTTTCAAATAACAAATAAATAAATAGGGTTTATGAATTGATGATTTATTAAGTATTCTAGGTTGTGTTTTTTGGTTACAAAAATATATGATATACTTATTTGCATAATTTTTGTAATGTAGTAGGTAAAAGATGAATCCAGAAACGTTCACTCACAGAACAAACAAAGCACTTGCTAGTGCTCATGAACTAGCAATAAGTTCAGGACATGTTACACTGAATCCCCTACACCTTGCATCCACTCTTATTGCTGATCCTAATGGTATATTTTTCCAAGCAATTTCCATTGTTGGTGGTCAAGAATCTGCCCGTGCTTTCGAAAGACTTATAAATCAATCATTGAAGAAATTGTCCACTCAAACTCCTCCCCCAGATGATATACCTGCAAGCTCTTCTCTTATCAAAGTCATTAGGAGAGCGCAGGCGGCACAGAAGGAACGCGGCGACACTCATTTAGCAGTTGATCAATTGATATTGGGAATTCTTGAGGATTCTCAAATTGAAGAATTTTTGAAAAAATCTAATGTGGATGTTTCTAAGGTTAAATTAGAGGTCGAAAAGCTTCGCGGTAAAGAAGGGAAGAAAGTTGATAGTGCTTCTGGTGACACAAATTACCAAGCTTTGAAAACTTATGGCAGAGACTTGGTTGAACAAGCGGGAAAACTTGATCCAGTTATTGGTCGCGATGAAGAGATACGAAGGGTTGTGAGGATTTTGTCAAGAAGGACAAAGAACAATCCTGTTCTTATAGGTGAGCCAGGCGTTGGTAAAACAGCCGTTGTTGAAGGGTTGGCTCTAAGAATAGTTAAAGGTGATGTTCCTAGCAATCTTGCGGATGTTAAGTTAATTGCTTTGGATATGGGATTATTAGTTGCTGGTGCTAAGTATATGGGAGAATTTGAAGAGAGGTTGAAGGCTGTTTTGAAAGAAGTGGAAGATGCTGATGGGAAGGTTATTCTTTTCATTGATGAAATTCATCTTGTTCTCGGTGCTGGTCGAACTGATGGAGCAATGGATGCTGCTAATCTTTTCAAACCTATGCTTGCTCGTGGCCAACTTAGATGCATTGGTGCGACAACACTTGATGAATATAGGAAATATGTTGAAAAGGATGCAGCATTTGAAAGGAGGTTTCAACAGGTTTATGTTTCTGAACCTAGTGTGCCTGATACTATTAGTATACTTCGTGGACTTAAAGAGAAATTTGAGGGTCATCATGGTGTTAGAATTCAAGACCGTGCAATTGTTGTTGCGGCCGAGTTGTCTAGTCGGTACATATCTGGTATGTATGCTCTTTGTATCTCTTGATTGATGTTGGTTTCTTTTGATATTAATTATTTGTGCATGTATTGAATGTGGATGGTTTTGGTAACATGATATGTTCGTGACTTTTGTTTGTCAAGGGCGTCATCTTCCTGACAAGGCAATTGATTTAGTTGACGAGGCTTGTGCAAATGTTAAAGTTCAACTTGATAGTCAGCCAGAGGAAATTGATATCCTTGAAAGGAAGAGAATGCAACTGGAAGTGGAACTTCATGCTTTGGAGAAAGAGGATGACAAAGCTAGCAAAGCTCGTCTTGTAGATGTAAGTCTAGATGTTGAGTTTTTGTTTTAACCAACGACCTTTTAATTCAAATTTTCCATAGTAACATCAATTTTGATGATGTATTTGACAATTAAAATTAATTGACTGATTGATTGACCCTACTAAATAACTTTGGTGAATCAAATATTATTCATTTAACCTGATGTTTATAATATCATATTGTTGTGCTTCTGCAATTGTGAGATAGTGGTTTTAATCTATATTTTTTCATAGTATAGTAGATTAGTTTTGAATTTTTATTTTGAGTCACTCTTATTGTTGATATTATTTGTAGGTGCGGAAAGAACTTGATGACTTAAGAGACAAGCTTCAACCTCTGAAGATGAAGTATAGTAAAGAGAAAGAGAGGATTGACGAGATTCGAAGGCTGAAGCAGAAACGCGAAGAGCTTGTCTCCTCTCTGGAGGAGGCTGAGAGGCGGTATGATCTACCAAGAGCTGCAGACCTACGATATGGTGCAATTGATGAAGTTGAAAATGCTATAAAACAGCTTGAAAGTTGCACTGATGGGGAGAACTTGATGTTGACAGAAACTGTTGGACCAAACCACATAGCTGAGGTTGTTTGCCGATGGACTGGTATACCTGTAACTCGGCTTGGCCAAAATGATAAAGAAAGGTTGATCGGACTTGGTGACAGATTGCATAATAGAGTTGTGGGACAAGACCAAGCAGTTAATGCTGTTGCTGAGGCTGTATTGAGATCGAGAGTTGGTTTAGGAAGATCTCAACAACCAACTGGTTCCTTTCTATTCCTTGGTCCAACTGGTGTTGGTAAAACAGAACTGGCTAAGGCTCTTGCTGAAGAACTCTTTGATAATGAAAATCAGATGGTGAGAATGGATACGTCGGAATACATGGAACAACATTCTGTATCAAGATTGATTGGTGCACCGCCAGGGTATGTTATATGATTAGCAGCTGAATATCATTATAGTAAATCTGAAATTTCTACTTGTAGATAAAGTACACAAGTGTTTGGTCAAATTAGTCATTTATTAAGTTTCTATTAATTTTAATTTAACTAACATTTGGAATTTTGTTTTTCAGACTTAGCCGGTCGCAATGTTTTTCTTCTTGTTTTCAATTCTAGTTTAGACTATGGTCTTTCACTTATCTTGAGTTTAAAATATACATCCTATGTCTCATTCACTTATTGTGAATTTAATTTTCAGGTATGTTGGACACGAGGAAGGTGGACAATTAACTGAAGTTGTAAGGAGAAGGCCATACAGTGTGGTACTTTTTGATGAAGTAGAGAAAGCACATACATCTGTATTTAACACTCTGCTTCAAGTCTTAGATGATGGGAGATTGACTGATGGACAAGGCAGAACTGTGGATTTTAGGAACACAGTCATTATCATGACCTCAAACCTTGGTTCCGAGCATCTCCTAAGTGGACTTTTAGGAAAATGTACCATGGAAGTTGCTCGCGATAAAGTAATGCAGGAAGTGAGAAATCATTTCAGGCCAGAATTGTTGAATCGGCTGGACGAATTTGTAGTATTCGATCCTCTTTCTCACGAGCAATTGAGGAAGGTTGCAAGGTTGCAAATGAAGGATGTAGCTAATCGTCTTGCTGAGAAAGGCATCGCTTTGGCGGTAACAGACGCAGCACTAGATTATATACTTGCTGAGAGCTATGATCCAGTAAGTGTATCTTATATATATCATCTTAATCATTTTCTTATAGAATAATGCTCCAGAAAAATTGTTATCATATCATCATCTTAATAACTTTCTTATAGAAAAAAGTGTTACTACTAATTGTTTATATTGTTGTTGTATTATTTTAGGTGTATGGTGCTAGACCAATAAGAAGGTGGCTTGAGAAGAAGATAGTGACAGAGCTGTCTAGGATGCTTATAAGGGAAGAAATTGATGAAAATACAACCGTTTACATCGATGCTGGTCCTAATGGAAGTGGTTTGGTATACCGTGTAGAAAATAATGAAGAGATTGTTAATGCTGAAACCGGGGTGAAGTCGGATATTTTGATTCAGATAACAAATGGACCAGAAAGTGATGATACCAGGCCTACGAAGAAAATGAAAACTGACGATGTTTTAATGTTAGAGTACCCGGAAAAGAAAAAGAACATGTTTGAGTAAATTTTATTGGTTTATGTTCTTCTTGAACTTTAGTTCTGTGTGTGTGACTGGTGGATGAATGTTCCTCACTTTTTTTCTAATCATTAAATTTAGTTTTTGTTATTTAATTTGTGGTTTGTCTCTAAGTTAGATTATAGAGATGTGTTTTTCTTGAAGAAAGATGTTCCTTTATGTTGGAACAATGTTTTAAAAAACAGTTTAAATTTTTTTTCTACCAGTGAAGAAATTTCTGGGATGAGTCGCGTACTAGATCGCTCTTTTTAAGACTATTCATGGCACTGCCCAAATTTGTGTAAGCAGACTAACAACCACGTAGCCTCCAAGATAAAACAGCCCGTCTAAACTGTATCGGATTTCCTACTGCACTGTAGGAACCGTTCATGGCACTTAGACCACTCAATATGGTACTAGACCACTCTATATGGTACAAGACCACTCTTACTTCCCAAAGGGACAAAATTCCGAAGGGACATAAAAAAATAGAGAAAGAAAAGAATAGCTTGTCAACACAAGCTAAAGGAGAAAGAAGAAAGAAAAACTCTTTGACAGCTCAAGAGAGTTTTTGGTGCGAGTAGAAGTGAGGAATGAAGGCTCTATTTATAGGTGAGGAGCCAAAGATGAGTTTTAAATCCAACGGCCAAGATCATTTGACCGTTACAAGATTAATGGTTTGACATCTCATAAATAAGAAATAATTGAGAAAGTTGACATGTGAATATTTTTTTTAATTCACATAATACACACTATGTGTTCCAACAATCCACCACTTGAATTAAAAAAATGACTCGGAAGTTTCTTCTAAGATTATGCATAAGCAAAGGTGTCATACGATTTGAACCTTTGCGTAGTGATTAAGATTCAGATTTTACTAGAGTGAATCGTAGTCTTGAACTCTATCTCTGACATCAAAACACACATAATCTTTTCTTAGGTGTATTCTAAAAAGCCCGTGCATTAAAGGCCCTGCACGTCAACCCCGACTTAGTGAACGCTCTAGGAATTTTACCTACAATTCCATAGGAAGCGGCCCCCACATCCACATTCACAAAGGTGAGTCTATCAAGAGTACTCCTGTAGCTATGTACTCCACTCCACATGGAGTATAGATATCATTAAGAGTTTCTATTAACTTAGCCTCTTATCGTTTCAGAAATCATGCTTCTTATGATTGATTATAGCATGTTCACCTCATATCACTACACGACTTGTTATTACCCATTGAACCTATTTCTTGGGATATTTAGTCATTTAGGTCGAGTTACCATTATGAATTATTCACTTTTCCGTAGGCAATAGTCCCATCTTTATCGATGTGTTATGGACTTTCTCTCTAACTAGTCCTTTCGTCAAAGGATCAACTAAATTTTCATCAGTGCGTACGTAATCCACTCTTACAACCCCTGTGGAGAGTAACTCTCGAACAATGTTGTGCTTACGACGTATTTGTCGTCTCTTACCGTTATAGTAACGGTTCTCGATTTTTGCAATAGCCGCGGTACTATCGCAGTGGATCAACATAGCAGGCAACGGTTTTTCCCATAGGGGAATCTCAGCAAGCAAGCATCTTAACCAACTTGCTTCTTCACTAGCTGTAGCTAGTGCTATCATCTCAGACTCCATGGTAGACTGAGCTAATATAGTATGTTTCTTAGATTTTCAAGAAACAGCTCCTCCAGCGATATTAAATATATATCCACTGGTCGCTTTGGAATCATCTGATAAGGTTTTCCAATCTGCATATATGTATCCTTCCAGGACAGCCGGAAATCTTTGATAATGTAACCCAAGGTTCATGGTTCTTTTTAGGTATCTTAAGACCCTATCAATAGCTTGCCAATGCTCATTACTAGGTCTACTGACAAACCTGCACAGCAGTCCTACGACATAGGCAATGTCGGGTCTCGTGCAATCAGTGGCATATCTAAGGCTGCCAATGATGCTCGCATATTCTGATTGTCTCACACTTTCACCAGTTTTCTTAAATAGTTTTACACTTGGATCATATGGTGTGCAAGCAAGTTTGCAGTCAAAGTAATTATATTTCCTTAAGATCTTTTCAACGTAGTGAGATTGATCCAAGGAAATTCCTTTTTCTGACCTAGTAATTTTGATACCTAGAATTACATTAGCTTCTCCAAGATCTTTCATATCAAAGTTGTTAGACAACAATGATTTCACAGCATTCACGGCATGAATATTTGAACCAAGTATGAGTAGTTTGTCTACATAGAGACATATGATTGTACAAATGTTATTATTATATTTATAATAAATACATTTGTCACTTTCATTCACCTTGAACCCATTCGTTATCATTAAGTTGTCAAATTTTTCATGCCATTGCTTAGGGGCTTGTTTCAGACCATAAAGAGATTTATCTAACTTGCAGACCTTAGTTTATTGCCCATGGATTACAAAACCTTCAGGTTGTTCCATATATATTTCTTTTTCCAGTTCACCATTAAAAAAAGTGGTTTTAACATCCATTTAGTGTACTTCCAAATTATGAATCGCAGCAAGAGCGATCAGTACCCTTATGGATGTTATCCTTGTGACTGGAGAAAAAGTATCAAAAAAATCTATATTTTCTCTTTGTTTAAAACCCTTGGCTACAAGGCGAGCCTTGTATTTATCAACACTTCCATCAGGTTTTAGTTTCTTTTTCAAAATCCATTTGCAACCTATTAGTTTGCATCCAGGAGGCAAGTCCACCAAGTGCCATGTTTTGTTAGACTCTAGAGAATCCATCTCATCATTTATGGCTTCTTGCCATAAGTCGACATCTAAAGAAGACAAAGCTTCTTGAAGGCTAGTTGGATCCTCTTCTAATGTATAAACCAAATAATCTGCTCCATACTCCTTAGTAACTCGTGCTCTCTTACCTCTTCGAGGTTCTGTTACATCTGATTCGATGTTCTCATCACTGCTTCTGATCATCGGGATATGGTCAGTAGCAGTGCCCCCACTATTTCTTGATTTAAAGGGGAATTTATTTTCATAGAAATCAACATCATTTGATTCTATGATCACTTTAGCATTTAGGTCATAAAACCGGTATGCTTTGCTGTTAATAGCATACCCAATGAATGCACATTCATAGGCTCTACTGGCTAGTTTTACTCTCTTGGGATCTGGAATCCTAACATAGGTCAGACAACCCCAAGTTCAAAAATAAGACAAGTTGGGTTGTCTTTTCTTCAAAATTTCGTAGGGAGAAATTTTGTTCTTAGACTTAGGGATGCTATTTAATACAAAACAAATAGTTAATAAAATTTCCCCCCACCAATGAGGTGCAGCCTCAGGATTGAGCATAATAGAAACAACTGACTCGGTAAAGGTTCTATTTTTTTCTTTCCGCTTTACCGCCCATTTCAGAGGAGTAAGGCGCAGTTGTTTCATGGATAATTCCGTGCTTTTTATAAAACTCATTGAAGTTGTGGGAATTATATTATGTTCCTCTATCGCTGCGAAATCTTTTGATTTTCTTATTAAATTGATTTTCAATTTCATATACAAATTCTTTGAACATGTCAAGTGCGTCACTTTTATTTTTCATAAGATATACAAAGGTATAATCAAAGCAGTCATCAATAAATGTGATAAAATATCTTTTTCCGTTTCTAGTCAAGGTACCGTCAAGTTCGCATATATCAGAATGAATTAAATTTAATGGTTCAGATTCTCTTAATACTGATTTGTGCGATTGTTTGGTTATTTTAGCTTGACTACAAAAATCGCATTTTTCAAAATCACTTAAATATAACTTTGGAATTAAACCTAAACTACTCAAATTATAAATAACGCGCTTGTTAACATGACAAAGTCTAGAGTGCCAAATATTAAAATCACACAGCATATAAATAGAAGGAGATATTTTATTCATTTCAACATTGAGTTTAAACATGCCATGCCATCAGTGGCGTACCGTTTCCTTACAAAAGTACCATTCTTAGAGATGGTGTACAAATCAGCCCCTATAGTTTGAGTAAACCCAGCCTTATTCAATAGGAATCCGGAGATCAGATTCTTTCTAATCTCTGGAGCATGCATCACGTCCTTGAGAATCAACTTCTTTCCTGATGTGAACTGCAGCTCTATATCTCCAATACTAGCAACCTTAGTGGTGTGAGAGTCTCCCAACAACACTTTCTTATCTTCAGCAGGTGTGTATGTTTTGAGCATAACACGGTCATAGCTGACATGGCGGGAGGCGCCAGTGTCAATCCACCATCCACCTGATCCACCTACAAGGTTGATCTTAGTAATCATAGCCACATATGGTTCTTCAGCAGCCATGTTAGCATGTGGAGCATTGATAGGATTATTTCTACACTTGCGTGCCATATGACCCGCTCCCCCACATCTGTAGCAATTGAATGGAGCAGTGCCATTTCTTGGTGGTGGCTGCTGATTTTTGGGCCTTGAAGGGTTCCTATTCTTGTTGTGGTATGGTTTCTTATTCACAAGGCGGTTCTAATTCTTGAAAGGTTTGCCGGTTGGCTTCAGAGCAGCACCTACGAATTTCTTTTTAGTGTTGTTGTCAGAGACAACGTCTGACAACAAGCACCTCATCTTTTTGATCTTCCTTTCTAGCTTCTTCCTCAATCTGAAGACGGGTAATCAGACTTTCAAGAGAGAATTCCTTAGTTTTATGCCTAAGGAGGTTCTTGAAGTCTTTCCAGCTAGGAGGCAGTTTGTCTATGATGACAGCCACTTGAAATTGCTCATTAAGAGGAATACCTTCAGTGATAATCTCATGAGAATTTTTCTGAAGCTCATGGGATTGTGCCTCCACAGATCTGTCATTAGTCATTTGATACTTAAGGTAGCGGCTAATAACATATTTCTCAGCCCCAACTTCCTCAGTGTCATACTTCTTGTTCAGGGCATCCCAAACATCTTTTGCAGACTTACATACTCCGTAATAGTCATGCAAATCATTAGCCAGGCAATTAAGAATGAAATTCTTACAGAGGTAATCATTTTCATTCCAGAGAAGTATTTCTTTAGCCTTTTTATCCTTCTTTGGTTGTTCATCAGTTTCAAGAACTACAGGGACCATATCCTTCAAAACATTGACAACCTTTTTTGTAGTTAAGAAAAATTACATTTTTTGTTGCCATTTTTCAAAGTGATTCCCTTCAAACCGATATGGTTTGTTGTAGTCAGGAACAGTGTAACCAGACCCAATAATTTCTTCAGTAGTCATGGCAGAAAGAATAGTCTTAAAATTGTTGGAACAATGTTTTAAAAAACAATTTAAAAAAGTTTTCTACCAGTGAAGAAATTTCTGGGATGAGTCGCGTACTAGGTCGCTCTCTTTAAGACTATTTGTGGCACTGCCCAAATTTATGCAAGTAGACTAACAACCACGTAGCCTCCAAGATAAAACAGCTCAGTCCAAACTGTATCGGATTTCCTACTGCACTGTAGGAATCGTTCTAGATATACACCCTCTATATGGCACTTAGACCACTCAATATGGTACTAGACCATTCTATATGGTACAAGACCACTCTTACTTCTGAAAGGGACAGCGGAAGGGACAAAAGTACTGAAAGGGACAAAATTCCGAAGGGACGGAAAAAAATAGAGAAAGAAAAGAATTGCTCGTCAACACAAGCTAAAGGAGAAAGAAGAGAGAGAAACTCTTTGACAACTCAAGAGAGTTTTTGGTGTGAGTAGAAGTAAGGATTGATGGCTCTATTTATATAGGTGAGGACTGAGGAGCCAAAGATGAGTTTCAAATCCAACGGCCAAGATCATTTGACCGTTACAAGATTAATGGTTTGACATCTCCTCATAAATAAGCAATAATTGAGAAAGTTGACATGTGAATTTTTTTTTTTAATACACACTATGTGTTCCAACACTTTATATTAATTGTTGAAAATTTAAAATGTAGATAATCTAAGTAAACTGTTAATTATTGAAATATAAACCGATAAATAATCAACTTCATATTGCATCTCAGGCTGCATATTTCGTCACATTCATTATCAAACTTTGTAAATTATAATATAATCAATCTCTCAGCAGCAACATGGTTAGATTTATAATCCATCCATGTTTTGTATTTACATTGGATTGGAAGAAGAAAAACGTCATAACTTATTAATCATGCCAATTCTAACAATATCATCAGCACAGAATGAATTCAATTCCTCATGAAGAGTTTTTGTGTAGAGAAACATAACCAAAAAAAACTGAATTATATTAATATTGATGGTTCGGTAATACAATGTTCACAACATTCAATTTTACAATCTCCAAAGATATAGTACAATAAGTTTACTTAAAAAGACTACAATCTCCAAAGTTGTTGCAATCTCCAAAGACTACATGGCCTTTATCAACACGTTTTTCCCGTAGATATGGCTTTGAAGCGATAGGCGATGGGATTTAATGAGATTAGCAAGCTTTCGACGCATATGGCCCTGCAATAATAGAACAGGAAAAAAAGGATTAATCAAAAAATTTGATAACAAAATCAATATCTGAACCAAAACATCAATAGTTGTTATGATTGTCAAACCTGAGTGCATTTGAGTGCTCTTTGAGCAACATAATTCCCAAACGGATCCTGAAGAACTTTCAAGAAATTACGGCTTCTCGTTATCTCTTCAACAATAACTTTAACGGCACTCCTGTTAGAAAACCTCAGAAGATGTTCCACCACATTGCTGGCATACTTGTTCATAGATAGTCTTTCAAATTTGTTCTGAAGCTCTTCTATCATCCATTTCTTTGCTAATGGAAACTTCATTTTAATCACATACTGCAACACATAGTTTCTGCAAACATACAAAATATATATCAATTATCAAATAGTTTAACCTTTCTATTAATTATGATTAAGTTTAAGGTAATGAATGCACTTGCTTAATCTATATGCAAATAATCAACAAAAAATAGTTACTAGGAAGTGTAAAACATGCACCATATCAATGCACTTTCAAATTTGGGATGCAATAAATTGCAGACTAACAACCAAATATAACAATCACCTCAAGAATTTAAAAAAATAAATAAAAATAGTTCAAGTGTGTGGATTCATACCCATATGGATCTTCTGCTAGGACCATAACATTTGAGATGATTTGTGTAACCAATAGGTCTATGGCTGTTCTCTCACCATGTTTAAGGCATCTTTTAATAGCCAAGCATCCAATTTTGTCAGTTGCGATATTAACACAATTTCTTGCAACTTCGTCCAAGATCATCTGAAAGAAAGTTCTCAATTAATCGATGATATCCAGTAAAGGCAGTCAAAAATAATCATTCTTGTTAAATCTAAGAACTTGAAAACACGACAAATTGGCCAAGAAAGATAATTAGAAAGACATTAACAGATGATAATAAAAAATAATGACAAATATTGAGAGCATAACATTTGATTTGAATTAAAAATCTCTCTTAGCGGTAAAACATTAACACATGATAAAAGATTAAACAGTAGTTACTAGGTATTAGTATAAACGATGGTAATTCTCAAGTGTTGAATTTGACTCAAACTTTTAATTTTAAGAGACAAACTCAGGCAATCACTATTTAAACAATAAAAATACAATCATATATTCATAGTATCATTGATCAGTATCATAAGCATCAAGCAATATAGTCAGAAAGCAAACTACGCACAAGACTAGGACGCGACATTAATTACCTTTTTGAGTATTGATGGGAAAAGCTTCACACATTGCACGATTACATGACTTCCATTAGTATTTTTCATTAATGCAGTAGTGCTACGCTTGATGGTATACGCAACCACGAATTTCATGAATGGATGCCTAATATTCTCCAGCATCGCCTGCATAACCCGAGTTCTGCAACAAAAAGATTAGAATTAGATTAATTACCTATATACAAGAAGAATTTTAAGAGGATATAAAATTTGAATCCAATAGTTTGTAGGACTTTGTTAAAATAACATGATCATAGTTTAAAACCTTGATAAGATTTGCATACCCATAATAATTGATGCACACATCCCACAGCTTTCGATCATTCGCGAGGATCAAATAAACCATAAAATCCATCTGCTCCATAGTCATACCCTTCTTTGCTTCAAAAATCTTTTTAATCAAAGTGCTTCCAAAAGGATGCATCATGAGCTCATGTAAACAATCCTTCACTTCAGAGAGTATCATCACAGCATTTGTCGGGTTACCCTCATCGATCATGGCGTGTAGATATTGACATTCACGCTGAGTAATAGCCATGGAAACCACAGACCCTCTCCACGGCGGTGAAGAAGGGATGTTGTTACTACAATGACAATCACAAGTATGAAGACGAACTATGCTCATTGAGGAGGCCTCAAGAGAAGCCATATGCCTCATCAAGTCAGGCATATAGTGAGCTAACACATAAACATCACCAGTACAAAGCCCTCCCATAGCAGAGTTGAGTTCTTGAATCTTATTAGGTGAGTTATTTATAAAACAATATTGCAAGGGTTGAAGTTGTTGAAGAGTACGAAGTCTTTCCTTCGTACGACGAAAGGTGTCGATGTCAAAACCAGCGATAGCAGAACATGAAGAAACGATGTTCATGTTCTTGTCGTACCCCATACGTAAACAAGATGCGGCGAGTAGTTTAGGTTAGCGCAAAATAGTTTTTTTGTGGTACACTTCCTTTCTTTTATAGTAAAGTAACAGAACCGATTTTTCTGCTAGATTTGTGGAAAATACGTTTGTTTTGGATAACTACGAGTAACTATCACTTTTATATTAACTATCTGATGATTCACTTTGACACCGGAATGAGAAATATGAAAGTAACAGAACAAATTTTCTACGAGATTTATGGTGTGTTTGTTTCCCTTTTTTAGGAAAAAAAAATCTATTTTAAATAATATCACTTTTCTTATTTTTATGTGTTGTATAGGCTCACAGGGACATAAATTAGTCTAGAAGTCCTAGTTCAACTACAAATGCCGAAATTGCAAGGTCAAACATCGTGACCTGGGTTAGAACCTCATAGTTACGTGCGAGTTTAATTTCAATGGATTATCACGGCGTCTAAGACAAAAAAAACGTTTTTATTTGTAAAAAAAATCATTTTTAAATGATTTTTTTATGGGTTATAAACAAATAGATATTGCTTCAATTTTATTTTTAAATCTCTAAATTTTCTCAACACTTTTTTTTTTTAAGTTAAAACAAACACATCTAAAAATAATCCCAATGTATTATAAGTAACAAATTAGACCTACACCCGTGCGACGCACAGATTGGGTCTCATGTAATACCTAATACTATGTCGTGATTCACTATTCATGAAAATATTAATGTTGTTATTTACATTGAACTTATAGTTGGTGAGAAACTTAAACAACAAAAAACATTTAAAATCTAAAACTAGATATAAATTATTACACATTTCTAAAAACTTCTCTGTAACCACATTTGATGTAACAGTATCATTTTCACCATCTTCATTGGTTATCAATATCTTCAAACATTTTTTTGACCATATGAGAATATTGGTGTTGGAAGATATACTCCAACATGTTTAAGCGATTGTCCTTGACTTTTATTAATGATCATTGCAACCTTGATTCCCATCGAAAACTCTTACTTGACATCTTAGTTTTGTCTCCCTCTCTTCCACATATCACTTTATCATGATTCAATTTCTCTCCCAGATTTATTTTTCTTCCCCCTTTTTTTTTTCATCTTTCTTTCTCCATTCCATTTCTTGTTCATTTGTTTTTCTCCCACTCTTCATCCATTATTTTCCATTTCTACACATCTTCAAATATTTGTTCTTAGAGAGTTAGGATTTGAGGATGAATTTTTTTATCTCATTGGTTTGTTTCTCATCCATCTTTCTTTTCAAATTAGATGCACATTATGATCTACAAAATATTTTATTAGTGGGATAATTGGATATATGCATGAATGAGATAATTGATCTCACCGTGCGTTAATATCATATGTCCTTGGTAAAATTAAGTCATTTTTGGTAGGAAATAATATCTAATAAAATTCGTGTGCATTGAAATTAGAAGACTAAATGAATTGAATGTTAAATTGATTGAAAGTGGAATAGATATTGAAAAGAAATTAACCTCTGTCTGGACGGGTTTTGTAGAGCTTCGTATATAAGTAAGAAATTGACTATATTCTCATATTTAAAGTTAATTTCAGTATTATGTTATGAAACTACCTCAAAAAGCAACAAAACAAAAGATGGACCGCAATAAAAAAGACAAATATATACAAAAGGCAGCATCAAAAAATTGGTCCTAACCACAAAGGTTGCTAAATTTATAAAAATGAAAAGGAAAAGATATTGATATGTGGTAATCGAAAGAAAAAAATAATAATGAAAAGGAACTGCTACGTGGTAATCGAAAGAAAAAAATAATAATGAAAAAGAATTTCTATTTAGTATCCGAAAGAGAAAATAATAGTAAAAAGGAACCGTTATGTGGTAATTGAAAGAAAAAAAAATAATGAAAATGAACTGCTATAAGAAAAAGGAAATGCAACGACGTTAGTGACTTAAAAAAATGAACTCTTCATGTACTATACTTGATTCAATTCCTTGCGGACCTTATTTTTCATAAAAAAATGATTAGGCCCGCCAAAAAGGGTGGGGCTATGGTTAACAATCTAGTCAAAATAGTGTAATTTACCACGGTTTCGGATTTTTTTTTAGAGGAACACGGTTTAGGGTTTGCTATATATAGCCGAGTTTGCATGAAAATTAGAGTATTCTGTTTGTAAATGTATTAAATAAGTGTACAACAACAATATATATATATATATACACAAACGATGACACAACGAGAGGCTCATTAGAGATTGCTGCATTTTAAAGGGAATTTGTTAGGTTAAATTAGTGCGCTGCATTTTAGATGAAATTTGTTAGGTTAAATTGCTGCTAACCTAATGCAGCATTTTAGAGGGAAATTATTAGGTTAAATTGCTGCAGACATAATAAAATTAATAAATAATGATTATTGATTGTGCATTTGTTTTTGATGGAGTAGTCTTCCAACTATACAACATGAAAAGTCAAATCCTTTGCAGAGTTTCCTTTAAATGTCACTATCACATCTATATTGTAACACATATTTTATATAAATTCGCTACTAAACTTAATCAAATATGTGAAAGTTCTTGAATTCACTTCAGGTGAATATGTCTCTTAAAAATCAATAATATACTTTAGTCAACCCTCTTTAATACTCACTTGGTCTCAAAATAACTGAGTCATTTGTACACACAAAAAATCGTCCAAAAAAATTTATTCATTTCACTTTTCAATGCAATATTAATTACTTTTTTATAATTATAACTCTAATATTATTACATTCATCACTCTCAACTCAATATATTTTACTATACATTTATGATAATAGTAAATGCATCAATACTTGATAAAACACTCAAAACCATTTTTCTATCTCTCATTTATACATTTTTTCTTAATATATGTAAAATGAACAAAATTCTTAGTTATTTTGAGACGGAAGAAGAATATATTTTCATCATTCTCATTTTGTCTTCACGTAAAATCTCATTCATTTTTCACGATCTTTGCAACTTAAGGTGTACATGTACGAACTACATGTACAAAATCTTATTTCATTTTAATTATCTCTTTTCATTTGTCAATATCTTCTTTTTCTATAATCATCAATATTTTTCACAGGGCTAGTCCAAAAGGTGTGCAACGTTTGCAATAATAGATTGTCTAACATGATCATCTATTTTATTTCGAGCATTATAATTTATAACCTAATATATGTTTTGTTTAACTATGCAAATGAGTTACGTATTAGTCTGTAGTTTATACAAGGATGAAGACAAGATAATAGTATTTTATTTAAAATAATTTATTTGAACTTTTTGGAGCCGTTTATTTTCTCCCCCAAATATTTGGAAAATATTTTAACCGAGTAGGAACCAAAACAACATATTTGAAGATGAGCAATGCTATATCTTTAGAAAAATAATATCAAGAATTTTTCAAGAATAAAGAGCAACCAATCACAATGCACTATTTGCCACAATTCAAGGAGGTGTGGCTGAAAAATAGGAAGTTAACAAATAAATCATGCAATTAAAACTTATCAACTGTTTCTTGAAAAATTCTTGATGCTATTTTTCTAGATAAATAGCATTTTCCATTTGAAGATATGAAAAATATCTAAATCAATTCAATTCAAGACGGGGAGCATTCTGAGAAGGTAACCAAAACTAACAAATAAGCTTTTATTGAAGACTTGTTTCTCAAGCAATAGCATACCTCTGGATGCCAACCCTAACTCATGTATTAATGGTAAAACAGGCCATCCAGTTCTCTCACTACATATGATATCAAACTTTCTAAATAATTTAAATTTTTCAATATTGAAGTTTTCTATTTGCAGAAAGGAAACTCCTTTTCATAGCATCTGCTGTAATTGGTTGGTGGAACATCTTTTTCAATTTGGCTCACATCCAAGAGTCTTGCAAAGAGACCTTGAGTCCCACACAATAAAGAAACTGAGATAAGAAATGAATTAATATTACACAAAATGTTTGATTCAAACTAGAGCTTATTAAAGAGACTGTATGTTGCCACAAATAGAACTACACACAACCATACAATAGTCCACTGGATTTAGTGGCAAAATTTCCAAAGTTTAATTGAAAATAATATTTTGATGGGGTAGCTGCATAAAAAATAAGTTATTTATGAAAAGAAACAAACAATTTTCACCACATAGGAACATTCAACTTCCTAAGCAATTAATAGGAGAATTATTGTCTTCTTGTTGTCCCTACTTAAACAATAAACCAACAACATATAACAACATTGATGAATTAAAACAGTCACACTACAATTTCCTCAACAAACTAAAAATCTTAACAAATCACACAAAACAAACTTAAAAGTTGAACTCACTTCCTTCAATATATGCCATAGCCAATGTCAACACATTTTTCCCATAAATATGGCTTTGTAGCGCTAGGCGATGGGATTTAATGAGACTAGAAAGTCTTCGACGCACAAGGCCCTGCAAATAAATAGAACAAGAAAAAAAGGATTAAGCATCAATAACCGTTAGGAATGTTAGCAAAAGGTACATGTCTTGTATAACATACAATTATTCAACGCTATGCGAATTTTCGCGAAAAAACTATTTTAAATTACACTCCGGACACAAAGATAGAAAGCAAGTCAAACCATAGCGCATCTCAGTGCTCTTTGAACAACATAATTCCCATAGGGATCCTGAAGAACATTCAAGAAATTACGGCTTCTCATTATCTCCTCGACTATAACTTTAACAGCATCTTGGTTAGAAAATGTCAGTAGATATTCCACTACATTGCTGGCATACTTGTTCACAGAAAGTCTATCAAATTTGCTCTGAAGCTCTTGTATCATTAGTTCCTTTGCTAATGGAGTTTTCATTTGAATTACACGTTGCACCACATAGTTTCTTCAGACATACAAAAAATATATATCAATTATCAAATGCTTAGTTTTAAAATAAAGGAACATTCAAACCCGAAGAAATAAATATATCATATTTAAAATTTGAAAGTCGAACGTTTATAGGAAACTATATTGAAGGATACTAATGTACTATACCATATAAATTCAAAATCGCTAAGATGTTGTGTTATTTTGAAAATTACGACAGAGCTTTGAAACGATTACTGGGGCGAGTCACGACCAGGTCGCTTTCTTTAAGACGTTTCACGGCACTACCTGAAATGTGCAAGGTAGACTATCAACCGTGCGTCTCCAGGATAAAACAGCCCAGATTCTTTTTATGTACGATTAATGGCTGCACTGCCCAGAATCGGTCGAGAATAACACCTCTGAGAATATGATTTAGAAAACCACTCGAGAAAAAACCAAAGGAGGAAAAGAACGATTCGTCAACACAAATCGCGGGAGATGAGAAGGGGAGAAAACCAGAGAAGAGCGGTTTTGGTGTGAAGAATGAGGATCCCGAGCTCTCTATTTATAGAGGGGATTCGACCTCGCCGACCCGCTAGCGCAAGCCCACGCTCCAGTAACAGTAACCCACGAGGCGGAAACGTGGAGGCGTGTGGAAAGCGTGCTGAGACTTGGTCTTGGCTTGCAGGAATAAATATTCTTTTACGGCCCAAGCCCAAGCCCGGTCCGGTCCGGTCGGCGGCGTCGTCGTCGCGCGCGCGCGTGTTATAATTTTTTGGCATTAGCTCACTTCGTTCACAAAAGTGTGTACCCCAAGGGCACACCCTTGGAGGTGATATCCCACATATATAAACACTACTAGAGTGTGTGAGCTACCCAATGTGGGACATAGAATTTTCAATTCACACTTAACACTAGTCTCTCCACTTGTGTTTACATTTCAAACTTCACAAACTCACTAGTAAACTCACTAGTGTTCCAACAATCCCCCACTTGAATTCAAAATTGGTTTCTCAGATTACGTTTTAAACGTTTCTTAAAGATTGCTAGTAAACAAAGGTGTGTTTAACACTTGAACCTTTGCATGGTGAGTAGTATTCCGATTAACAAGAGTTGCTTACAACATTGAACTCTATCTCAGACATAGGACTCACACACAACCTTTTCTTAGGTGTTTTCTAAAAGCTCGTGCGTTTAAGGCCTTGCACGTCTATCCCAGTTTTAACGAATGGTCTAGGAATTCTGCCTCGAAATTCCATAAGAACCGGCCTCAATTCTACATACGTATAGGTGAGTCTATCAGAAGTACTCCTGTAGTTATGTACTCCACTCCATAAGGAGTATAGATCTCATTAAGAGTTTCTATTATCTCAACCTTCTGTCACTGCAGGATCATGCATTCTCACAGCATGTTCTATCACTTGTGACTTGTTGTTACCCATTGAACCTAGTTCTTGGGATCTCCAATCATTTAGGTCGGGTTACCATCACTTATGATCAATAGGCATTAGTTAGTCCCATCCTGATGGATGTATTTGCGACTTTCTCTCTGTTTAGTCCTTTCGTCAAAGGATCAGCTAAGTTTTCATTTGTCCGTACGAAATCTACTCTTACCGTTCCATTCGAAAGATATTCTCTTATCGTGCTGTGTTTTCGTCTTATCTGTCGTCTCTTACCATTGTAGTAACGATTCTCAATCTTTGCGATAGCCGCGGTACTATCACAATGAATCAACACAGCAGGTAACGGTCTCTCCCATAAAGGGATTTCAGATAGCAAGCATCTTAGCCAACTTGCTTCTTCACTAGCAGCAGCTAGTGCTATCATCTCAGATTCCATTGTGGATTGAGCCAGAATTTCTGTTTCTTGGATTTCCAAGAAACAGCTCCTCCAGCAATGGTAAATATATACCCACTGGTCGCTTTGGAATCATCTGATAAAGTGTTCCAATCTGCGTCACTATATCCTTCAAGCACTGCAGGATATCTCTGATAATGCAGTCCTAGGGTCATGGTCTTCTTCAAGTATCTCATGACTCTTTCGATAGCTTGCCAATGCTCCATGCTTGGCCTGCTAGTAAACTTGCATAGTAATCCCACGGCGTAGCCGATGTCGGGTCTAGTACAATCAGTGGCATATCTGAGACTGCCAATGATGCTCGCATATTCAGATTGTCTTACACTGTCTCCAGTGTTCTTAAATAGCTTCACACTTGGGTCACAAGGTGTGCTCGCAGGTTTACAATCGAAGTAATTATATTTCCTTAAGATCTTCCCAACGTAGTGAGATTGATTCAAGGAGATTCCATTATCAGTTCTAGTAATCTTGATTCCAAGAATTACATCTGCTTCACCTAGATCTTTCATATCAAAGTGGTTGCACAGCAAAGTTTTCACTTCTTTAATGACGTTGAGGTTCGAACCAAATATGAGTAAGTCGTCTACGTATAGACATATGATCGTGCAAGTGTTATTTCCGTATTTGTAATAAATACACTTGTCGCTTTCATTCATCTTATACTCATTCTCAATCATTAGGTTGTCGAATTTCTCATGCCATTGTTTCGGTGCTTGTTTTAAACCATACAGAGATTTGTCCAACTTACAAACTTTGTTTTCCTGTCCATGGACTACAAAACCTTCTGGTTGATCCATGTAGATTTCTTCTTCTAATTCACCGTTTAAAAAAGCAGTTTTTACGTCCATTTGGTGTACTATCAAATTGTGGATGGCCGCCAAAGAGATTAGTACCCTAATGGACGTGATTCTAGTAACAGGTGAATAAGTATCAAAGAAATCTACATTTTCTCTTTGTCTAAAACCTTTGGCTACAAGGCGTGCCTTGTATTTGTCGATTGACCCGTCAGGTTTTAGTTTCTTTTTCAGAATCCACTTACACCCTATTGTCTTGCTTCCAGGAGGCAAGTCAGTTAGGTGCCAGGTTTCGTTGGACATTAGAGAATCCATTTCATCATTTATAGCTTCTTGCCATAAGTCAGCGTCAATTGAAGACAAAGCTACCTTGATGCTTGACGGATTCTCCTCTATTGTATATGCCACATAGTCGGTGCCATAATCTTTAGCTATTCTTGCTCTCTTACCTCTACGAGGTTCTATAACATCTCTTTCGATGTTTTCATTGCTTGTTCTGATTTCAGAAGGTTGATCAAGAGTTGAGTTAATGGTACCCCCACTATTACCCCACTGTCTCCTGACTTAAAGGGAAATTTATTTTCAAAGAAGTCAGCATCATTTGATTCTATGATCATTTTAGATTTCAGGTCGTAAAACCTATAGGCTTTACTGTTTAAGGCATACCCAATGAATACACATTCATAGGCTCTACTTGCTAGTTTGACTCTTTTGGGTCTGATTTTCTTACATAGGCAAGGCTGCCCCATGTTCAAAAATAAGACAAGCTTGGTTGTCTTTTCTTCAAAATTTCATATGGAGAAGTTTTGTTCTTAGTTTTGGGTACTCTGTTTAGCACATAGCAAACAGTCAATAAAATTTCTCCCCACCAGTGAGGTGCTGCTCCGGAAGTAAGCATTGTTGCAACTACTAATTCGGTAAGCGTTCTATTTTTTCTTTCCGCTTTACCGTTCATTTCTGGAGAATAAGGAGCAGATGTTTCATGAATAATTCCGAGTTCTTTATAATACTCATTGAATGTATGTGATCCGTATTCAGTACCTCTGTCACTTCTAAAACGCTTGATTCTAATATTGAATTGATTTTCAATTTCTTTTACATACTGTTTAAACATTTCAAGCGCTTCATTTTTATTTCGCATTAAGTACACATGTGTGTAATCGGAGCAGTCATCTATAAAAGTGATGAAATATCTTTTTCCATTTCTTGTCAAGTTACCATCTAATTCGCATAAATCAGAATGAATTAATTCAAAAGGTTCAGTTATTCTGGTTACTGATTTATGAGAACTTTTAGTTATTTTCGCTTGACTGCAATATTGACATTTTCCAAAATCGTTTAAAGATACTTTAGGTATTAAACCTAAACCGCTCATATTTGAAATAATTCTTTTATTAACGTGACAGAGTCTAGAATGCCAAATATTAAAATCACACAACATATAAGCAGAAGAAGAAATTTTATTAATATCAATGTTTAACTTAAACATGCCATCAGTGGCGTACCCTTTCCCAACAAAAATACCATTCTTAGTGATGGTGTACAAATATGCCCCAATGCTTTGGACAAACCCAGCCTTATTCAAAAGAAAACCTGAAACTAAGTTCTTTCTAATCTTAGGAGTGTGTAACACATCCTTCAGTATCAGAGTCTTTCCAGAGGTGAATTTCAGCTCTATATCTCCGATTCCAGTAACATCAGTGGAGTGAGAGTCTCCCAGCAATACCTTCTGATCATCACAAGCAATATATGTTTTAAACATATCTCTGTCATAGCAGACATGGCGAGAAGCACCAGTGTCCACCCACCAGCCATCAGAACCTACAATCATGTTAATCTCAGTAATCATAGCCACGTAGGGCTCATCAGGTGCAGCAGCAATAGCCAAGTTAGCCTGTGCAGGTCGGTTGTTTCTGTTTCTACACTTGCGTGCCATATGACCTGCCATCCCACAATTGTAACAATTGAAAGGAGGGGCACCGTCATTCTTGGGTGGCTGATGAATCTGGGGTCTTGGATTGTTCCCAGTCTTATTCCTGTTGGAATTCTTATTCATAGGGCGGTTCTGATTCTTAAATTGTTTGCCAGTAGGCTTCAGAACAGCACCTACAAATTTCTTTTTAGTGTTGTTGTTAGAAACAGCATACACTTCTTCATTCTGGTCCTGCTTTCTCGCTTCTTCTTCAATACGAAGGCGGGTAATCAGACTTTCAAGAGAGAACTCCTTAGTTTTGTGTCTAAGTTGACTCTTGAAGTCCTTCCAAGCAGGAGGCAGCTTATCAATAATCACAGCAATTTGAAATTGTTCGGGGAGTTGCATCCCTTCAGCTATGATCTCGTGAGCAATTTGTTGCAGCTCATGTGATTGTGCCTCGACGGGCTTATCATCACTCATTTTGAAATTCAGATAGCGGCTCACCGCATATTTCTTAACACCAGCCTCTTCGGTGTCATATTTTTTCTGTAGTGCCTCCCATAATTGTTTGGCAGTATCACAGAGTCTATAGTAATCATACAGAGGGTCTGTGAGTCTCTTACAGAGGTAGTCAGTCTCTTTCCACAGAGCAATGTCTATGGACAGCTGTTTATCAGTTTCAGCTTTCTCAGCAGAAGAAGCAGGGTCAACTGTTCTCTTACAGAGGTAGTCAGTCTCTTTCCACAGAGCAATGTCTATGGACAGCTGTTTATCAGTTTCAGCTTTCTCAGCAGAAGAAGCAGGGTCAACTGTTTTATCCTTGTCATTCGCTCCAGCAGGAGTCGAACTCGTAGGTGCCACAAGCAGGGGTTCATTCAAAACGTAGGCAACCTTTTTTGTGGTTAAGAAAAACAGCATCGCCCACGCTCCAGTAACGGTATCCCACGAGGCGGAAACGTGCGGAAGCGTGCCGAAACGTGGATGCGCGTGTGGAGAACGTGCCCCAAGGGCACACCCTTGGAGGTGATATCCCACATATATAAACACTACTAGAGTGTGTGATCTACCCAATGTGGGACATAGAATTTTCAATTCACACTTAACACTAGTTTCTCCACTTGTGTTTACATTTCAAACTTCACAAACTCACTAGTAAACTCACTAGTGTTCCAACATGTTGTGATTATTATATATAAAAGAGAGCCTAAAACATAATATTTCAATGGTACGTAATGACTAATTTAAACTTACTATTTTTTAAACAAACTTGCTTAAACTCGCTGCTTGTTTTCTTACCAAAACATAAGTCTAAGGCAACACCTCTTTAGTTAAGATTGTTACAAGGATTGAGTTTAAGTTCTTCTATTAATTAAGATCTAGTTTAAAGTAAAGAATGCACTTTGCTTAGTCTATATGAAAATGATCAACAAAAAATAGCAAGTTTAAGCAAGTGTAAAGCATCCAACATATCAACGCACTTTCAAATACAGGATGCAATAAATTGCATACTAACAGCCAAATGTTACAATTACTTCATGAACTTCAATATAAATAAAAGGGTTAATAGTGCTTTACTCCTGTAATATAGGTCATTTTCGGGTTTACCGCCTGTAAAATTTTTGTTTTGGTTTTCATCCTTGTAAAATTATTTTTCCCATAATACCCCTAATATGCCATTTTAAAAAAAAAATTCAAAAATTTAGGTTTTTGAATGGTCTATTAGGGGGTATTCTGAAGAGAGAGAATATTACAAGGACGAAAACCAAAACACAAATTTTACGGGGAGCAAGCACGAAAATAACCTATATTACATGGTAAAGCACTATTAACCATAAAATAACATTCAAGAGTGTGAAATCAAACCCGTATGGATCCTCCGCTAGGATCATAGCATTTGAGATGATTTGTCCAACCAATATGTCTATGGCTGATGACCTCCCACCATGATCAAGGCATTTTTTAACAACCGAACATCCAATTTTGTCAGTTGCAATATCAACACAGTTTCTTGCAACTTCATCCAAGATAATCTGAAAGAAAGTTCTCAATTAATTGATGATTTTTTTTTTATATTATTCATGTTTACTTTTTCAAACCACTCATCTTGCAGCTAGATGAAGGATAATGTGAAACACAGATATTTCATCATATCTGGTGAAGAAAGCTAAGAAATATCATTCAAGTTAAATCTAATAATTTCAGAACATGACAAACTGACCAAGAAATAGAAGTAGAAAGACATTAATAGATGATGATAAAAGATAATGGTAAATAACTGAGATGGTAACATCTAAATTGAATTTAAAATCTTTCTTTGTGGAAAAACATTAACACATGAGAAAAGTTACTATACACTTGATCTAATTGATTGTTTCACATAAGTTAATTCAGAATTTTGACATTTAATATATTTAATTATCTATTAACAAAAATTATAAAATATTGTATTTTGAAAATATTCATCAAGACAAATTCAATAATAACTTATATAATATCAATTTTCTTTATATATTAGGAGAAAAATATGATTAAAATATGTTATATACTCCCTCCGTTCTTTTTTAAGTGTGATATTTTAAAGGTACAATTTGTCAATTATATATTTTGTCAATAATTATTCTTATCTTTTTCAATAAAACTAATTAATGCTATGTATTTGAAAAACTAAGATTTGTTTTTTTAAAACAAATTTGTTTGTTAAAGTTTGTTTTTTGTTTGTTATGAGAGAGACAGAGTGTGTAAAAAAATAGGAATGTGTGAGCAAAAAAATGAAATACATTGGTGGATTAAAATAAAGGTATAATAGGAAGTAAATTTCAAAACAACGCTTGAAGAACTGAGGAAGTAATAAATAGTGGACATAACGAAACTATGGCACTTATCTTGTGACGACGGAGGAGTATTAACAAAGAGTTTCGCAGTAGACTATGATTCGACTTGAACGACAGTTATTAGTATAAGTCACTTTCATTTATCTTTTAGAGTTAAGTTTGACTCAAACCTCTTGTTAAAAAAATAAAAACAATCACATATACATAGGATCAAATCAAATGCTTCTTAAAAAATATACATATGACCAAATGTCAACATCATTAGCATTAAGCAATATAGTCAAAAAAGATAACATAATTACCTTTTTGTGTTTGGGAGGGAAAAGCTTCACACACTGAACAATTACATAACTACCATTAACGTTTTTCATCAATGGAATAGTGATACGCTTCAGCATATACGCAACCACATATGCTGTGAATGGATATCTAATATTCGCAATCATTGTCTGCATAGCCCTAGTTCTGTAACAAGAGAATTTCAAGAGGATAAAATTTGAATCCAATGGTTTCTAAGGTTTGATAATAAAAAATAAAAAAGAAAAACAATTATGACAGCAGTTCAATTTGTGTGCCAAATCAATTTGGCACACAAATTAGATTGCGGTCACTATCTGTCTTTTGTTTTTTACGGTGATTAAGATAATTAAACTATTCTCTAAAATATCAAAGATCATGACCACAATTTAAAACTTGGATAAAATTTACATACCCGTGATGGTCCATACACACATCCCTCAACTTTGGTTCATTAGAGATGATCAAGAAAACAATTAAATCCATCTGTTGACAGGTCATACCCCTCCTTGCTTGAAAAATCTTTTGAATCAAATAGCTGCCAAAACGATGTGTCATGAGTTCATGTAAATAATCCTTCACTTCTGAGAGGATCATCGCTACATACACCGGGTTCCCCTCATCGATCACAGCTTGCAGATATTGACATTCACGGTGATTCATCGCCATGGAAACCACAAACCCTCTCCATGGCGGTGAAGGGAAGTGGTTACTATAATTATCAGTATCAAGACGTGGCAAATTAGCGGCCTCAACAGAAGCCCTATGCCTCATACTATAAACATCAAGATGAGTAAAAAGTCCTCCCATGGCAGAATAAATTTCTTCAATGGTAGGATTGTTATTTATAAAACCATAATCGCCGCGTTGGTGCTGGTGGTGGAGATTGCCTTGCAAGGGTTGAACGTTGTCGTCGAAACCAACATTAGAAGAAATTATGTTCCTGTTGTCCCCCATAGGTAAACCAGATACAGGTAGTAGTTTAGTATAGGGAACAAATATGTTTAAATATTTGATACACTTGATTATTCGTAATCAACTATTTCCATATTTATTCTCCATGAATGTGTGATTAGGATTTGAGTAATAGAAGGACTCTGAAGTTTGTTATTATTTGATTTGTTACAGGTTGGTTACTTGTGTAACAAATAGAAAAAGATAATTTGAGTGACAAAAATATAAGTATATATTATGAAATTGAGTTGATCAGAAATTATGTAACAATAGCCCCATTTTATTCAATCTAGAAAAAGAAAGAAGAGAAAAAAGAAAAAAAAAAAACAAAGGGATGATATCCGAAAAAGAGACTTTAAAATAGGAACAGAATTAAGGATATCAAAAACATTATTGTCACTCAATTAAGGATATCATAACAAAAATGACATTTTTTAAGCTTTTAATCCATTGATTACACAACTTTCAATGTAAAATATTACTATATTTGATTCTTTAATTAGTGTCATGAAAGCACTAGTTAGCATTTCCCCTATAAATAAAAATTGGGTTTTGTGGATTATAACTTTGTTGATAGGGATACTAATTAACATATTGTATAATATAATCCGTAGAAGTTGAAGTTCGAACTTTAGACACCTCATTTATTGACCTTAAAAATGAATAATTAATTATTTTTTAAATTAGAATATTAATTTATTTTATCCACTGTAAAATATTTTTTGATTTTTTAAAATGTAAATTTAAATTAAAAAAAAACGCACTTGTGACCAGAATTAATAGTTACTTTGAGGGTGTCTTTTATATTATGATGATCATCATCTGACGTGTTTTTCTTTGAGAGGATCATCTGACGTGCTTGTTTGTTCACGTTTTATTACTTTTTTTTTTTGAAAGGTTGTTCATATTTTTGTTGATCGGTTGTATTGGTTATGTTACATTTATTGTGCAATTAACATTTAAATTTAAGACCACCTCAAAAAACCTGGCATGTTACTATTTTACTAATATCTTAATAATAGTGATTAAATTGACGATTTCTATATAGTTCACCCAAAAAAACTTACGATTTTTATACACCGTAAATACCTATTATTTACACTTGAAGAAACGATGTTCCTGTTGTACCCGATTAGGTGAAACATATGCAGAGAGTATTTTAATTGGTATATGGGAAAATATACATGTTTAAATACTTTGATACACTTTTTTTAGTAAACAACTATTTCCATAGTGTAACCAAAAAAAAAAAACTATTTCCATATTTACATATATATTCTTCATGCATGCGGCGATTAGGATAATCCTAGCATTTTGTAAACAAAAAAAAAAAGACGTCGATTTTGTAAGAATTGGTTTAATTTGTATGATTGGATTGAGTATAGTGAATTTAAGGACCTAGCATTTTGTTTGCCATGTTTTTTTGTTTAAAAATGTGTCTAAAAGTGGTGGGGATCACTATGTGGGGGATGGTTTTCGTGAATGGAAGAATGCTCGAAGATTGGCTAATCATGTGGAGTCTTCTTCTCATATAGATTGTGTGGATATGGGTTTTTCTCTCATGAACCCAAACCAAAGTATTAAGGCTGCATTGTTTAATCAAACTAATCAAATGAATGTCGAATATCGTGTTCGTGTGAACACGTCCCTTTTAGCTACTAAGTATCTTTTGAGGTGTGGTTTGCCATTTAGAGGAAGTGATGAGGGTTGCGGCTCTTTATTTAAGGGGCAATTTCTTGAGTTGTTAGACACTTTAAAGGAAAATAACCCAGAGATAGCTATTGTATTAGATTGTGCTCCAGGAAATAACTATATGACTGCTCCTAGCATTCAAAAGGATCTTGCTTCTGCTTGTGCATGTGAAATAACTCAAGAAATTGTAAGTGATATGGCAGATGATGTGTTTTCTGTTTTGATTGATGATTCTGGTGATGTTTCTGGTAAAGAACAAATGGTTGTTGTTGTCCGTTATGTTGATAGTGAAGGTTTGGTAAAAGAGAGATTTCTAGGTATTTCAAAAGTTAAAGAAACAAGCGCCAAGTCACTGAAAAATGCTCTTGTATCGTTGTTGTCTATTAATGGCTTGAGTTTGTCTAGCATTATGGGGCAAGGGTATGACGGAGCTAGCAATATGCAAGGTCGATTTGGTGGTTTGAGAACTTTAATCCAAAATGAGAATCCCTCTGCTTATTATGTGCATTGTTCCGCAAATCAACTTCAATTAGCACTTGTTGGTTGTGCTAAGACTCATAAACTTGTTAGTGGTTTTTTTGGTAAAGTCAACATGCTTGTTAATTTCATACGAGCTTCTAACAAGAGACAAGAATTGCTTCGGGACAAACAAGTAGCTCAATTTTCTAAACTGCTTGAGGATGGTGAGATAGAGACTGGTAGTGGATTGAATCAAGAATCATCTATTGCTCAAGCGGGTGACACTCGTTGGGGTTCCCACTTTAGGACTCTCACTAGGTTGATGACTTTGTATGGTGTCATTGCTGGGGTGATTGAAGAAGTGAGGAATGATCCAACATTTGATAAATTTGGTGAAATTGTGCTTTTGCTAGATGTGCTTCAATCATTTGATTTTATCTTCATGTTATATATGATGGTTGAGATTTTGGGAATTACAAATGATTTGAGTGTAGCGCTACAAAGGCGTGATCAAGATCTTTTGAATGCTTTGTCACTTGTCAATGATACGAAAAAACAATTACAAGATATGAGGAATAAGGGGTGGGAAGAACTTATATCAAAGGTTATTAAAATTTGCAATAAGCATGATATTGATGTGCCTGATATGGATGCACCGTATGCGCAAAGGAATAAAGCTATACAACTTTCTCCAACTTCTAGTGTCTCTAATTTGCATCACTTTAAGAATGATTGTTTGTTTAGTGTTTTAGATTTGTAGTTGCATGAGCTTAATGCTAGGTTTGGTGAAGAGAATATTGAACTTTTACATTGTGTTTCATGCTTGAGTCCCGCAAAGTCATTTGCAGCTTTTGATGTGAACAAATTATTGAGGATGACTGAGTTTTATCCAAATGATTTTATAGATGTGCCGGAAGTGGTGTTACGCCATCAACTTAAGAATTAGTTTACAAATGTTCGATCTGACCCAAAATTTGCTAAGTTGAAAGGGCTTTCAGATCTTTGTGCAAAACTTGTGGAAACAAATAAGTGTAACACATTTGCTATGGTTTATAAACTTTTGAAGTTGGCTTTGCTTTTGCCGGTAGCAACTGCAAGTGTTGAACGTATTTTTTCAGCTATGAAAGTTGTGAAGGGTAACCTATGTAATAAAATAGGTGATCAATGGCTAAATGATCGTCTTGTAACTTATATAGAAAGAGATGTTCTCTTAAAAATTAGCAATGATGTCATTTTAGCTCATTTTCAACAAATGGATAAGAGACGATTTTCACTGTAATGTATTTGTATCAAACAATGTTATTTCTTATTTTTAATATAGTTTGCATTATTATTATTTTTGAAATTTTAGCCCCACATGTACCTAAAGTCTAGATCCGCCCCTGTTAGGATTTGAGTAAGAGAAAAGAACTCCACAATTTGTTATATATTTTTTCTTTTAGTAGGGGACTCTAACAACGACGATGGAGCAGTGGGGAGGCAAGATGTCGCACAAAGATGCAGCGGAGGGGCGGGGAATCGTGACGGTGTAAATGAGTGATCGATTAGCGGAGAAGGTGGTGTTGTGATGTCATATGTTCGATATATTTATTATTTATGAAATAGCTAATGTGCGACATTTTTTTTAAGGAATCTAATGTGCGATATTGTTCTCCTCACTCTTTCGTCCTTTTTAATTAAAAAGTTTACATTGGTTTGAAAGAAAATTGAGTTATTTTTTAGTGTAGGTATTTTCATCGAAATAATTAATTCGAAAGTTGCAGTTTTGGTATCTGTTGGTTGAGAGGATTCGTGATTGATTATCTGGATGGAAGTATAAAAATTTATCTTTGGGAGGTCGGTTGGTCATGCTGAAGTCTGTTATGTCCTCCATTCCAGTTTATTTCCTTTTCTTTTTCAAAACTCCCTAATGTATTATTTCTTCCCTTGATTCTATATTCACTGTTTTTTTTTGGGGGTGGTGACGATTTTAGGAAACTATCTTGGATTAAATGGGATACAATTTGTTTGCGAAGGGAGAATGGAGGTTTGGGTGTGAAGAGGTTGAGGGAGTTTAATATTTATTTACTTGGGAAATGGGTTTGGAGAGTGTTGGAGGAGAGGGAGAGTTTGTGGAATTTGGTGCTCTGAGCGAAGTATGGGGAGAAGGGAGGGAGGGAGGGTGCGGTTTTGTGAGAGTGTTGGATCGATTTGGTGGCGTAATTTGAACCAAATTAGATCGGGGGTAGGGATGGCAGATGCCAAGTGGTTGGTGGACAATATTGTTAGGAAGGTGAGGGATGGGCGGTCCACTCTGTTTTGGGAGGATCTGTGGCTAGATGAAATTCTGTTAGCGAGGTCTTGTTATAGGCTCTTTGAGTAAGCGAAAAATAAACTAGCCACGGTGATGGAGATGTTTGTGTTAGGTTGGGGGTTGATGGAGAGACGTGGAAGTGGAGGATAAGGTTATTTGCGTGGGAGGAAGGCTTGGTGGGGAAGTGTGTGGGGCAGTTGTCTGCTTTTGCAGGATGGTGTGGTTGATAGGTGGGAGTGGAAGCTTCATCCGTCTCACAAGTATACGGTAAAATCTGCTTATTCTTACTTAACAGCGGTTGACATTAACATTACTAAAGAGTTTCAGCATTTTTTGTGGCGTTTCTTTCTGAATAGACTTGCTACAAAGGATAATTTGCGTAAGTGAAATGTGCTTGATGTTTCCCATGTGACCTGTGCGACCCTTTGTCACCAGTTAGAGGACATGGACCATTTGTTTTTTAATTGCGATCACTACGGTCCTTTGTGGCTTTTGATCTCGACTTGGCTTGGTATTGTTACAGTTTTCATGGCGACATAAATGTTCATTCAAAATAGTTTAGTGCTCTTAGAAGCTTTTCCAAAAACTCTAGGACATCATTTATTATTATTTGGATTTCGGTCTTATTTTGTTATTTAGAAAGATCGCAACAGGAGAATTTTTCACAATCAGCTAGCGGCGTTTGTAGAAAAGGTTAAACTCCAAACATATTGGTGGTTGAAAGCGCACTACATTACGTTCAATTTCAACTATCCCTTATGGAGGTTAAATCCTTTATGTTGTTTACAAGCTGTAGTGTAATGTTTTTTTTTTCGTTTTACTTGACTGTTTGTAGCCTAACTGTTATGTAATTCTTAATTCTCAGTTTTCTCCAGCACGATTGTGCTTGAGGGACTGATAGGTGCATCTTTAGTATATTTTCAAAAAAAAATTAATAAAATTTTTGTGCATTCAACTAACTTTATTATTTATAGTTGGCTTAAATATGATAATTGTCCTTGTAATTTGGCCTAGTTTTGATTTTCGTCCCTACAAAAAAAAAGTTGAATTACATCCCTGCAAAAAATTATATTTTTTAAAATTATATATTCGGAATTTTGTATTTTTTTAAAATTATTTTTCAGATTTTTAATTTTGAAAAACAATTTCCAGAATTTTAAAAATGTTTTTTAAATTTAATATTATGTGGCCGCCCACCTCAGTGCCACGTGGCAAAATCTGCATAATCAGCAACTGCCACGTGTGCATACCCATGCCACTTCAGCATTTTGGTGGGGCCAGGGACCTTTTTCAAACAAAAAAAGTTTTACAATGATGTTTTTAAAAAAAAAATTGCAGGGACGAAAATCAAAACTGGCCCAAATTACAAACACGAAAAGCATATTTAAGCCTTTATAGTTAAAGTCAACATTATATTAAGTTACATATTAAAGTCTTAAAAACTTGCTATTAGATATGATTATGACTAGAGGAAATACTTGACCTCTCATCTTTTTCGATTTTTTACTGCGCTAACACTTATCAATTATAACGGTGTTTTTAGGCGATTTTGATTTTTTTATCAAAAGTATAGAGATCATATGTTTGTGAATTTCAATTATTAATAAATCCAACAAGTCATGTTTATCTTGTTCAATGACACTAATAATATCACAAATTCAAAATAAATATTTATCTTTTTTAATGACATGAACAATATAACATTATCATTGAAAAAAATTCAAAGATACAAATTCGAACAAAGTTATAATTGAAATAATGAAATAGACAAGCCAAAATCTCGTATTTAATTTATATATTGTAGATATAAATGAAGCTATTGTACACTTTCAAGTAAAACTTATTAAATTAGTAAGCATTTTGTATTATAGACAATGTTTAGTTTGTGTTTCAAAAATAATTATAATTATTTTTATTTTTGTTTATAAGAGAGAAAAATATAATAAATTTACTTATTAATCAAGGAAACACATTTGTCTCGTGTGTGATTTTTTATAAATTATTATATTGTATTTAAAAAAATAATAAAATATAATAAATTTACTTATTGATCAATGAAAATAATTGTCTCATGCCTCAGGCTAACTTGTGTTCAAGGGACAAATATTTGTCCCCATAGTTTTTTAAAGACCGTGTTAATTTATGCCCTAACGGCAAAAGTTAAAAACCTAAAATAACATTAAAAAATTAATCATTGTATTAAAAAGATAAAAGTTTAAACTATCTATATTTGTTTTAAGACAACATATATTAAAAAACGGGTTTCTTGCTCAAGACGGACGAGGAAAACCACTAAAGAGATACACGATGGCATACAAATTTTAGATATGTCTCAAAAAATTCACATTCTAAACAATCCTTCAAATATTTGATTCGTTAACAAAAGTTTTACGGAAGAATTATGTCTACAAACGTGATAAAATTAAAGGAAATAGCGAATGAAATATAGAACCCATTTTTTTTTTAAGGAATATATAGAACCATATTTATTAGTTGAGGTGAAAATGAAAACAGGTAATAAGTTTTTTTTTTTTAACAAACAAAAATGAGATATATTATAAACAAAGATGGGTTACCCTGCACAAGACATGCAAAAGGAACAAATTATTTACAACAAGAAGGTGCTTGAAAGCTGAAAGCATCCGCAAAAAGATAAATTACACACGAGCTCCCATACAAAGAAGTGGATACTTCCACTAATGATGGTAACTATAGTTAAAAGTTGCCTGTTTCGATTTCAGCCACAAGAAATAATTCAGTTTTACTTTTTAAGCTAAAGTAGAAGAATCCGAGACCGTGTTTTGGAATACACGGATGTTCTTTTCCTTCCAAATAGCCCAAACAAAAGCAAACCAAATAATTTTTAAAAAGGAATGAGTGGCTCTAGACAAACCAGCCATATTAGTAAATTGAGTGAAATGATGTCGAATGTCACCTAAAATAACCAAAGAAATACCCAACCAATGCAACACACGACCCCAAAGCGAACTGAAAGTGTCACATCCTAAAAACAAATGGGAAGTGGATTCTGGTTCACCACAACCAGACACACAAGCCGCCTCTTGAACCTGAATGCAATGTTTTAAAAACCGGATCAGAGATCGAACCGGTGAGATCACCGGTTCATGGTTTACTCAATTGTCTCTTTTGAAGGCCCAAGTCCAAGTCAAAGTATCAACCATAATATTATGTTCAACTTGCTAACAGTCTAACATAGTAGATCTAGCTTCCGTCAAAGCATTTTCTTCATTATTCTTGTTCTTATGGTTTCTTTTCTTTTTTTCATTTTGTTTACTCTTTCTCATCTTCTTCTCTATTCTTCTCATAGACCAAACTATTTGTGATGAACAATTTATACATAAGCAAAACAAAAGTTTCAACACATTAAATCAAATTTGAGATGTTTGTGTCAAAAAATTTGAGAGTATGCTAGAATACTCAGGTCTCTGTGAAACGGAAGAATACCAGAAAAAAAATCATTAAACTTCATTTTTCTAGGCCGGCCGGTTTTACGAAATTGGTACCGGTTCAGCGGTTACACCGGTTATGTCTGTTTTTTTTCTGGTTTAAGGGGATTTTAGTCGGTTTTGATGACTACCGGTTCCAGACATCAGACCAACCCGGACTGGACTCCGGTTCCCGGCTGAACTGGTTGAACCGGCCTGTCCGATCCGGTTTTAAAAACACTGCCTGAATGACATGCCTCTGCATCAAATTGTCTCTAGTAGGAAGTCTCTTGTGAAGGAGTTGTCACACAAACAGAGAGACCTTAGAAGGAATATGCTTATGTCGGACGTCATCAATATGATTCATGTCCACCTGATTACCGTTGTTAGTGAGAAAGCGATATGCTTCCCGCACCGTGTAACCATTGGAAGGACCCAGCAACCAACACCAAGTATCATGAATGTTATCCTGCAAAACAACGTTATTAAGTAACACATAGCACTCCCTCACACTTTCCTCCTCCCAGACCAATAATTTGCATCACCACTCCCACCCCTACCACCAACCGCCCACCTGAGCCTCCACATGTCCTCCACTGTACACTCCTTACTGACAACCAAATCAAAAAGGCGGGGGGATTTAAACCGCAAAGGAGTATCCCCTACCAAATTATCATACCAGAATAGAGTATTCCTGCCATCTCCCACTACCCAACGGATATTCTCATAAAACCACCTCCCAACACCCTCACTCAACCCCTCACGCCACCTAGACACTGACTGCCACCAAGAGGAACAATGACTTCCCCCCTCCTTCAACCGCCCCCTACCTCACCATAACGACCTTTCAGAACTCTATACCACAACCCCTCCTTCTCAATCGTCATCCTCCAACACCATTTACCCAATAAAGCAAGATTAAAAGCTCCCACCCGCCTAACCCCCAAACCACCATCCTCCTTAGGAGTGCAAATCGACTCCCAATTTATCCAAGCAATTTTCCTAAATTCCTGACCCCCACCCAAAAAAAAAAGATTCAATAGAAGAAAATATACTTGTAGGGGCTTTGAAAAAGGAAAGAAAGTAAACCGGAATGGAGGACAGGACGGACTTCAGAAGAACCAAATGGCCGCTGAAAAAAGAAACTTATTGTTCCACGATGACAAGCGCGAAACAATGTGATCGACAACAGGTTTCTAAAAGCAAAGTTTCCTAGAATCACCATCAATAGGCAAACCCAAATAAACAAACGGTATCGACCCCCTACGACATAGTTCATTACCGTAGCAGCTTCCATCAACCAAGAGTCAGCAACATTAACATCGGTCAACATACTTTTATGGAATTTTACCTT
Source organism: Medicago arabica (assembly GCA_946800305.1). NCBI lineage: Eukaryota > Viridiplantae > Streptophyta > Magnoliopsida > Fabales > Fabaceae > Medicago > Medicago arabica. Next base: position 895,300 of record OX326971.1, on the reverse strand, counting down.
CAACCCTGAAACCTCCTCAAACAATAACAAAACCGCCCTCATAGTTCGAACATTCAACCGGCTTTTTCACCAATAATAAGAATATCATCTGCGAACTGAAGATGAGTTAAACAGACCTCGCCTATGCGCCCCACACCATACCCTTTGAAAACAGGTAATAAGCTTAATCTTAAGTTTAGTAAATAATAAGTTGTTTAAATAAAGTCTCTAGTAAACACCATAGAATGTAAAGGTTTGAGTTCAGATGAAGATTCACCGCTTATTTATCTTAAATGTTGAAATTTTAGTCATTCTACTACTTGATCAACGAATGGTAAAATTTGAGTTTCACAACTACTTAAATTTTTTTTTAATAAAAACGTATTAGGCAAATAAAGTTTTTGGAGGATTTTTTTTTTTTGGGGATAATTTCTAAGTTGAAAAGTATATTCAAATAAATATAAGTGTCATTGGCTTTTAGTGCCATTGATACCTTTGTGTCTCTCTCTTAACAACTCATTATTTCTCATCTAAATAATTTATTTTAATCATTCATTCATCATTCTTTCTCATCTAAAATGAACATATGTCATCGATGACACCAAAAAACTATAGCACCCAAGTATTTCTCCAAGTTCACAACCACGTGAGAATCAACTTCATCTTCGAACATAACATAGGACAAGCTAAGCTAACGAGTTAGCTTGACATCGAGAAAAAAACCGTACACATAGTACAATCCAAACAATGAAAACATGCAATCATGAAGTTCCCATGTATGCAAACAAGAATAGCCATAACAGCAACATGAGCTGCAGATTTACTACCACAAGACAACATCCCCAATCTTATCTCAATAACATTCACCATCGAAAGCATAAAAAAAACAGCGATTCTCCAAGCTCCTTTGACCCTGATTGAATTGGATTGGATTTTGAGGCTAGGTTATTGCAGCACAACAACAACATCAAACTGATCTTCTTTCCATGATTCATCTTGTTTTCTTTTCTTTTCAATTTATTGGTTTCTGAGTTTTTCCATGATTCTTTCTTTCTCGATAATTGTTTCTTGTTTTCATGAATCATGGTTTCTGATTTTTTAATTTTTCAATTTCTTTTTTCATTTATTTAATTTAATAAATGATTACGTGGCTTTTAAAAAAATTAAAAATACACCTGTGGCATGCTAAATCCGGCGTTGACTTGGTTAAAATTGACGAAAAGGACTAAACTTGCAAATGGGCTAAATCTTAGGGAGTCAAAATTATGGTTTTTGTTCATAGTAGGTCAAAATCGCAACTTTTTAAAGCTAGAGGAAAAAGTGCACTTTAGCCTAATTGTTATCAACGTGGTTTTTATGTTATATATGAAGCTAATATACTCTAAAGCTTAATTGTATTGTTGGCCACTTTATTTTTGAATTGTGTCATTTTAACTCTAGTCTCTAGTATTTCAGTTCTTTCTATTTTTGAATTGTGTCATTTTAACTCTAGTCTCTAGTATTTCAGTTCTTTCCCTCTAATTTAGTCTCTTTCCGATTTCATAGTCCACACAAATAAATCAAAACAATTTCTCTGATTATTCCTCTTTTTTTAATAAGATATCCTAACGTTATAAACTTGTGAGTAAATGACTATCATCAAACATGTCTTTTTTTGACATGAGTTTACAAAACTATAAACTATAAGCTAAAAAATATGGTTTGTCAAACTGACCTTAGCATACTGTAGTTTTCTAAGATGGCTCAATCTTGTAACGTTCTATTGATAGGTTCTTTTCACTTTAATTAATTTTGGTTCATTCATTTGTTATGATCATTTAGATTTTGAACCAATCATGTGAAGATGCAATTCTTCTTCACTTATGCGTATTAATTAACACTCAACTGAAGCTAGAGGGTTTACAAAATCGTACAATTGAGAAACTAGGCAGTCAAAATTGCAGCTAAGTTATATTTTAATCTTTAAAATACTTCTTTATACAAATCCTCTTAGTAATATTTGGTAATTTGGAAAAGCTCAGCATAAGTGAAAATCATTCTCGTTGAAAACTTTAATCAAATTATGCTGAGTTTATGCTGTAATATCCAATCATCTTACTAATAATTGAATTTGTGTCATTGCAAGCTACAGTATAAAAGAACAAGGATCGAATCTGAGATCTCATGTATCTGACTTGAGGATCAATTAATCTGAGAGTTCAATCTCACCGTCCACTTCTAGAGCCCATTTAAAGCAAGAGCGACATGTTATACGTACCATGTTGAATTATTGGTTAGCATAGAAAACAAAACCATATACACATGTTATACAGAAACTTTGCCAGCCTACAAAGCTATCTAAACTACTTACAAGTATATCAAAACTATTTAAAAAGGGAACAGGCAAAAAGAAAATTAAGGGACAAAAAAATCATTGCTTTTTGCTCCATTTTAATGATCTGCTGCATATAAACAAAAAATAAGCTAGATCGTTGACTTGAAGATGCAATTCTGTAGCTAGCTCATCTCTCACTAATGGACCTGTTTTAAGCATAATAAAAAGGTATATATCATTTACTTAATTCCAATATACACATGACAAATTAAGACCAAACATTATAAAACAAGATAAACTTGTAAAACCATCAATAACACCAACCTTCCATTAAACAAAACATTTTCCTTTATATACAAGTTTATTTGTGAATGCCTTGTTTTACAAGAAAATTATTGAAAGCATTAATGCAACCTTCTTACAAGATAGTTTTCTAATATCCTAAACTATTACATCTACTTCTAGCTGCTAAGTTTCTTCATGGTTGATATTATAACACTACATACAATTTCTTGATGCACAACTGTGACTGCAAGCTTTCAGTCTTGAGATCTTGAGAACAGATTGTGGGGTGGAAGTAAATTCACTTGTAACATGATACTGATCTGTTTATTAACCTCGATTTGACTATATTCGGGGCAAACCATATATCGAAAACAGCTTCCACCTTTCTACATTTCACTAAGAGATACAAAGGATTAAGGTAACTTCTTAATTCATTACCTGAGCATGTCGCCAGTGGGCAATTTGAGGCCGCTTAATGCCGGTGATATGCTAAAAGTGTTGCCAATGCCATCGTTATTATAAAATGCAGGATGGCCAAGAGGCATAGGCCTATCTGGAATTTGAGGAACTTCAATATCCCCTTCCAACATCTTCAAAGCATCAGAAATTGTTGGCCTCAAAGCAACCATTACATGAGAACATAGAATTCCAACAAGCAAAAACCTTTCCATTATGCTTTTAGGATTTGCACTAGCAGTGTTATCATCTTTCAGAAGAGAAGCATCCAAAGCCTCGTCTATTTTCCCCGATTTTACCAACGACCAAGCCCAATCCGTGATCAAGAACGCTCGCGGAGATCCTGACGAGGACAAATCAAGAGCCTTCCTACCACACATTATCTCCAAAACAACCACACCAAAGCTGTATACATCACTCTTCTCGGTCAGCTGACCATAGAGCGCATATTCCGGAGCCAGGTATCCATGAGTTCCGGCCACTCTAGTAGTGAGATGAGACTGACCCTCCCTACTTTGCTTAGCAAGACCGAAATCAGCAACTCTTGCCCTCATATCTTCATCAAGTAGTATATTGGTAGCTTTGATATCCCTATGATAAATTGCAGGCTTAACTCCATAGTGTAAATAAGCCAACCCTTTTCCCACATCCAAGATTATGTTTTTTCGAAGAGGCCACGACAATGATTTATTTGCTTTTTGAGGATCCTTTGATACAAAAAGATGATCTTCCAAGTTTCCATTTGGCATGTAATCATAAACAAGGTATCTTTGACTTCCTTTATCACCATAATTCTCATTTTCATCAACCACACAACAACCTCTAAGAGGTAACAGATTCCTATGCTTCAAATTACTAATTATCTCAACCTCGTTACAAAACTCAACATCCCCTTGAAAATCAGATTCTAAAACTCTCTTAACAGCAACAACAGATCCATCAGCCAAAGTTCCTTTGAAAACCAAACCAAACCCACCTCTCCCTATGAAATTCTTGGATGAAAAATTATCAGTAGCCTTCTCAAGTTCCTGAATTTTGTACCAAATTGACCCTGTATTAGGCCTCAACCTACGCCTAGAACCTTGTTCCTCAGGATCAAAATCAAATTGAAAAGTTTCAAGCTTTCTCTTCCTCATACGTTTCCTATCACACCAAACATATAAACCCAACAAAGAACACATAACAAACAAAGCAACACCAGCTCCTGTTAATCCAAACACAAGACCTTGATGACCCTTTGAACCAGAACCAACTTGTGAATAAACAGGTAAACTAAAAGCACAAGTAACAGCACCATTACTTTCAGGTCCAAACTCATTCACAATTCCAGCAGCATAAAGAATTGCAAAGTAAAAACAACTCAATGACTGAGAAGAATTACCACTAATTGAAACAAGCTTCTGCTTAACAAGTAATCCAGCAGAAACACACACATCACACTGAGAAAGATCAGTGAGATCTGGTTTACAAGCAGTATTCAAAGATGAATTCAGACCCACTTTCTCATTCCAATCATGAACAGTTTCAATACCTGCACATATGTTACGAGAGATAACAAATTGAAGAGGGTCAAAACAAGAGTTGACCAAGTTGTTGTAAAGTGATAAAGAGTTAAGCTTTGATTGAAAATCTTGCATGCATGACTTTGAAGTTTGAAGATCTTGAAGATTGAACTGTGAAGTTTCTTTAAGATGCTGTGCAAATCCTATACCAAAAAGAGACAAAACTGATGCACAACATGTGCTAGTTTCTTTGGATGATAAAGACTTGAAATTTTGACAAGCTGAAGAGTTCCAATGAATTCTTAGGACATAGTTAAGGTCCATAGGACATGTAGATGAAGAAGATGGTGAAGGAGTAGGAGCTGCAGAAATACTCCTTAAACTCAACATCAACATGTTCATGCTTAGAAACAAAAACAAAAACATGATAAAAATCTTCATCCTAGGATTGTGTTGTGCTGTTTTGTTTGAGAACTTTTTGTTTAGGAAACTATGGTGATGATTGGTGAGTCAAAAGAGGAAAGTGAAGAAAAAAATGAAGAATCTAGAAAACAAGAAAGTGAGAGAGAAGAGAAATGAAATGAGAATCAATGAAGGAGCTTTGCTTGCTTAGTCAAAAGCATCATATCACGTTTCTGTCATTTTTCTGGCTGCTGGTTGGGTTAGGTGTCGTGTATGTTCTGTTTTGGTTGTTTAACTGAGTTTTCAGCATACGAGAGTGTACACCACGCGTCACATCAACTTGGAGAAGATATCTTTGTTTCTAATCATGTGTTTCTAGAAAGGCACAAAACTATGTTGAGTCATCATATCTTCATCCACATTGAGTTTAGAATAACCATCCAAATGAGATGAATACCATCATTTAAATTTAAATCTTAATACAATAAGTTTATAGGTCATCGTTCAGCCTTTATATGGTGTTCCTACAAATTGTGGCTTAAATATTTCATGGATCGGTTCATGAAGAAAATTGAATTGAACCAAACTAAAATTTTACAACATATGGTAAAAATGAATCAAAATTAAATTCAATCGATGTACAAATTCGACCTATATTGCATAAGCAGTATAATACATGTATGAGTATGAGAGAAAAAATATGACAATTTTCACTTGATTTGTTCTATACTAAGCTTGAAGGAAAATCCACTAATCATATAGTATTTTTACTCCTAATCACATTTTTCATATGTAAGTAAGAATGGAATCAAAGATGATATTAAGAGATAATATTTGTTGGTTCAAGTTGGAGATGATGATGAGTTGAAAATAAGCATTAATTAATTTATATATGCAATTCATACACGCGCTTTGCAATTGGAGGTATGTGGGCGGCTGAAAAAATTGTTGCTATTTGGTAAAGCAAGAAAGGTGTTCTGACTTTGGCACTTTGCACAGTGCAACGACTTGGATTATAACAAGTACTAACAAATGTGGCATACTACTATTATGGACTTATATCAATGATAGACATGAGTCGTAATAAGATATTTCATTTTATAGTATGGTCGATATCAGATAGTGATGATATATTTCTTTTTTTGACAGGGCGCTATTAAATTAAATGTAGCAACAAAATTAAGAAGAATACTAAACATTGTCTTTGAAACATTGGATAAGAGGATAAAAATAGAAATATAGCATTGAAAAATGATAAATTTGTTGAAACTAATGCAAACATATGCATGCTAATTTTGGCTTCCTTAACCATTGCCTCAAGGCAATGGTTAGCAAGACCCATGTAACAACAAATTAAATAGTTGTTGAAATATGAATTGTAAAGTAAGGGTGACACATATTTTGTGCTTGAAAAAATTAATCATAGGTGATTGTCCCTAATATGTAGCATTATATATATTTTGTATAGAGGGTATTTCTAAGAAGGTCAAGCCATCAAAATTAAAAATACTCATTTTAGGAAGGAAATGAAATATAGATAAAATTAATGGACCGTGGAATTCCACCGCTGCACTACATGTGTAATAAATTATTTTTGAAGGAATGTGTAATAAATTATTATTTCACAAATTGTACCTCGATAATGATTAATCAGTATTTGAAGGAATTGGCATTTGCCGACATAACATACCTAAGAAATTTGTGTGTCGTCATAAGATATTAGACATGATCATAGAAATTAAAAAGGGTATAATTTATGTGTCTAATTTTTTTTTTTAAAGGAAATGTGTCTAAAATTTTATGATAGCTTGAAGCCAAACCATTTTCCTTGAAAATTTTATGACGGACTTGTATTTTCCAACATATAACCCCTTTGAAAGAAAAATATCTATGTAGTTTGTATAAAGTGACAAATCTAGAAATAATAACACTATACTATTTATGAAAAAAATTTAACAATGCAATAGTGAGTAAATAATAACATAATTATCATCTCCTTCAAAAAATATAACATAATTATCATTTAATCCTTCAAATAAAAAATTATCATCTAACAAAATATTTGAGATCACAAGCACTGTACTATATCCCTACCATGGTATTTACGTGTATTTATATTTACAAGTATGGTATAAATCATTTAAAACTTCATCTCGGATGCATTTACTCATTTGATTTTATAAAATACATGAGATAAACTCTTTTTATGGTATAAATTAATTTTCATTTGGTGGTGACAATCTATTATTTTAAGAGGGGGCAATAACTGAAATATCAAAGATATAACAAATAACAAAAGACAAATTGTGGGGGCAGTTGCCGGTAGGTAAATCCCTCCCTGCTTGTATGGTCATAAAATTTAGGGTTAAATATATTTTAGTCTTATAAATATATTAAATTTTTCGTTTTTGTCCCTCTAAAAAATTCTTCCACTTTTAGTTCTTCAAAAAATTTCCATTTTCAATTTTGGTCCTTCCTTTTAAGTAGAATTCATATTTTAGAATAAAATTTTGCATAAAAATTTAAAATATTATAAGAACCTCTCAAAAAAATAGAACTTTTTAACAAAACATGAATTAAATAATAAATATGGATTTTTTATTTTTTGCTGTTAAACATATTTAATTCATGTTTTGTTAAAAAAAATCTAATTTTTTTGGAAGAGATTTTTAGAATATACCACACATTTATGCACCATTTCATTAAAAAAAAATACATGAGTTGGATTAAAAAAAATAGGGACCAAAGTGGTGATTGAGAATTTTATAAAGACTAAAAATCAAAGGAAAATTTTAAAATGACTAAAACAAAAATTTAATATATTTATAAGGATCAAAAAGTTTTAACCCCAAAATTTGAGTACAATATTTAGATATACACGTAAAAAAGAAAAGGTAGAAAAAACAAATAATAAGTACTATAAAAATATTTAAATAATGTATATTTTTATGTGTTGCCTAAATATGTTTTCTTATGAGAAGTATATTTCTTTAAAAAAGCAAAAAGTGCATTTTAATAAAGAAAATGCTAACAGGTGCTCTTAGAGCATTTGTTAAGATATTTAAAAAGAAAGTTTTATCTCGAAAATGGTGCAACCAACACATTAAAAGTTTAAAAACTAACTTTTTTTTACATAAAATTTATAGATTATTTCTATTTTTGAATCCGTAACAAGTACTATTAAGGCACATATTAGCAAAACCTTTTAGTAATGCTCTTAGACTAATGAAGAATTTTATTTGTTTAGTGTGTATGCTCCATGTGGCAACCGAGCGAAACAAGAGTTATGGGGGTCCTTATCAGTTCGTTTACTTTAGTTGAGAGGGCACAATGTGTGTGTCTGTGGGGATTTCAATGCAGTCTGTGGTGAGGAGGAAAGACGTTCTGCGCGGGATGGTGTTGTTTCTCTAGATGCCCCCCGTACAACTTATTCATTGAGGACAATTTGTTGATAGATTTGCCGTTACGTGGGCGTCGTTGCACGTGGTTTAAGGGTGATGGTCTTTCTATGAGCCGGTTAGACAAGTTCCTTTTATCTGAGGATTGGTGTTTACGTTGGCCTAATTGCCTTCAGATTACTCTTCTTCGTGGTGTTTCAAACCATTGTCCTATTTAGTTGTCTGTGGATGAGGAAAATTGGGGACCGCGTCCTTCGCGAATGCTGAAATGTTGGCAAGACATGCCTGGTTATAAGAAGTTTGTATCTGATAAGTGGAATTCCTTTACTGTTGAAGGATGGGGCGATCATGTTCTTAAGGAGAAGCTTAAATTGATAAAAGCGGCTCTGAAAGAGTGGCATCTGTCTCATTCTAATAATATTCCAACAAGGCTTGATTCTTTAAAGGCTCAATTATCTTGGTTTGACGACAAAGGTGAAGATGCGGTGTTGTCTCGGGCGGAAATCGAGAAAATGTGTGGGATTACTTATGAGATTCATTCATTGTCTCGTGTTATTACTAGCATCAACTGGCAGCAGTCTAGGTTGCTTTGGCTTAAGGATGGTGACGCGAACTCGAAATTTTTTCACTCAGTTATATCTAGTCGACAACGATGAAATTCAATTGTTTCTTTTATGGAGAACGAGAACATCGTGGAGGGAGTTCAACCTATATGAAATACCATGTTCACTCATTTTAGTAACCACTTTAAACCTCTTAGCACAGTTCGGCCATGAGTTGATAGCCTGTCTTTTAAGACATTGTCGTTTGCGGATGGAGGTAGTTTGATTAAACCTTTCTCTGTTGATGAAGTTAAGGCCGCCGTTTAGGACTCCAACAACTATAAGAGACTCGGACTGAATGGTGTAAACTTTGGGTTCATAAAAGAATTTTGGCAACTTTTGAAGGAGGATATTATGCGATTTATTGTGGAGTTTCACCGGAATGAGAATATTATACTTTCATTGCTCTCGTTCCAAAGGTCGAGAATCCGCAAAAGTTAAATGATTTTCGGCCTATTTCTTTGGTGGGTAGCTTGTATAAAATTGTGGCCAAGGTCTTAGCAAATCAGCTTAGAATGGTGGCGGGTAAGGTAATCTTTAAGACTCAAACAAAATTTGTTAAAGATAGGCAGATTCTTGATGGGGTGCTTATTGCAAATGAAGAGGTGGATGAAGTCCGTAAGTTAAAAACGAACCTTTTTCTTTTCAAAATGGGTTTTGAAAAAGCCTAAGACTCGGTGGACTGGGACTATTTGGATGCGGTGATGATAAAATGGCCTTTCCAGTATTGTGGCGGAAGTGGATGAAAGAATGTGTGACAACCGCTACTGCTTCAGTCTTAGTTAATGGTAGTCCTACAGATAAGTTTCCATTGGGGCGGGGTCTCCGTCAAGGAGATTCTCTCTCTCTCTCTCTCTATTCCCTTTCTTGTTTCTTTTGGTCGTAGAGGGCCTGAATACTATGATGTCTGCAATTGTGAATGTTCATGTTTCCGAGGGATACATGATTGGAAAGAATAACCCGATGGTTGTTTCTCATCTTCAATTTGCTGACAACACTTTACTGTTGGGTGTCAAGAGTTGGGATAATGTCCGCGCTTTGCGAGAGGTTTTGTTGTTGTTCGAGGAGATGTTTGGTCTGAAGGTAAATTTCCATAAGAGTTTGTTGGTTGATGTTAACATTTCTGAGTCCTGGTTGGTTGAAGCAGCATCCATTCTGAATTGTAAAGTGGGAAAAGTGCCCTTTTTGTACTTAGTCTGTCCATTGGAGGTGATCTTCGTCGGTTAGCATTCTTGGACCCTGTGTTGCATATCATAAGGTCTAGATTGTCTGGTTGGAAAAGTTGTTTCCTTTCTTTTGGGGGCCGTTTAACTTTGCTTAAATTTGTCCTGACCTCTCTGTCTGTCTATGCACTTTCCTTCTTCAAAGCTCCGTCAGATATAATATTTTCCATTGAATCTTTGCTTTAAAATTTTTTTGGGAGGGCATGAGGGTCATAGAACAATTCCTTAGATTAATTGGAATACTATTTGTCTTAGTAAGGAGTCTTGAGGGTTAAGGGTTAGGCAACGGAGGGAGTTTAACTTATCTCTTTTATGGAAATGGTGTTGGAGGATGTTAGTTGATAGAGGTAGGTTTTGGTACAGGGTGTTGGCAGCTAGGTATGGTGAGGAGGCAGGGAGGTTGGAGGTTGGGGGCCGGAGTGGTTCTTCTTGGTGAAGAGAGGTGGCTAAGATCAGGGATGGTGTAGGTGATGAGGGTGTTGGGTGGTTTTTGAAGATGGTGTCACGTAAGGTGGGAGATGAGGCTAACACTTTCTTTTGGTTTGATTGGTGGATATGAGACGTGCCTCTTTGTCAGCGCTTTAAGCAGTTGTTTGATCTAGCGAAGAACAGGTTGTTTTCGGTTGCTACTATGTTCTCTCTAGATTGAGGGGAGGGGGTAACACTTGGCAGTGGAGGAGGAGGTTGTGGGTATGGGAGGAGGAGTTGGTAGCAGAGTGTAGGATGTTACTTTCTAACGTTATCTTGCAGGTTAATGTTTCAGATCATTGGGAGTGGCTCCCCGACGTTGTGGGGGGCTATTCGGTGCGCTCAGCATATCAATTGCTCACTTCTCATGATCCTCCGATTTTTGATACTTCAGAGAAACTGATATGGCATACTCAAGTGCCATTAAAGGTGTCCATCTTATCTTGGCGGTTACTTCGTGACATGTTGCCAACAAAAAACAACCTCATCAGCCGCGACGTTATAACAGGCGCAAACTCCTTTTGCTTGGCGGGATGCGACCAGGTGGAAACTGTGCATCATCTGTTTCTTCATTGTGACCTGTCTAATTCTCTTTGGCAACAAGTTCGGTATTGGATTGGCGTTTCAAGTGTAGATCATCAAAGTATCCAGGCTCATTTTGTCCAGTTTACTAATTACTTATGTGGTCTAAGGGAGCCTCGATCTTTTTTACAGTTACTTTGCCTTCTTTGTATTTAGCTAGTGTGGAATGATCGAAATAACAGATTGTTTAATAATTTCCATAGTTCTACTATGGAACTTATGGAGAAGGTTAAATTTCATTCCTACTGATGTGGTGGTTGAGGACTAATAATGCCACTTTTGTTCATGGTTATCAGCAGTGGTGGTCGAACCCGTTGACTTGTTTGAGTATCGGTTAGCTGCTTGGTTTGTATTATTTTGACAACTACTATGTTTCTTTGAGTGCCCTCTCTAATACGTCTTGTGCCAAGGAGGTGTCTCCGTGTAAATATATATCCCATTTTTGTTTCTTAAAAAAAATAATACTACGTTTTTTTATCAAAAAAAATTAGTGACATGGTTTTCTCTCCCAATCAAACACATATCCTCTTTTTTGAGGGTTCAAATGTATTTTGGATTCCAATATGCTACTTTCTTTATTTCTTAACTAGACCATATTTTGTCGCATCACTTTTTCACAACACTTTTTCGTTACTTTTTCTTAGTCCATTTTTAAACATTAATGATATTTGAACAATTATTTAAAGATAATTTTTGTGACAACTTTTTTTTTATTTTTCAAAAACAATAAAAAAAGAGAGAAAAAAGAATAAAAATATCATATAAATATAAAAAAGAAAGTTGTTCAAATTATCACATAATGATTATGCAAATATCATTTCTTATATTTAAACACATTTTAGTTTTCTACACGTATTCGGTATCATATTACACATATTCAACATCGTATTTTTGATTAATCTAGCACATATACCGTATCACTTTCTTTTTCTCTTTATTTAAATGTGTATATACCCCAATATAATGGTACACCCGACACTAAACATTTTAAGTGAATTAACAGCTGTTTTGTTAGTAGTGTACAACTTTCTCCACAACAAGATAGTACTAAAGTCCTTCAACCAAAAAATAATAATAATAGTAAAGTGTTAGTAAAGAAAAAAAGAAGTGGAGTGTCTGGGTTTGAACTCCGATCCCTACATATAATATACAATATTTTTACTAACTAACTGAACTAAACTCATGGGGTACGACCGTTTTTTTATTTTGCAATTTTAATTTTGTATTACCCTTTCTATTATTTGGACCATTAATATTACATTGTAATAGACACATTATCCATGTCATTTAGTAACCCGCATTCACGGAAAAATCAATTTGAAAATATTAATATTTTCGATCATTAAATAGAGTGTTCTACATTACTTAATGGACAAGTCATCAACATCCATGAAATATTTCATAGATGTGGGATACAACAAAGTAGACAATGGAGCATTCAGAAGTACATGAGTATCATAATCTTCTTCCATTACTTTCCATGAACCCAAAGCTTTCAAATATGTCTCCATTCTCTTTGCCAAAAGATGGTAGTTGCTTACGAAGAACACAGTTGGAGCGACATTTTAAGCAATACTTGCTTTTGATACCAATTGTTGTTAATTGAATATAAATAAAAAAGAGAAATGATATTTGTATAATATTTTATGATAACTTTATGACAATTTTTTTTCTTCATATTCATATCATGTTATTACTTAATTTTTCTGCTGTTTTGGTTTTCGTCAGGGCCGGCCCTGTGCAAGAGCATCAAGGCCTTTGGCACAAGGCCTCAAACTTAAAGGAGCCTTAAAATTTGAAAAAAAAAGAAAAAAAATGTACATACGGACAAAATCCGTCATTAAATGTCATTTTTCTGTAAATAAAAGTTCAGAGTTCAGCTATTTTACTGTCAATTATATATTTTTCGTAGATAAATGTCTATTTATCTATCGGTCAAAATCTCCACTCTAAGTTTTTTTTTTTTTTTTAATCAGCATATTATCATTAAGAGTCTTGCAAAAGACAAAGATTAGAAGAAGGCAAAAACAAAACACCAACAGGGAGGCGCTAATGACAGCAAAATGAACCAAAAAACCAGCTGCTGCTACTACAACACAGAACCGCAACACAACTGCTAAAAAACCAGCAAACAAAAAACAGCTAGCCTAAAAGCGCACTGCCACAAAAAATCAGCACCTAAAAACTCCAAAACTCCGCTGTCAAGACACCCTTCAACACCTCCGCCTCAAACACTTCCTTGGATTTCAACACCACTCGTAATAGACAACACCTTAACTCTTCCACCACCTCCTCGACCTCTTTGAATTGGTTTTTAAATATCCTTGCATTTCTCTCCTTCCAAATCAGTCAAATAGTAGCATTTCAAATCAACCAAAATGGTTTTTTTAAATGCCTCGAATTAACCTCATTATTCCAACAAGCAACAAGCAAAAGTGATGCTGAATTTTTTTAATACTTTTTAAATTAAAATTGTCAAAATTACAACGGCGCCTCCGAATTGTCGGAGACGGCCCTGATTTTTGTGTCGATACCTATTATTTCTTTGTAAATCTATGGTTGTTAAATAAGTTGGCAATCAAATGGTTATTCAAATAAGATGTCTCAATAGAAAAATAAGAAAGAGACATAATATATTTACCGAGCATAGAGAAGTTACGGTATATACATTAGTAAATTAAAAATAGCTGCGATCCAATACAAGCAAAGCAGCAACATTACTTTCAAGTTCAAACTCATTAATAATTTCAGAACCAACTTGTGAATAAACAGGTAAATTAAAAGCACAAGTAACACCACCATTGCTTTCAGGTCCAAACTTATTCACAATTCCAGTAGCATAAAGAACAGCAAAGTAGAAACAACCCAATGACTAAGAAGAATTACCACTAATTGAAACAAGCTTCTGCTTAACCTCTAATCCAGCAGCAACACACGCATCACATTGAGAAACATCAGTGAGATCATGTTTACAAGCAGTGCTGAGAGGTGAATTCTGACCTACCTTCTCATTCCAATCCTGAACAGTTTCATACCTGCACATATGTTAGGAGAGATAACAAACTGAAGAGGGTCAAAGCAAGAGTTGACCAAGTTGTTGTAAAGTGATAAGGTGTTGAGATTTAACTGAAAATCTTGCATGCATGAAATTGAAGTTTGCAGATCTTGAAGATTGAAACGTGAGGTTTCTTTTAGATGCTGTGCAAGTCCTATTCCAAAGAGAGACCTATGTGATTCACAACATGTGCTAGCTTCTTTGGATGATAAAGACTTGAAATTTTGACAAGTAGAAGAGTTCCATTGGACTCTAAGGACATAGCTAAGGTCCATAGGACATGTAGATGAAGAAGATGGAGGAGTAGGAGCTGCTGAAATAGTCCTCAAACTCATCATTATGTTTGTGGTAAGAAACAGAAACATCACAAAAATCTTCATCCTAGGATCGTGTTGTGTTGGTTTATGTTATTTTTTTTTTTTAGAACTTTTTGTTTGGAAAACTAGGGTGGATAGTGATGATTGATGAGTCAAAAGAATGAAGAATCTAGAAAACAAGTGAGAGAGAAGAGAAATGAAATCAATGATGAATGAATATTAGGGAGCTTGCCTATAGTCAAAAGCATCATAATGTCAAAAAATTCATTAAAAACATAAGACTAAGTTGAAGAGACATTCTTCAATTATCACAAATGTAAATGAATAGTGTTTTTTTCACACATAAAAATGTCTTTCTTAATCCCTACATTTTGCCTCCTTTAAAGAATAGTCTTTACATTTCAATAAATGTTTTTAAAATCCCCATAATTTTATTTTGTTAGTACAAATAGTCCCTCCTGTCAACTTATTAACGAAAAGCTGACGTGGTAGCTAATGGGTCCCAATCTTTTTTTGTTACGGCTAAAAATCAAATTTAATGAAATGATTAGTGTTAATTTGTAGTTAAATTAATTGACTAACAACAAAATACAATTAAAATAAGAATTTTTCAACAGCTTCTTTTATTTTGTTAATTAACATTATTTAAGGGAAACAAATTCATTTTAGAATAAAGAACAAGAATAACAACAATAACACAATACAGCAACCAGAACAACACAACAACAAACTCTTGATCTTCTTCTTATATTTCTCTCTCGTTCATCTTGATAATCAACCCATTTGGAGAAATGTGTTAGATTGGTTGGATGTTAATTTTGTCACTCCGCATAATTTATTTTCTCATTTGGCATGTTGGATTGGTACTTGTAATTCGAGGCGTCTCTCGAAAGCATTTCTTTTGATTTAGCATGCGGTGATTTGGTCGATTTAGAAGAAGAGAAATACGAGGATTTTTAAGAATCAATCTACAAGTTTTGATGAGGTGGTTGAAGGCGCTATCTTGGTGTTGGTAGTTGAGTAGGCTACGTGGCTATTTTACGAATGGACATGAAATCCACGCGAGTGTTTGAAGAGGCGCTAGTGTGGTGTGTTTCCTGCTAGGCAGCAGTTTGTATGGCGAAGGGTAGCAGGTTTTTATTGCTGTCTGTCATTGTTTTTGCTTGCTTTAGGTTCGGTTTGGCAGCCTTTTGCCATTCAGGAGTTTTGTTCAGCACGTCTTCTGCCAGTTATAACGGTAGCCTTTAAGCTCTGATCAATATATGTTGTTTCAACAACAAACATTCATAAAGCAACTTCATCTTCATAGGCTGTTCATAAAGCAGCAAATCTGGGTTAACCATATTCAACATCATCTTCATATCATAAAAAAATCATCAACATCGTTTTGTCTCCCTCGCTTTCTTTCTCTCTTCTAATACTTCCTTCCTCCATGATTTCCCCTAAATTGACAAACCATGACATTCAAAATTTGATCCAGTAACATCTTTATATGATTATGAATGAAATGAAACAAAAACAAACATTGATAAATGTTTGATTGTGGTGGTGTAGGGTTAATGAATTTGTCTTTGTTGTTGTTGTTAGAAAGAACAAAGAGAGAAGATAGGGAGGATTAGAGAGAAGAGAGAAGAGAAGGGAAGGGGTTTAGGAGAGAGAAGAGTAAGATTAAGGGGGGTGTATTGGATTATGATTCCAAAAGATTTTAAAAGACTTTTTTATCATGAAAAAGTCTTGAGGTATTTAATCAAGATTCTTTCCAATTTAAAAAAAGTCTTGTGGTATTCAATCAAGACTCTTTGCAGCAATTTAAAAAAAGTCTTGTGATATTCAATCAAGATTCTTCATCACTTAAAAAAAGTCTTGTGGTATTCAAAATCATTCAAATTCAAATTTCGAAGGATTGTTTAATAAATCAGATTTTGATGGATTTTGAGAGATTTTCTAGTGAAATTTTAGCATAAAAAAATCTTTTATAAAAACATGAGATTTTTTAGGATTGTTTTTTCTTTTATTTTATATCTCTCTCCCCTCTCTCGCATCCATTCTCTCTCACTCTCTTCTTCTCCCCCTCTCTCTTCCCTCCCCCTCTCTATTCTCTCTCACTCTCTCGTTTCTCACTCTCTCGTTTCCCTCTCTCTCCTCCCTTCTCTCTCTCTCTCCCTCTCTCTCTCTCTCAAGTTCTCCCGTAAAAAAAAAAAAAAAAGTAAAATAAATAAAAGAGTCTGCATGGAGATTTTGTGAAACAGAGTGTGTTCGATTTTGTGATTTTGTGAAAGAGAGTGTGTTATGATCATTTTTTTCAACGAGTTCTTGAAAGTCATAAAATCTATTGAAATCCATTAAAATCATTTCAAATCCTTTAAAATCTTATGAATTAAATCCTGCAAAGTCTTTTAAAATCATCAAAGTCATCAAAATCCTGCAAAGTCTTTTAAAATCCTCAAGACTTTTTTAAACAAAAATTGTCCTTTAAAATCCTAATCCAATACACCTCCCTAAGTTTTTGGGAAAGAAGAGATCGCAAAAGGAGGAAGAAGGGGAAATTTGGATCTACGGGTCGGGTCTTATTCGACCCATTTTGTTAGCCCAACCCATTAAAAAAGTTATAAAGAAAATACTGTTTGGTGATTGGGTAGAAATTGACAGCAGAGACTATTTGTATTAACAGAATAAAAAAATGGGGATTTTAAAAACATTTATTAAAATATAACGACTATTTTTTAAATGGGGACAAAATGTAGGGACCAAAAACATATTTAACCCATCATTATATTACCAATTTCATTTTTAGGGCTAAATATGTTTTTGATCCTTATAAAATTGGGAACTTGTAAGTTTTGTCCTTACTTAATTTTAATAGGTTTTTTAGTCCCTACAAAAAAAATTACTTCTACTTTTCGTCCCTGCTAAAACAAAGTTTGTCTAACTATCTTTAAACTCTTAAATTTTTGAACGATTTTTTTATACAAGTTTAGAACACTACGAAAGATTCATTTATTAAAATTTAGAATTTTTTAACATGAAACGAATTAAATATGAATTTTTTAAAACAACAAAAGTTAAAGATAAAAGTAACAAAATATGAACGTAGAAATTAAATTTTGTGACAATTTTTTTCAGAGGAACTTTTTGTAATGTTATTAAATGTCTACAAAAAAATTGTTCAAAAACTCAATAGTTTAAACATAAATTAAACAAATTTGAATTGTGCAAGGACTAATATTGAGTGCAGATTTTTTTTAAGGACTAAAAGAACTATTAAAATTAAGTAAGAGTTGAACTTAAAAGGTCTCAATTTTACGGGGAACAAAAGCATATCTAACCTTTAATTTTATTATTCAAAAAAGACTTTGATGTGTGTATCTAAATACTATTTATTTATGTTTGTGTCAATGATAGAATTTGCTATTTGCTGACTAAAGCAAGAAAGGTGTTTTGACTTTTGCAATTAGTCATTGCAACGACGTGGATTATTACAAGACTAACAAATGTGGCATACTATTATTATGGACTTATCATAAACGATAGACATGAGTCGTAATAAGATATTTCATTTCATGGTATAGTCCATATCAGATAAATACTTTGATATAGGTAATGATGTAATTGTCTTTGAATTTATTCAGCATACAAGTGAAAGACAAAACAAACAATTTTACATATTTCTTTTTTTGACAGGGTACGATACTACTATTAAATTAAATGTAGCAACAAATTAAATAGTTAATGAAATCTAGATTGAAAAGTAAGGGTGACACATATTTTGTGTTTGAAAGAAATAATTATAGGTGATTGTCTCTAATCTATAGCACTTTATATTTTGTTTAGAGTGGACCGTGGAATTCCACTATCTAATAAATTATTATATCATAAACGGGCACCCAGATAATGATTATCATATTTCAAGAAATAAACATTTGTCGATATGACATACATAGGAAATTTTTGCGTTTGAATGAAATAATATGAAATACCCTTTGTCAAAAATAGATTTGAAGGTACTTATAAAATTAAAAAGGGTATAAGTTGTAAAGAAAATTAAATAATGTACTCTTTTTGATAAAAATTAAATAATATATATTTTTATGCATGTGTAAATCTTGTGTCTAAAACTTCATGACGGCATGGAACCAACCATTTTCCTTTGAAATTTTATGAAGGCTAGTGTATTTTCCAACATATGAACCTTTGAAAGGAGAAGATATTGTAGTCACAAAATTTAGGTAAAGCATTTGTTCGACGGGTTCGACCTAAAAACTGCCCTGCTATAGAAAACCGATGAGGCTGAAATTGCACCCAATTTCGACAATGTATATCAATGGTTTGGGCGGGTGGCAGTTTAAGCGGGTGGTTATCCTCAGTTTACAACAGTGTTGCTTAGAGCTTCTTTTTTTCTCTCTCAGTCAGCTTTTCACTCACTGCAGATGCAACAAATCAACGATGGATTTCATAGTTTCTGCACTATCAAATATGTGAATGTCCGTTTTCTATACCAAAACTCACAAAAGTTCAAAGATGAAGAAGAAAAAGAAAAAGAAGTGTGAGTAAATATTGGACCAAACATATAGAAAGGAAAAAAATTGATAATAATGATCGATGACAATCCGTCATATCATATTTTTAGAGTCTTTTTAATTAAGTTTTTATTCTATTTTTATTAGTTTAGTCCTTAACTTAGAGTCCTTTTAAATAAATTATCATGTCCTTATTTATTGAGTCAAACAATAAAATGATTAAAATTAGTGTTTATTATTATAAGGAGAATGCTAACCATTGTCCTTGGGGCATTGAATAAGAGGATAAAAATAGAAATATAGTATTGAAAAATGGTGAAAAGTGATAAATTTAACTTTTTAAAAGTTAAAATATTGTTGAAACCAATGCAAACATGCTACTTTTGGCTTCCTTAATCATTGCCCTTAGGGCAATGATTAGCAAGACCCTTATTATAATTATTGTTAACATGATTAAAGAAGAACAAAACAGGAGGTGTCAAAAAGCATGGCTTTATGAATTCATTGATTGACTTATGTGGATACAAGAGATATAATACTTGAGTGACATTGTAGTTGATGACATTGATCAACCACAATGTCACAAATGTACAAAATGACAAAACAATCTTGTGATAGGAAGAGAAAAAAGACATTTGTGATATTGTGGTTGACCAATGTTATCAACCACAATATTATTCAAGTGCTACCTGATTAGGGCTGGAAATAAGTCGAGTCGAATTGAACCTGTCTGAGCTCGGCTCGACTCGATAAGAATTGGTTCGGCTCAAAACTCGACTCGAGTTCGAAACAAACTTTTTTTTAACTCGAGTTCGGCACGTTTAAAGTTCACGAACAACTCGGTTCGACTCGTTTGATCATATCAAATATTTTACAAGCTTTTTTTTTCAAAAAAGTTTTTTTTTGGCAAAACAATGTCTTTGACCTTTAAAAAAACAAAGAAATAATTTACATAAAACTACCGTAGAAAGGTAGCTTAGCCCTTTATATTTACTACTGCAACAGTCCATATACAACGCGCGTAGGTTTTACATTGTATTTCTAATGCATTGCTCTTATATATACACTCCTTCTCACTAATATTTTCAAGATTCCCCGATATGGGACTAGTTTTGTGCTCATGTTTGTTAAAAAGCCTTGTGAATGTATGAACTTTTTTTCTTTCTCTCGCTCTAATATTATAATTAACATTGATTTTTAATCAAATTAGTAATAATTCCTATGAAAAGTGCATAATTATTAGTAATAAATTACATTATTTATATACTGAGCTGATTCATGAACCAAACGAGTCGAATTATACTTAGTTCAGGTTCAACTCATTTATTTAACGAGCTTAATTTTTAACTCAAATTCGACTCATTTGGTTCGTGAACCAAGTTCAACGAATCAATTATCGAATCGAATGTTGAACTATTTTCAAGTTGGTTCGGTTCGTTGTCAGCCCTATACCCGATACGAAATAAACGTACATGCATCAGTAAAATAAAGAAAAGAAACTAGGTTACACATAAGGTATAAAAGGAGGAAGCATGAGAGATATAAAAGGGAGCCAGCCGCACAGTACTAGACATTGACGTTTTGGCCAAGGAGCAGGCGGATCACGTTTTGGAAAGAAAGGGATCCACGCAACACGAGAAAAAGAAAGAAGCTTGCACATGGAATAGAAAAGAACAACAACACTGATTGAAAGAAAAATAGAAGCAACGTCCGACCACGACGGAACTCTATCGGTTTACTTTTTTTGTTATGTTGTTTATTTCTTTTATTGTAGTTAAATTTCTCTTATGGTTAAGCTTGAGATGAATATGATGTAATCATATGGGAACTCTAATTTGTTGAATTCCTTTGAATTTCAATTAAAGTTTAATCTTTATCATATTACTTTTTGTTTAATGCTTTTTGTATGTTTATCATCGATTACTAACCTTAGCTTTATGAATATGCAAATTGATCGTAGAGATTGAATGACACTGACTCTGG
The DNA here is from genome assembly GCA_946800305.1 of Medicago arabica. Lineage (NCBI taxonomy): Eukaryota > Viridiplantae > Streptophyta > Magnoliopsida > Fabales > Fabaceae > Medicago > Medicago arabica. The sequence goes on along the minus strand of OX326971.1, from coordinate 874,217 downwards.
CTTTTGACTATGAACTAGGTCATAGGTTTAACCTAAGTAATCAAGCTAGAGATAGATCATTATTAAGTTACTTTTAATACCTCCAACGATTTCAAATTCACTTAAGAGATTAAGGGTTGTCACTTGCGGGGAGAATTCTAGGTCAAGGGATTAGGTAGAGTTACTAAGTTAATCTGTCGTGAAACTAAATAAATAAGTTCATTTTTGATAATTTTTCCAGATTTTTATAAAAAAAAATTAATCATTTTTACAATTTTTTTTATTTTTCTGTTATTTTTTCATTTTTCAGATTTTTTTTTATTGTTTTTCATTTTTACTAATTTTTAAGATTTTTTTTTCGTTTTATTCAAAAAAAATCAGAAATGCCATGTGTACCCATAAAAAATAAAAAAAAATTATACAGTCAGCACGCCACGTCATCCGAAAAAAGTGACGCAGCATGCCACATCAGCGAAATTGCACACTCAGCCAATCTAGGGGGTTTTCTAAAACAATTTTTTTTACAAGGACCGAATCCATTTTTTTTTACAGGGGGCAAAACCAAAAGTGCGCTATATTACAAGGGGTAAAAGCCTATCAACCCTAAATTTTATTACTTCGATATATTTTTAGTACACTTGCTAAAAGTCTATCAAGTTTTTAGCGCCGCTGTCCGGGACTGTTGAATTATTTCAACTTGCTAATTTTGTTATTATTTAAGATTTCTGTCATTTATATTTTTGTTTATATATATAAAAAAATTGAAAAAAAAATTATTATGATTTAATCCCTTCATGTTTATCTCATTGTACTTTGCTGCTAAAAAGTTTATCCAAATTTTGCAGCTATGATGGACTGGTTACGCCTTTATGACACAGAAGAGCATGTTACGTTACAATATGAAAAATATATGCCATCTTTGAAAATAAAATATTTGGACAATGAAATCTCGAGATTAATTGAGAGATGTGATCTTTACAAGTAAAATCATCAGAGTAGTGATTGTGAAGGGAAGAAGGAAGTTGTCAACATAGATTATCACTCTCAACTTCAAAATATTTTAGATGATTTCTTGATGTCAAATCAAGTTTCATTTGAGAAGTTGGATGTTCAGTGTGGTAATCTTGTTGAGAAAGCAGATGAGTGTGAAAAAAAATCGATTGATATTGAGATGAAGCGACATGTCATCATGGTGCAAGCTGAACATTTGAAAAATAAAAGTAGCAACATAAAAGAAAAGTCACAGGTGAGGTGTGTCGATTTGTACCTTAAAATGGAGACTCGATCAATGGAGAAGGAAGAAAACATTCATTTGCAAAAAGAGACTCATTCTTCTCTAAGGTGGGAGATCACAAAGGTAAGAAGTTTATTGGTGGGAGCATGAAATCATCTACTTCTTTGTATGAAATTCATGGAATTTCTACCAAACAAGAGGAAGAAGAAGGATGATATATTTTTTCTATCATTTTTTCCACCTTAACAATGGTAGAAGCATCAAGTTCAATGACGTAAAAGAAAGCGCTTGATGGGAGGCAACCCATCATTTTTTTTATTTTGTTTATTTTGCGGGTATTTTTTTATTCAGTAAAAAAAAGCAAAAAAACAATATATGAAAAAAAAGCAAACAAAAAAAGTGAAAAGATGAATGAAAAAAAAACAAAGAAAAAAAAAATCAAAGTCCACATCAGTTCTTATTTTTTTTTTATAATTCATCGTTGTTAGATGTCAGTCGTGTCAGTTTGATTCTCTTTTTCAAAAACTTTTACTGCTTGCTTGATTATTATTAATAAATTTTCTCATTCATTGACTTTTTCCAATTTAGTAAAAATTTAGTGATCAAGTGATATTCCAAATGTTCATATGGATGTAGTGACTTGAATTTCAAAGGCGAAGTGTACGGCATGTGTGATAGGTAGTCACAACTCCCAGAAATCTAACACTGTAAGGTTCATAGCCAAATTTTCCTTTTCAATTTACTTATATAGAGTGTTCCATGCAACTACATTTTTAGAACTTGCATTGTTTCTTTACTGTTGATTGGTCTCTATCATATACACACCGAGGCAAAAATGTTTGGTCATGTGAGCCTTTTGAAGCCTGTCTGATTTTAATTGAAATTATCCATTTTGAAAGCCAATTTGAGCCGGTAGGTTTAGATCTTTTTGTTCGGAGACTAACTACATATTAAGCTTAAAGACTTTTAGAAATTGACCGAAAGATTTAATTTTTGAGTTAGGCTATGTATGGTGTTACGAAACAATAAGTTTGAGGTTGCTATTGGAATTTGCAAACAACTAAGTTTTGGGTGGGGGTACTAGCGAACAAAGAACGTTATCATGAAAAATACACAAAAAAATGGTGTATTCAAAAATAAAAATAGAGAAAAATAGAATGAAAAACAAAGGTGAGAAACATTGAAAAATCCGAGCAATTTCAAACTCGATTGTCCCGATAGTAAAAAAAATAAAAAAAAATTTAGTACCTTTACAAATTGTTGTTCCAAGGATGAATGAGGGAATAATCTGTGTTTTAAATTCGTATGAGTGCCTAACTCAAATTTTGTGTAGCCTACTTATCCAAATATTATCCCACCTTTACCTAAGCCCCGTTATAACCCTGAAAGACCTCAAAGTGTGTAATGACATTGAGGGTCAACCCTAATCCTTATCAATAATTTTTTCATAACAAGGATTGAACCAAGGGTCAACCCTAATCCCTTATCTTTTTACATTAGTTTTGGATGTACTTACAAAACACATCCAATAGCTAGCACCAAGATGTATGAGTTTTTTACATGATGTAGTCTTAATTGGAGAGTCCATGGAGGGGTTGAATGGGATGTCGTAGACTTGGAGACAAGCCTTAAAAGCGTAAGACTTTCGTTTGAGTAGAAGCAAGACATAATATATGTAATATAATTTTAGGAAAAGACGAAGTAGTTCGACCTTAGAGGTGAAAGTTGGAGATCATATCTTACAAGTTACACAATTTAAATATCTTGGGTTCATTCATTCAACAAAAAAAAATCTTTGGTTCATAGTAGAATATGACGGAGAAATAAAAGCAGATGTAAATCATTGTATTCAAGTTAGATGCTTGAAATGAACAAGAGCCTCAGGTGTTTTTAGTGATACAAACACGTCGTTTAAGTTGAAGTGAAAAAATATCAGACAAATGTCAGAACACGATGTTTTATGAAACAAAGTATTGACGGTTAAGAACCAACGCGAGAATAAAATAAGTGTGCGGAGATGGGCATGTTGTGTTGGGATCTTGGAGTGTGCTCCTCTCAAGATTTCAGGTTCGATTCCCTCTGATGCCAATTTCGATGGGCAAGTCCATATAGAGCTTTGCTCTAGCTTAGAACGGGGCCGTGCAAATGGGCGGTGAGATTGGTCCCCTTAAATTAGTCGATTCTTGGATCGGATACCAAGTTTTAAAAATAAAATAAAATAGAAATTACAACATTATGGTTGGATTATTAATTGGATTTGTCACTGTGTAACAGATCGTTTTTATCATCTTCGCATAATTTAAGATTTTTTTTTTTGAAGAAGCTAAATTAGCCGACCTAAATTGGCATTAGGGAGAATCGAACCTGAAACCTCAAGGAGGAGCATACTCCCAGGTCCCAAGCAAACACCACTAGACCAACCCAAGTGGGTTTAATTTAAGAAATTTTGATTTACTTCTAGGTAAATTTGTTTTATTTTCATTTATCCGTTATAAATATGCGCTTACAAACATTTTTTTCCATAACTTTATTGACCCTTTTAAAATTGTAAGAATATCCTCAATTTTTTTTGAAAGAATCTCACAATTTTACGAATTTGTATTAATTACGGTCAAATCATATGCATTCAACATATCTAGATTGTTTGACCAAGATCGAACAATTCAAATTTTAAGTTCATGCTTTATTTGTTTTTAAATCTAAAATTCTATCTTAAAATTTAAGTGGTTTGATCGGATGATCCATATGCTATTGACTAAAGTGCAAACTCACTCTTTCGACTACTCACAAACCCTAACCCATTTTTACAACTAACTCATCTAGTTATTTATTGTGTTGACAATATATGGATTGCCAATTATTTTGACAACGAATTTCACACATACTAAGCACAGAGAAGAGATTTTTATCACAACGAATCTCACACATATTAGATTTTCATAAAAACGTTTTGCAGGAATTACATCCATTAAGTCACTGTTTTCAAGAATGGACTTTGACTTAAACATGCCATATTTTGAGGAGGAGGACTTAAATTCAGACACTGAAAGTCAGGTTACATCAGCCATTCAGAGCAATACTGAAAATATCCCTAAAGTAAGTTTTTTTTCCTCTTTTTATAATAATGAATGTCACGTACATAATAGTAGTATATATATGACTGTACAAAAAAGTTAATATGGTCGATTTTTGTATCATCTAAGAGATGAAAATTGACATGGCTGTTAAAAAAACTAGAATTTTTTCCTTAAGAAAAAATAAATTTTTATATTAGACTTAATTCATTTGTACAAAATCGACTTGTAAGATAAATTAATTTAATTAGGATATTTTGCTATTGTGCAATTATTTTATACATGAATCTAATGATATGTTGTCACTTTTTTTATATAAAGTTATTATTTACCACTTATATTTGATGTATTTTTATAAATATTCATAGCATATAAGTATGTTCCCATTAATCAAAACTTTTGAGTCTAACTTATAAGATGTTTTTTTTTTAAATAAACTGTTTGAAAACATGGCATCCATAGATGAAGGAGAGAAAATCTATGAAAATATATTATTGATAGTAAGAAGTAATGTTACAAATGATTGAATTGTCCCACTAATATGATGGTTACAACTATATATACTACTATATAACTAATACTACTTGTAACTAAACCATATCTCTAATAGTCCCCCACAAGTTGGAAGGTGTTCACAACACTTCCAACTTGGGATGAGAAATGCAAAAAGTACATCAAACAAAAGAAATGACAAGAAGAGATGCCGGAAACACATAGGCTGAAAACATAGTCATCAAACAAGTGCTTATCCAACAAGAAGCAACCACAACTCAAGGTTGAACCGCTTGAAGAAAAAAACATCAAAGCAACGCTTAACCACCATCCGGTAGAAGCAATCATCAACAAAGCCAATTAAGGCACAACGCTTAACCACCAAGCCAACCACTTGGCAGAAGCACAAGAAAGAGAGAGCAATGATATCCAAAAAACAACAATGATATCCGAAGGCAACATAGCTGCATATGAAGGGCAGAAAAGGCAGAAATCTACAATGGAAGGAGGTCATATGTTGGACAAAATGCACGTCAAAGGTACAATGTAGCAACAAGACCAAGGTTCCAAGAGATATATAACAAGATGCCCACATATGCTGAGCTGAAAACAAACCAAATGCAACTTGTATACTACAGGGCATGTCAACAGCAACAAAAAAACAAGGAGCCAATGGAGATGCATAACCATATGATATGTCTTCAAACCATAGAAAACAAATCCATGTTGATGCATTAAAACCATAGGCCAAAACCAATGCTTCCAACAATGTAGCATGACAAAAAATCCAAACCAAAGGCACAAGCGTAGACATACCAGAAACAAACTACATCAACGATCCAGGAGCATTAAAACTATATTGCAGTAGCAGATATGTACACAACCAACAACAAGAATAACCAAAGCATGAGAGCCAAACTTGTCTTCAATCAAATTGCACTTGCAACCAGCTCCAATTGGTAACAAAGAAACCCAAAAAAATGATGAGGAGTGCATGGAAGAAACCTTAGAACTGTGCACACCAACTATGAACCAAACAAAGTTGCAGCAGATACCTAACCTCAACAAGTCGCAAATAGCTCTGTCTTAATGGAATTGAGAGTAACAGGGATGCTTCACAAAACTTCAAATGCACAATACCAGCATATCAAAACAAAACATCTGCTCAATGTGAGAATTGCCGTATCAAAATATATATGCAGCTGCACTAAATCTTCCAAGAGTAGGTTGCAACTATTTAGACAAATGAGTAAAACTCCAATATACACCAACATTGTGTACAACATACTATGCAACCGGTGGCCTAAACTGAAATCCATCCATTTAATAGCCACAACAAAGGTTGGCTGCTTAAACATAACCAATACTCCCAACATACCAAAAATGACCTCATCATAACATTGTTAGCAATCCATTATTTAATCAAAGCTTGAACAAATGCAATATCAATGTTACAATTTGCTCATGAACCACAAAACATATCCATACCTCTGGCAATGATAACCATTTCCCAAAAGCATCTTCAATCATCATGTAAGAGTACCATGAGGAGTTGTAGAAAACAATCACGATGAACGAACAACACATGAAAATGTGTGCAGAAATCAACAGCATCAAGAAGCAGTTCAACAACAACATCTCAAACCAAAACCAATGTAAAGTTGAAGCATAACAAACTGCAGTGTTAGCAGCACAACAATGTGAACACAATATCAATATGTTTTCCATTGAGGACTTTCAACAAACACCTTTGGAGCAATGTTCAAATGTTGCAAGAACGAAATCACAACCTGAACTGAACAGAGTGCAAACAAAAAATCGAGCAATGAATTAGCGAAAATTACGTACACAAAAATGTTACGAAATTGAAAATTGTGACGAAGTGTGAAGGAAACAGAAACAAGATCGCAAGAACAGAAACAGACTCAATCGTGAAATCCAAAATTCAGAAAGGCGAAGATGAATTCGATCGATCAAGAATTCAAACAAGAAAACTGGATCGATCATGAAAGTGAACTCGAAATCGAAAAGATAGGAGATGAATCAGTGTTCAATCAGAGAACATACGATCGAATTATCTTTCTCGAATGAAAAAACAAAACAGAAACTGCGAAACCGAATTGAAATCAAAAAACCCTAAGAATTGGGGAAAAATGCGATAACAAGGGATTTCTAACATGAAACACGAATTGAATATGACATTGAACCATAAATTGAATCATAGAAGGAGAAACAGTGCTCGAAGAGAACACAAAGGAACATGAAATTGCGAAAGAATCACGAACTACACAATGTTGATCGAACAAGGAAAAAGGATTCGAAATTTTTAGATGATAGATGTAAGAGGTAATCGATGAACAAATCAAGAAAAAGAACTCAATCCGAATACACAAAAATTGAATTTGAGATTTTCTCTTCGAACTAGGAAAAGGGGGTGAATGAGAGAAGAAACAAGAGAGATGAGAAAATTGAATTTTCTCGAGAAAATGCAGCGGAAAATATCCTTCAAGGTGGATACCTGATTAGCTCTGATACCATGTTATGAAATATGATGACATCCATAGATGAAGGAGAGAAAAGCTATGAAAATGTATTGATAGTAAAGAGTAATGTTACAAATGATTGAATTGTCTCACTAATGAGGTGGTTACAACTATATAACTAATACTACTTGTAACTAAACCATATCTCTAATATAAACTTATAAGATGTTGTGTGTCACTCTTCTGTAAATTTTACTATATTTTATCTCTCGACATGTGATTTGGGGATTTTCCTTTATTTTTCTTAAAAATTTTATGCGATGATGCAATTTAATCATCTTGACTTTGGTATTTAGTCGCATACCAAAGAATAATTAACATACAAAAAGTGAACAGCTAGTGTTATTATGTGATTTTAAATAATTAAATAAAATGATTGTGTACTTATTTCTATTGAAATAATAAAATGGTGACACCTCAAATACACTCAAAACTAACAACGTTTGTGATCAGGATCCAATTGCAAACAATGTCCAACCAATAGCTGCTGTCTCAATTTTGGTTGATGCTCAACCGATGTACTGTACTGATTCTTTCCATGTCCGTGCCGATCAAGAAATACCATTGGGCGCGGGACGGCGCCGTTACATCTGCCGCGGACGAGCTCGTCCATCTGATCTGACCACCTTATGTACAAATTTTCATTGTAAGACAAGAAACACTCCTGTGTGGCGCTCTGGACCTATGGGTCCAAAGGTAAATTTACAACACCAACTGATTATCATGTCAAATAGTCTAGTGTCGAAAATAACACATCTTATATATAAAAAGCAAGGAATTACAAATTGAAACTCACACTCCAACATATATACCAAAATATTCATGCAGTTGGCCCACCAACTTAGTTGAATTTTCGAGATATTATTTATACAATTTAATAATTAATTAAAAAAGAAATTTGGAAACACACTATTTATTAATAATAGTAATATTAATAACTATTTTACGATCGTTATTATTGTTATCTTTATGTTTCCATAACAATAGTCTTCTATGTTATATATATGTGCAGACTTTGTGCAATGCGTGTGGCATTTACTACAAGAAACATATGGTTCGTCGAGATGTCCCTGTCCCACCACCTGGAACCATGGGAGGAGATCCTAATGGGTTGGGGGCCACCAACCCTATAGCTCATTTTTCTATTTTTGAATAAAAAGGTCGCTCATAAGTTCTCTCAATTGTTCAAAATTTTACGAAAGAGTTCGTTTTCCGATACACTTATATCTATCAAAAGTCATGTTCTGATATGTTGAGCAATCACCTTTGAATAATTGGGATACTTTCATATCATTCTCATCACATTATTATGTTTAGTTGTTTTATCCATTTTGTTTGGATTGGGTTGTTTTTCCGGATATAACTTTAATATTGTTTTTGTGGGCAATCTTATATGATTGGTGATAGTTGGAGATTAATAAGTTACTAGAGGAAAAACGTTTCAATAATGCCAAAACATTGTTTGGTGTATGCTTGGTTATATTTGATCCTTACAACATTGGTTTAATATTAAAGTAACATATTTATAAATTATAATCATATCTTATCTTTATTCTAAGTAGAATTCGAGTTTTTTCTAATACAGACATGTCCACCACTATTGATTTTGGTGCATGGATATAAATGATTAATGACCCGAATCTATAGGCTTTAATACCAAAATATATTTTTACATTGAAATTTTTCATCCTTATATAATCAGTTTGTTAGATGATTAGTGTTACTTTTTAATAAAATAATCAATCATATATGATAGAATTTTTATCTTTAACACATTGCCATATTTTAAGAGTGTTTGTTAAAATAAAATTCAACACTATGTGTGTGAAGTAATTCATGATATTGCTTTTGATTAATCAGAAAATTTATAGGAGGAAATTTTCTATCATAGAGTGAATTTATATTTAGTGGCGTAATGTATAGTATTTTAAGTGAAGACAAAAGGTTTATTAAAAAAAAGTTAAGACAAAAAGCTGAAGTTTCAATAATATAAGCAATAAAGAATTGAATTTGAATGATTTAATTTTTTAAATGGGTTTTTTGTTTTTGTTTATATATATAAGTTTACTAGCCTAAAAAAATATATATGCAGGCCAATAGAAGATAAGACTAAAATGATGGGTTTGGGGTTTGTTGATGGCAACCGTAACAAAAAAGTTCTAGTTACAACTTCATTCGTTAGCAAAAGTAGTGTTTACTAAACATAGTATAATATGTAAAACAAAAACACAATCAATCAAACGTACCTGTTCATACGTTTTTTCACCTTAATTTGTTTTCCATCATCCTCTTTTCTTTCTCTGGATATTGTTGTTACCTTCCTTCATCGTTATTTCTCTTTCTCCAATGCAATGGGAGATCATCCACGCTCCCCCCCAACATTGGATTTGCACCATCTCTTTAAGATGCCAAAAACTAAATCATTGAAAGATGTTAGCAAGGTTTGCAAAACGTTTGTACACAAACGACACCATGACAAGAAACACAATGAGGTAATCTTAATGAATATTTACATGCATGCTTCTATACTTCATCCTCAAATGTTCATTTTGGAAGAATACACATTTAATTAATCTCCATTGAAATATGTTACCTACTTTTGAGGTGATAAATCCTATCATTCAATCTAAAGAAGAAAAAAAATCATTAATAAACTTATCACAACATTTTACTAGAAAAAGTTGAATCGCGCCCAACAAAAATAAAATAAAATATGTGTATAGTTTTATTTTTTAGTAATATAGAAACATCAAAACAAGAGACATTTGATGTGTTGAGATGTGGATTTGAGGTTGTGATACCTCTCTTCTTCACACTCGATGTATGTGCATTTCACAGCTAGGCTTACAACAAAATAAGACATCAATTTGATTTTTTTGTTTTTGTCTCGAATAGTCATTGGTGGTTCAAATTTTCCTAGTAGCATAGATCTTAGTTCTCACCTTAAATCATTGCCATGTTTTTGTGATATGTTGTGGTGATGATCATTTGGTGCATGTAGGAACCAACATCACCCTTAGGATTTGATCACAATGAAAATAGAAGAGCGGATGAAGACATTTGGAGCCCTAAATTAATTGCAAGAATTGAAAGTAGAAGATCAAAAACTCCAAATCCAAGAACAAGGCCTCTATCAAGACAAGGAAGCAGAAGATGCACAACACCAACCTCGTTATCGCGGAGTACAAGTCGAAAAGGTGCAGCTGAAATGGCATCATCTCTCAAAAGGATTATGAGCAGAAGGAGTAGTTCATCAACTTCTATATCAAGAAGCAGTACCAAATTTGTTATCTCTGAACCTGAGCTATTGCCTAACTGTGCATCTTCTCCAGCAAATGATTTTGTAATAAGAAATCCTAGAGAAAAAGAACATTTTCATTCAGTGTCTCTCTCAAGCAATCTCAACCGTAGATCTACAACACCTATCATCTTTTCACAAACAACAGTGAGAAGAAAACCACCAGTAGTTGAGAAAAATCTTCAATTCACACTTGAGGAGTTGTGCTTTGGATGTGTTAAAAAGATTAAAGTTACTAGAGATGCTATCAAAGACCCCGGGTATGTTTTTTCTCATGTGATATATATCAGTAATTTGTTTTGGTATAGTTGAAATTGGAGTTGGATTAGTCGGTGTTTGGGTCGGATATCGATTTTTTTTTTTTAAAAAAAAAAAGTAGAGAGAAATGGTATTTCAACATTAAATTTTGATTCAAATAGATAATTATAGATAATTATTGCAGTTTTATTATGTGGTTAATAAGATTAAATTGACATATCAATGAATATAATCAGGTGTATTCACTCATTAACCATTTAATTAACACAATTAATCACACTTTCAAATGGTCACTAACCAAAATTTTGAAGTGTATATGTTTGAACACAAGTTGTGGTTAAGAATATCATGTATATTTGAAAACCTAAAAATTCATGTATATTTGAATACAATTTGGATGGTTATTAACAAACATATCTATACTAGAACATCTGAATATTGTGGTTAATGACGTTCAAAATCGTGGTTAATTGTGTTTAGTAGATGGTCAATGAATTGGGTCACTTTGTTATATTCATTAACCATCCACTTGACATAATCAACATATTTAAACTGTATTAACCTAATGAATAATTCTAGCAGCACACTTTTTAACATATGTTTTTCAACATAATTTTATTGATTGATTAAAATTCAGATGAGTTCCACTTAATTTATATAAGACTCACATGATTTGATGGGACACATGTGAATTTTAACCAATTAAAAAAATCGTGTTAGAGTGTGATGTTAGCACTCCTCTAATCTAATTGACAAAATTTGATATCAAATTTCAAGGTCAAAATAACACAACCCTATGCAATGCAACATAGGGTGTAGAAAGTTTCAAATTTGAAATGTAATGCGATGGTAACCATTGTTCTTTGAAATGACATGACTAACTAGATTTTGCAACAGGGTGATTATCCAGGAAGAGGAAATTTTAAAAATTGAAGTGAAGCCAGGATGGAGAAAAGGAACAAAGATTACATTTGAGGGAGTAGGTGATGAGAAACCTGGTTACCTCCCTGCTGATATAGTATTCCTAATTGATGAAAAGGAACACCATTTGTTTAGCAGAAATGGAAATGATTTGGAAATTTGTGTTAAGATTCCTCTAGTAGATGCACTTGCAGGCTGCTCCATGCCAATTCCTCTGTTAGGAGGTGAAAAAATGAATTTAGCATTTGAGAATACTGTCATATATCCTGGTTTTGAGAAGGTTATTGAAGGTCAAGGAATGCCAAATCCCAAAAATGACAACACAAGAGGTGACCTTCATGTCAAATTCCTCATTGACTTCCCCACAGAATTAAGTGATGAACAAAGGAATGAAGTTGTTAGTATTCTACAAGATTGTTGCTAATATTGACCATAGTTGTATATGTATTGTGCTACAAATATTAAACTATCAGTTCTAAAAAGATTCTGGTGGTATATCATATCATGCATGCATGGTCTGATGACTTCTTACAACCTTGTACTTCTACTCAACAACAATAACTGAAGCACATCGATAATGCACACATTTCACGCCCAAAGAATGAATTGTTGGTTTAGCTTTCATACGAAGTGTTGTAGGGTGCTAATGAAAAAGAAAAAGAACTTCCACCACTTTCCCACTGATGTTGTCTCCAATAGTTTCAGTTATAATGTTTCCTTCAAGAACAGTTTGCTCCATCCAAGGCAAAAGTGGAGATTACAGAATGCAACTCAACATTATTAGCACTAACCACTAGGTTGCTGATTCATATAGGAGCTAGATTTGAGTTTACCTATCCAATTATTTGAGGAGATAGATTTCTCCAAATATTAGAGTTATCTATCTTAAACAATGGTTAACAGATGTAACAAGAGTTTCAAACTAGCCTCTGTTACTTCAGCTTCTGCTGGGAATCAGCTCATGAAAAATTTAGTAACCTTCTTAGTACAACGATAGAGTACAGAAATCATATATATGGTTAACAAAATTGCAAAGTCTGCAACATAAAGAGGGAGGGGCGTACATTGTAAAGCTTCCAACATTTCAACAACAAACAATATATAAATTGGAAAAAATAAGTGAAGAAAAAACGTAAGTTATAAATGATTGAAAAAAACGAAGATCTACATGTTATTATTTTTACACATTAAACTGAAGCATGCGAGAATATGCACTACAACTACCGTTTCAGAAGAATCATATGATCTTATTATGTACCAAACTTCTCTTTATGCCATTTCTATGTTCCTTTTTTGGTTAAATCTTGCCAACCTTTATCTACTGAATGAAATTTACAATTTGAATGCTGCTCTCCCCTGCACAAAACACTCGCATCCTGCATGCTTTCCAATTTTACCCCTGCACATGTTAAGTAGGGCAGCGCAACTTAACTCACGTTGCGCAGGTTAACTCATGTAGCGCGAGTTAAGTTGCGCAGAGTTACTGTTTTCGTACAAAACTCATCAGTCCATAATCCAACCATCATTTTTTTCCCTCCACCTTCAAAAACCCAAAAAGTGCGATTTTTGGGGTCAAAATTCTCATCCCAAATCATTGCAAATCGTCAGAAAGCAAGTTTCTACGCTCATCAAGCACCAAATATCAAGTAATGTATCGTCAAAACTCATCTCATTTTGCTGGTTTTTGTGTTTGGTTCGTCTGGTTTTCGTAGGCAGTAAGGCAAGGTGCGCAAGTTAACTTGCGCATGTGTTAGAGGTTGCGTGACTTAAGTCACGCAGGTGTTAATGTGTTGCGTGACTTAAGTCACGCCACTATACAGTCCTGTTTTTTGAATTTTTTGCGCCATTTTTGTTCTTGGTTAGCTTGTTACAAAAGTAATTTATTTATTCTCACTTTGTAAATTATTTTATTCAATAGATATATAGGGAGATGGTTGACAATGTCGCGGGTGATGACGTCGAACCGAAACCGGCCAAAAATGAAGCTTTCGGTGATGGTTCCGGCAAAGTCAAACTGACCGTTAATGTGAAACCGTTTAAAGTCAAAATTCCATTTCAAGCTTGCATTGGTAAAATTGAAGAACCAAAACCGGTACCTATCGGTGTTCTTTGCGAAGGTCGCGACACCGCTTCTTTTTTTACAACAAATGCAAGATGGAGAGAGCGAGAAGAGTTACTTGCTTGGATTCATCAACAAGGGGTAAGAGCCGGATTTAGTGTTTGTATAGATAAATCCGTTTTAAAAAGGCAGTAATTGACGATGCAAAATGAAAGGAGTGAGATATATAAGCCACCTAAGACGAGGAAGAAACCAAACCTTGAAGGCATCGGTTCAAGGAAATGTAATTGTCCGTTTAGGTTGTAAGGTTTCTTTGATAAAGATACAAATGATTGGTGGCTGGCAATGCTTTGTGGAATGCACAACCATGACTTGGATGTAAAGTTAAAGGGGCGCCTTATTGTGGGTAGGCTTAGTGCGGAGGGGAAGAAAAAAGTTATTGACATGACAAAGAGCTTGACGGTGCCTCGAAATATCCTCACCAATTTGAAGCAAAATAACAAAGAAAGTGACACAATTATCAAGCAAGTGTACAATGTGCGAACAAGATGGCGAAAGAGGTAACATGACAGAATTTCAATTCTTGATTTCGATGTTGGTAGAGCATAAATATGTCTATTACACAAGATGCAATAGTGAGGAAAGCACTCTTGAAGACATATTTTTTGCTCATCCGGAGTCAATTAAATTTCTCAACACTTTTTCAACCGTTTTGGTCATGGACTCCACTTACAAAATCAACAACTACTGAATGCCGTTGTTTGAGATAGTTGGTTGCACCTCTACAAAAATGATGTATTCCGTTGGTTTCGTCTTCCTTCACTTTGAACTAGAGGATAACTTTGCTTGGGAACTTACGATGTTGAAGTTTATCTATGATGAATTGCAACGCTCCAAGACATTCGACTTTGAGAAGGAACATTGTGGTTGTGTGCAAGCAACATCGTACGGGTTACCTTGTGTGTGTATTATTGCCATGAGGTGCAAGCAAAAATTGCCTCTTGTCTTTTATGATATATACCCTCATTGGAGAAGGTTAAGTGTACAAGGAGAAGAGATTGATGAATATTTTTCCGTGGTGGAAAAGTAAAATGGCATTCAAAAACGTCTCAAGACAAGCCCTTACAATATGAAACTCCACATCAAAGAGATGATGCGTATGATAGCCTTTCCGGAAACCACAAATATGTGTCCATCTTCAAAAAAGGTGGTAACCAAGGGAGCACCTAAAAGGAAGAGGACTACACTCAAAGTGTCATCAACGGGTCGAATCCCCTCTAGGTGGGAGACTATTGATTCTCAAAATCCGGATAGTCAACCTTCACAACCCAAGAAGTCACTTCCAAAGAGAAAAGATGCACGCCTTGGCACTTACTTCCGCTCACAAGCTTTATCCTCTACTTCAAAACCGCTTCAGAGCATCCCTTACATTTCACAAATTCCAAATCTCATGAGACCTTTTGTTGAAGACATTGTGAATGTTAAAGGGGATGGCCATTGTGGATTCCGGGTCATAGCTAGGCACTTGGGGATGGATGAGGAAGATCATGTATTGATTCGTCATCAACTTATTCATGAGTTGAGTGTAACACCCCGAAATCCTGACTTAAAAATTTCATTCAAATAATCAGAGTATATCACAATAAATCAGGATGTCACATTTCATCAAATCTTTTAAATCAAATCGAATAATAATTTATTCTAAAACAATATTCAAACATAGCAGCGGAATTCATAAACGTCTCAAAATCTTAAATAAATAATTCTCGGCACAAAAGCCTCATAAAACATCTCAAATCAAGTTACGTCGCAAACATCATAATTAATCAACATGATACATAAAAGGAATAGAAATAATGATAATCCACATCCCGTTACGTATCAGAGCTCCTAAGACTTCACAAGAACCTCTCACATCGACGAACCTAAGCTTGGTCACCTGCACTTGCCCACAAGGCGGCAATTCCAACAGAAGGGGTGAGATTCACAACAATTATATTAACATATAATTCAAATAATTATGCTTAACAATAACAACATTAATCGTCACATATAACTGAAAACACCTCACACATCTACGTATAATAAATCATCTTAGAACATCTTCACAAACATCCGTCTCAAAACATCTCAGACACAGGACTCGACAAATGCAACTCTAACATCTTATCATCATGCATGTGGTACCAATATTTTAGCTTTAATAAGCTACACCGTCGCTTTGAGCAAATGCTCCACCGTCGCTTTGAGCATAAGCTCCACCGTCTCAAAATATGCAAATGCATAGACTCGACTCTTTATTCTTAAACAAGTTATCACGACGTCTTAACATCAAATACGACTCTTTATCGACACATGCAATTATACAATACATGGCAGCAGCTCAGCACACTTAACATATATATTTACAGCACATAGCTATCATCACAATCATCATTTACACTTCATTCATAAACTTCACTTAATAAGCATTTAATCATAGACTAACGCTAATAATCAAAATCATCTTACAGCGTCATTACAGGTTCTAATTTAGGTCTTAAACATCTCTAATACTATCCAGAAGTCTACCCTCAAAGCCTCGCTCAAAACAGAGTTCTAAAACTCAAGTTATAGTGGTTTGAGACCACATTGCTCGCTATGGCGAGTGGTTCTGCTTGCCACGGCGAGCTATCAATTTTTCATTCTGCCAATGCTCGCTACGGCGAGTGTTGTTGCTCGCCTCGCGCGCGCTAAAGGGGTTGCTCGCCACGGCGAGTGATGTTGCTCGCTTCGCGAGTTAAACTGTTCTGCTCGCCACGGCGAGTAGGTCTGCTCGCTACGGCGAGCGGTCGCAGAACAGGTGCGGGTTCGCTCAAATCCTCGCTAAAACTCGTCCAATCTCTCATACTAAGGCTCTAATCATTCAGAATTATGATCCTAGTGTCTAACCTAGGTTCTTTAACATGTTTCTACATCAGTTCACATCATTCTCTCATCAATTCATCACAAAATCTACCAAAACCCTAACTTAAGAACTCCCTCTTGACCCTTCCCAATCCCTTAGTTAATAATAAACAATGAATTACAGTATAACATAATTGAAGCTAGGCTCACCCTTACCTGGTAATATTGCAGAATTGGGGTTCCCTCTTCTCTAGCCACTTTTCTCCCTTTTTGCAAAAGTCTGTAACGTACTGACTGTTTCTCTCTAAACCTAACTTCCTTTTATACCTCTCACTAATCTCACTTATCCCCACAACTTTATCTTATTTATGAAAACAACCTCATCTCCCAAAATTATTGTTATTATATCCCATCTTAATTTTCATATAAATATATATATATATATATATATATCATCACATATTTTATTTATTAAACAATAAAATAAACATCCCACCACAACATCATCTCATACGTCACAAACATCATTAAAATAATATAATATATAATAATATACTATGTACTATAATAAAATAATTAAATAAATAAAGTGGGCGTTACATTGAGAACTTAGGTCGGTCGATGTCGTCCTGTTTTTTGGTGGTATTACACCCCCGACGTATTTTTGGGTGGCAAGTTATGTACTTTGGATATTCGTGGCCAATATGTAACTAATATTATATATTAAATGAAATTAATTATTTTTTTGGTGGCCGGTTATGTCACACCAATTATTGCTCGCATTTACTTTGTCAATTCAAGTATTTATTTTATCTCATTTCTTTCATATTTGATTTTCATTATATTTTTTGAAGTGAAGCATGTATGAAGATGCACAAGACCCAGTTAAACTTCATGTTCATTATGTAGATGTGCAAATGAAGGCTAGGTTTTTTGTAAACCCACCGGCAAGTTGGACGGGTTGAAGACAAAACTTGACAACTTCTTTATCCATATTGGTTCAAATCATAGAACATACGATGTAATTTTAAATGTGTCAGGCGTGGACTTGGGGGAGGATAAGGAAGAGGACTTTTCGAAGACGGTGTATTTTCCACAACGTGTCGAAGATGATAGCGACGTCACTAACATGTTTAACGTAATGATTGAAGATAACGCTTTACATCTTTATGTCTGATCCGTTGAAGTGCAATATTTATTAACGTGCAATATCGTAATTTGTTCGAATTTGTGTCCGTATTATTTAATTTTAATGAATTTGTGTTTATGTAATTTAACGATGAATTTCGGTAATTTTAACCGTTTATGTAAGATTATGTGATTTTCAAGATTTATGGACAAATTGGTGTAATTTGGATCGTTTACGTGTCATTAAGTGTGTTTAAGTGATTACGGGTCATTACCGACGAAATTGTAAAATTTGAACCGTTTGGATCGTTATGTGTGATTATGTGATTGTTTAGAAAAACAATGTTTTTGTGTAATTTTGATCGATTATGTCGTATTATCCGATAATCTTGTTAAACTGACGTAATTCGGTTACGGGTCATTAATGACATTGATTGCATATCAGTACTGATATATCAGTAGTGCGTGAGTTAACTCGCGCATGTGTTAACACTTTGCGTGAGTTAACTCACGCAATGTTTAACACGTGCGTGACTTAAGCGTGACTTAAGTCACGCAGCATTAGTTAATTGACGCATAGTTTTACACCTGCGTTAGTTAACTAGCACAGAGGTATTTTGGTCATTGTTGCAGGGTGCGCGTGTTTTGTGCAGAGGAGTGCAGTATTCTTACAATTTTACATTGATTGTTCTATTTAGCCCGGAACTATCAGAGGGTCAAAACTTGCATAAATTTTGGCATATATAAAGGAAAAAATAAAAATAATATACATGATTTCTGTTCTATTTTCATTTGGAAAAATGAGAAAGCAGTCGAATCACCTATATATGATATCAAGCACATAATTCCTATATTAACAAGTTCTCCACTAAATCAAATATTTTCACCGTTGTCTGTCACTCTCCTGATTCTGAGGGTTATCATGCCTAGGAGCTTCAGTATAATCTTGTCCTTGGTCCCTCACATCTCTGAACATGGAAAAAAACGAATTGAGGCTCTCAGACGAAGCACCTCCTAATATCCATAATAACATAGAACTGATCGGATTCATGGATCCAGGGTTGGGACCCCTTTCAGCTTGTCGAGTGTCGGCTTGCCCAGGAATTTGTGTAGGGTTAGCAACCCCGTCAGGATTACTTTCAGACCGCCCTTGTGGGGCAGTAACTCCTGGTCCATTTTGAGGCATTGGTTGATCAAAACCAGGTCTGAACCCTGTCCCTGAAGGTAAATTTGTGGCACTTAAGCCCGGGTTCCTTGTGTTCAATCTTGTGATGTGCAACGTTGATGCAAGAATAGTGGATGAGGTAATGTGGAAGTCTGGGTGTTGTTGAAGTTGTGAACGTCGATTTTGCACGAACCGTTGCAATGCTGGTACCTACATAACAGTTAACATAAAAGAGGTTGAAATTCAAATGAGTATACATAACGAAACCTATATTGAAATAAACAGAAAGAAAGCTTTAAAAAAAGTAATAATTATAGTAATTGATTTCTCAAATATAATAAACATTCTCCTTATCCTATAACCCCAGTATGAACTTGTTTGCTAGTTGAATATAGAACATATGTTAATGAAAGATGAAAATAAAACAACAAATGCAAATGAATGTGTAAATCAATTCAGCTAATATTGTCAATTCGAGCATATATGTTTCGTGCATGTATAGATTGACAGTGAATTTGACATACCAGGGGTTGAATTGGTGATATTTAGCAAAAACTACAGTTTAGAGCTTCAACAAAATCATGGTGTTAGTATGACTTCGCCAAACTCACTTTCATTACCAAACCTAAACTTGTATAAAATCTTCATAATGTAGAATCACACAAAGCTACATACTTTGACATACAGACTACCAACATGATAAAGTAGTATTATGTGATGCCTTGTAAGGCAGTAAACCAATTCTATATTCTATTTTTGAGCAATAAACACGGGTGTGTTCAGATATAAAACTTAATTAAGCACATACAAGCGCCCATCATTTAGAAGCTCGTGTATAAGTTGTTTCTATAATCGGAGAGAGATTTTTCTTTTTCTTTTTTTGTGGGGAGGGGGGGGGGGGGGGGGGGGGGGGGTGGTAAACTTGGTATAAACTAAAAGTAACTTAGATCAATAAGCTAGCTGGAGGAGCTACTAAAAATATGCTGAAAAGTTATGGACATGTTATATGCCCTTTTCATAAATTCTTTCAAACATGCATGTACTTGTGCCATACGATAAACCCATACAAGCTCAATGAAACACCCCCTATATATGAGAGAACGATCATAATTTCAAACAAACCGAGATGATAAGCATCAAGCTTAACGCTACTACCTAAAGGAGAATTAAATAGAGGGCGATGATTTCAGCCCTTTCTTGAACAATCCCCCTCACAAGAAAAAAAAAGCACAGGGGACAGAAAATATTGGGCTTTTAATATGCTAATTACTATCATTACCTCGAACCGATTCCAAAAATACAGGATAAGGTGTTGCATAAAAGCTGCAGTTGCAGAGAGAGCCAAATATGAAAAACCTGAAAATTTTAAAAAGTTCATCATTTCCAAATAAGATTAATGCAATCCTACTACACCAAGAAAAAAGGAAACAGTATCAACATACCATAAGCATAAGAGAAGAAATATATGTGAAAGACCAGAAAATACAGCAGAAAGAAGCGAGGGAAGAACTTCATTGATATTGGTGTTCGGACACTGCAAGTTACAGTAAAGACACTCATTAGCTGATCATAGAATAACAATATAGATGTGCATGAAAGTGTAACCTGCCAGACTAATCATACACCAGGTAGATACAATTGTGACAATGATCCATTACTGAACTGGCACATAAACACCACCACACGTCTACCTCTGAAGCATGGATACTCCAAAAGTGAAGGACCCTTACCAGGTACACGTATGGTACTTGTACCGAACCGTACCCAATTTTACTTGGTTGATTTTCCGTAGTGGGTACAGCAAAAACGTACAGGAGGTGGAAAAATACAAGAAATTATTTTGCTTTTTTATTGTATTTCAACTCTGTCTTGTGTTTGATCAAAATAGTGGAGGAGATGAACAAAAAAAGTAAATCTCTGAAGCAACATGATGATAGAAGTGTGGTTAAACACATGATTAAAATACGAATAGTATTATACTATTTTTTATTATAATTGATTTTTTTTCTAAGCATGTTTTTACAACAACAATGCTATTAATTCACTCGAAAAATAATTTTTTTGATGTTTTATACTAATGTACCCATATTACATTTTTAAAAATTTGCCGTATTACATACAGGTATCTGTACCGGGTACCGTACACACACACACACACAGAGAGAGAGAGAGAGAGAGAGAGAGAGAGATACCTAATAAGAGTAAATAGCTCACACAACCAGACAAGAATCAAGACCATGAAAGCAAGAAGTTGATCGTCATAAAACTCAAAGAGGAAAAACAGAATACCAATCATAATCTGCAGAAATCAATAAGCAATTTATCAGCAAAGCTAATACAGCAAGAAATAGCACAAATCAATTCATAAGAATAATTTTGACAAAATAAGCACTTACAGGAACAAAGACCAGTGATTCAATGACATGCACAAAGATCAACTGAAATGTTGGAAGGTGATGCCGAGCGTGGTGTTGAAGTTGCACTGTGAAGAGTAAAGACAGATGTGAAAAGCTAAACCCACATATGCAAAAAGTACGGCAAAACCATGAACCGTTATGCCATATGACTCTATTCTTATAGTTATGCAACGATTTAGTGAACAAAGGACCTTGGACAATCATAACTATCTAACAATTCCCAATAAATTTATTTTAATTGAATTCGAAAGTACCCAACACTGTTAGTTAGTTACCAACAGTTTGTTGTGAATTGTTAGGATGAGTCAGTTAGATAGGAGTTATGAAGTATGTAAATAATAAGAGGGATTGAGAGGGAAAACATCTTGTCATTAAATAGAGAATTGATGCATCTGGGTAGGGAGGAGCAGACCATCGATAAACCACAACAGCTTAAAAAAATGAATAAGTTAGCCAAGCTCCCATAGAAAAACCAGCTGTTTAAAACTTTAACAAGCTAACCAAGCTGCAAGAAGTGCAGCAGAACTTACTGCGGTAGTTCAAGGCACTTTTGAGCCTACAGGCATTTTACACAGCCCACAACCCTTCACCATGAGGACAGAGTAAAAAAAAATTGGGTTTGGGGATACCTGGCCATTAGTTTGTTTGGATTATCAGGAATAGAGTTGAGGGAAAATATCTTGTCATTTGAGATATAATTGAGGCCTTTGGCTGAGGACGAGCAAATACTCAAAATTTTGCAAAATTTTTGTAATTGGGGAGTTTATCCATATATCTTAGAAGAAGATACCATAATAGCAAGTGATTAATACATGGAGCAATGGGCTGAATAACATAACAGATGCGATGCAAGCAGCGCTCACTAGACCAGTTTAAATATAATGAAAAATCTGTATACAGAGCAGGTAATGCCTACCTGTGAACTTCAGCATGCGAGTCTGTGTTTCTCTCAATGTAAATGACACAGACATTGTGGTAGTAAAAAACACAAACAAGGACATCATAAGCACACCACACTTCATTACAAGGTAGTCTGCACATGCAAAATAACACATAAGTTACAAGGAAACAGTAAAAGTTCAGTTTCACATTTTACAAAAGTCCCTATAAAACTATTGATTATATGATTATTTTTCTATTTATTGTAGTTGCTATATTTTTATATTTTTCTTTCCTGAAAGATTTTGTTTTGTATATAAATCAGTACAACCTCATTGTGAAATACAAATTGTTCACCCTAAATTATTCAAGTTGGAATCAGAGCAATAGGCAAGTTAGCAAGAGGGTCAGATGAGACCGCTGCGGAAGAAGGGAGTAGAACAGGAGCTGAATCATAAGAATTAGCAGGAGCATTCTCTAGAGTTGAATCTCCGGAATCAGTACGAGTGGTCTTCGAAGGTTCAAGATGCCTCATAGACACTACCTGTGAACTTTTAAGATTGAAATACTTATTACAAGAGTTGAAATTTTTTGAACTAGGTCCTACGGAACTTATGTGCGAGAATCAGTCTGCATTTTATCTTTCTTCAAACCCCGTTTTTCATGAGAACTGATCACAAAAGAGTTTATTTCCACTATCAAAGAGAAGATCATTTGTAGCATCACTAAAACCTCTTCATGAGCTCCAATATTCAGTTGGCTAATATCTTCACCAAATCCCTACGGGGACCTGGGATTGATTATATATGTAACAACTAACAAATTGGATGCAAATGATATATATGCTCTAGTGTAAGGGGAGGTGTTGATTATAGTTGTTAGGAATATAAGAGTACCCATTTTAAAGGTGTACTCTAGAAGGCCTAGACATGTATAAGTAGAAGTAAGAGGGAGAGAGAGTGTGCAATGCATTCATTCTCAATTTTTCTGTAAACCATTAGGTTGTTATTGCTTCTACAGTTCTGTCGCGGAACTCCCCTTGATCAATAATACTCATACTTCTTTTTTTCTCTCTCAATCTTTCTACTGTGATCTGTTAAGGACCCTAACAATAGTCATAAATATGATTATTCTTTATTTATGGTCGTTGACATAGTTGCTTTGGCTTCCTATTTTTCCTTTCCTGAGAGATTCTCTTTTATATATAAATCTGTACAAGTCATTCCCTCTAATTTGTTCAAGTAAGACCAACAGGAGATCAGCAGGTAAAAAGAAAGAAATACATTAACAAAAGAAGACCCTCAGAACAATCTCTTCAAATGAGGAGTGCTACACAAAGCAGATCGAAGGACAAATTAACAAACCTCCAAACTTAGCAGGGACTTCAGGAACTTCTTGTGCAAAACTAAGGTTATAGAATTCCTTTGATTGATAATTATAAAGATAACCTGCCATCACCTCGCAAAACAATTTGAGCTATAATTAAATACTGGATATTCAAATATGTGGACGACAAATGTTTAAAGTAGCTTTCAGTGAAACAATTATATACATTAGTTTATCCAGACTTCCAGGAAGCAGGTAGTTACCTTGACCAGGAGAACTCAATAAACTGTTGATTAAAATTGTATCATATCCTACAAATCTGTTTATGAGTAATTGTTGCCACCTGGAAATAAAAACATATTCAATTGAAAAATACAAGATCAAATCTTGGGAACATTTTAAATGTTACCGTATAACATCGATGAAAGTTAAAATGAGAGAACTTCCCTATCAGCAAAACAATCTAAACCCATCAGTAAGAAAACTACATAAGTAGGTCTCCAATGGAGATAACCTGTCGCTTTTGGGACCAAAACCAAATCATCGTGCTATAGACTTTACCTGTTTCCAAAGCAGGAGTGCCAGGCCGATATGCTAACATTCACAGTACGTATATTATGACGAGACTTGGCACTTTCAGGTAGCAAGAAATAACCCTGCAGAATAATATTCCATGATCAACAATAGAGAAGAACAATCTTCAACAAAACAGAGAATCGGCATAAAAGGAAGCTTTAACAGATGTAATCTACTTCAGATATTAAGTATATACTATATCTTGCAGAGAGTCAGCCTTAAACAACTTATACATAGAATACATAAAGAAGAATGATATACCTTTTCCATAGTGTACAAGTATGTGGGTTCAGACAGCTTGGTTTTCTTTTTAAGCCATTGCACTGAAATTGAAAACACAACATGTTGGACAATAACAAAAAAAAATAAGCACGTGAGAAAGATAGAGAAAAGAGGAAGAGAGACAATAATTCAATGTTAAAGGAAACCATTTTTGCACTACACAAACATAATCAGCATGTCAATTTTCCCGAGTGAGCAACATTGAAAGGGTGAAGTTCATTTATATGTAGGTCTCTCATATAGGAATAAATCAAAGCGAAGACAAATAACTTCATAAGACGGTCTTTAACAGCATTATAAAGGAACCACTCTTCCTCATGCCTTGGGTGATTTGTATTTCATATTATATGTTTTATTCCAGTGAACACGTAAAATTCAAAACTACCAAAAACGAATATCAACTTTTGATGGAACAATACCAGCTATGATAACCCATATTCTGTTGGGGGAAAAACACACACTCACACAGAGTCAATGAAGAATTGAACAAAAGTGAACAAAGCATATACTTGTTTCTCATCATATAAAAAGATCTAATACAAATCTTAAAATATTTTCATATTTAAAATTGCGACTTTGGCACGCATTAATATTATGATTCAAACTCAAGTGGGAAATATTGTAATTACCTGCATTAGAGTTAACCTTGTCCAAATGAAGGATATGCATCCATTTGGGAATATCTAGATTCAGGTGTACACCAGCAAAGTCCTACACTTGAATATTCAAGTTTAGAAGAAATTTGAGTAAATTTGATCATTAGCTTTAAATTTTATAAATTCAGGCTACAACAAGAATGCATCATAATAATGGGTATATGGCTAATCTAGCTCCAGTAAACAACATATGTCTACTTACCCACAGCTTCTGGAAACTTCCAATTATTTGCATTGTGTGTCTCCAAATAAATGAGATTCGCCTATACCACTTTTTACCAAAATGTATAATTCCCGCTTTTAGTGTCTCTTTGACTGATGAGGTAAAACTAGTTCGTTGCTCGTCTTTATCAATTTTGATGACAGTATCTTCAACCACTGGCCTGGAGTTTTGGTTACTTGTAGAGGTCTCAGCTTGATGTTCACGAAATTCAGTGTCAGCCTTCCAAAACTTGAATGCCAAGTTTCCCCTCCTAGCACTTGAACCAATCAAGTTCCAGGAGAACATGGAACCTAAAAATGTGGATTCATCTTGATTGACATCAGAAACCTCTATTTTATCTTTTACAGCTTGGGTATCAGGAGGATCTATTATGTTTGGTTCAGAATCATTGTGATACCACAAGCCGGCACTGGTTATCTACAATAATGGTTTGAAAGTATGTCATCTATTTAGCAAAGGAATTACGCGGTATAGATTATCTATTGACATAACAAAAACTAGAATGCACATTTAATATATACCTTGATCTGAATAAGCTGGGCATCTGACGTCAGCACTCCAGATAGCTCACTTGAACACCCAGGCTGAGAAAATATTGAATAAAAACAATTGAAGTTGATTGATTTTTGGATTGAAGGAAGGGAATCGGAGCAGGAAGCGAAACCTAACTCTATCTACTCGTCAACTCATACTAATTGCAATAAACAGAAATTAAAAAAGAAAAGATGAGTGACCTGTTGGACGTAATTAGCGTGCATAACAACGAGAATACAGAAGAAAGTAATGGCGACGAATAGATATAAATATTCCAAAGTCACTCTAACTTTTGGAGTTAGCATCTGCGAAAACCTCTCTTGAACACGAATGAAGGTTTGTTCTGGATCCATCGCAGCAAATTCTTTTCTTTTCGATCAATACTTTTTATCATCACCGTGTTCGCGTTTAAAACGAGGGACGAATCACTTTTTTTTCTTTTTATATTTCATGTATTGTCTTCGCACAATCTTCATTTAGTTCCTATTGAAAGATCGACATAGTCAATTACAAGTTAAATCAATGATTTGAGCGTCAGATTCGAAAACATGGTAAAGCATTTTTCCGTTGTATGTTATTAACTTGAATGCTGTGAGTTTGTTTGCATATTTATCATTTACGTTTTAGCGATGTTTGTATCTAATATGATGTGCTCTATCAATTTGAATGAGTATCGTTTTGTTTTTGTATTTAATCTCTATTAAAACATTGTTTATTTTGGATATATCAATTGATATTTTGGAAATAGAGAGGGCCGTGACTAGTGACATGAGATCTTTTATTGTGTAGAATTTTTTCACAAAGTATTTGTCTTGTGATCTTACATTTGAGTCAGCTCAGATCACTTGTTGTAATATTAAAGAAAAAAAAAAGAATAATGTACGAAAATTCTTTTTATCTCATTAGCACTCGGTCTTTTTTTTCCTTATAAATTGAATAATGTACGAAATTTCTTTACTGAAACATTATGAATAAGATCGATTTCGTAACTCCAAATAAAACTGCATATTCTATGATTTCCAATCACGTTTTCTTTGATTAATAAAACAATTGTTAATTTGCTACATGATTAGCTCTGCTGACTTGGCCCGTTCAATCTTATCAGCTTCCCGGATATTATAATCATGCAAAACATTTTTCTTTCTTACTACTACTTTTTGAATGATTGATTATCAGCGTAAATGATAGCATTTAGCGGTCAACGCACACCTTTCGAATAGAATTGATTTTACATCCAAAATTGATTCTATTTAAAAAAAATTGTTTTATTATTGAATGAATTTAAACACTCTAATTTTTGTTAAACTAACTTTTATTTTCAACTCATATTTAGCCATTTTTGTGAACATAAAACCAAACACACATTTAGATTCAAGGACCAAATGACTTTGTTGATTCATGATAAGACCATAAATATAAATATTTTAGTGACCAAATTTTCTTCTTCTTTCAATTTGTCCTGCTGTGGGATTTTTGAATGTTCTGAGGGTGTTTTATATATTCATCTTTCCATTATAGCAGACTTTTCTTAATTATTAATTAGCATATTTGTTTGAGATCACTTTATCAAGTTCAACTATTTTATATTTTCAGGTTCCCGGTTCATCATCATCTTGTCAGGATCCTCGGAATCTTGGATTTGGAGCTACTAATGCCCATTGAGCTTGTCCTAATTCTAGTCTTCATCAATGAATTATCAATACTTAGTTTTTTTTTTTTGTGAAATTAAGTGATACTTAGAATATCAAGTGTTTCATAGCTTACGCTTAAGCAAGTTGATTAGGGCAGATATTATTGAGGTGGACGGTGAATTTCCAATGAAAGCACTTTTTAATTCGGAGTTTCTAAGATTACAGCTATGGGAGGTTCGTTTGATGATCAACATGATATATGATTTATTTGTATTTTGTTTTCGTGAATTTCTTTTTGATTTCTGACTTTTTTTTCTTTCTAATATAATATAGCTGTATACTCCTTATGATTTACCTACCTTCAATAATTTGACTCACTTGGTGATCAACTACTATTTGGATATGTTTATAGAAGTGCTCTACCACTGCCCTAAACTTCAAAATCTCGAGCTTTATCAGGTTTTTTAAGTTTTGTTTAAGAATTGTATTTAGTTTATCTTTCCTTTATTATAACTTTATAGTTTTTTTTTTTTAAATTAAAAGAAAAATGGAGTGCCTTTATGTTTTATTTTGTTTTGTGAATTATAAACAGAAGACACAGACTGATTGTGATGAGTACATTGAAGGAGGAGAAGCACAAGAAAGTTGGGTGGAACCAAAATCCACCCCACAATTCCTTTCATTATATCTTAGAACTTGCACTATTCGTGACTTCGCTTTTGTAGACCTACAACATGACATTATGTTAGCAAGATATATTCTAAATAATGCAAGAGTTTTACAAACCATGACAATATGGAGCGACAAAGAACAAACTGAAATAGAAAGGGAATTGTCCTCATGTCCAAGGGCATCCGCAACGTGTCAACTTTCAGTTTATTGATATGTAAGTAGTAGCTCTCTTTCATATCCGTTGTTAGTTTCATTAGCTTCTATCATAAAATTGTTGAGTTTGATGGTTTGAGCTATGAAGGTCATTGACAATGTAAGTACTTATGCAAAACTTTGACAGTCAATTAGAGTTAATGAACTAAGAATATGTAAAATACTTTTTAAATTAGTTTCCTTGTTGTGTATGGTTGTGCTTTCCTTATAATGCTTTTTGCTCCAACTGTGTTTTGTATGTTTTTGGATGGCAATTAGCAGTTAGGTTCATGATTGGTTTCTCTTTGGCAACTTTGGATTCTTGCCAATATTAGATATGAGTACTACGTTTAATAGGAAGATCGTTGGACTTGTTAATGGAACTGCAGCTACTAATTTTAGTCCTTTTTTTTTTTTTTGCTAGAAGACTCTTCCTCGTCTTTTAGTTAGGCCGTAGTTTTCTACTTCACATTCTGATGTTAGTGGCTTTGTCAAGTACAATTTTGTAGATTTTAGATACAAGGTGAAATTCACACTGTGACAAGGAAGATATTCTGCCCATTTGGATAATAGTGTAGGGATCTTGAAAATAACACAGGTTGAATCATAGTTACTATCAATGTCAATATCTCTACAGCTTCTAAGTTGTACTTTTGATTTGAATGGAGGAGGGTGGGATTGTGAATGTTCGAAGGGTGTTTTATATTCTCATCTTTCCATTAGCAGAGTTTTCTTAATTATTTGTACTTTTGAGATCATTTTATCAACTTCGACTATTTTATAATTTTCAGGTTCCGTATTTAGGCGAGCGTTCTTCATCATCTAGTCACGATCCTCAAATCTAGGGCATGGAGCTACTAATGGCCATGGAGTGTGTCTTAATTTTAGTCTTTATCTATGAAGAATGAATACTTAGTTTTTTTTTATATTTCTTAAACACCAGTCTTAAATTATCATAGTGAAATCATGATTAATTGAGAAAACAGTAGACGGAGAACTCGTGCATCAATGAATCATAAAATGTTTAAAAGGCAGAGTTATTATATGTTTTCATTAAAGTTTTTCTTATTCTATAAGGCATTAATATGTTCATACAGTTTGTGTATCAGTACTCACTGTTGCACTTGAACAATTCTTTAGTTTAGCTAAGAGAAGTTTATGTCCATTATAAAACTTGACTTTGATTCCTTGGCCCATAAGACTGAAGGTTGCACTAGAAACACCTGGGCAGAATTTGCAATTGTATGTTTGCAGAAGCAAAGAAACATGACTACTGAAATGTGGTTTTGGATACTATTTCTTTTGGTAGCTTGGTTGTATTAACCAACGATTATGACAATATAATGTTGTTTATGGTTATTTTAGTGCAGTATATTTTGACCAGTTTCTCTAATTGTTACTATTTTAAAGAGCCTATATTTTTCTGGTTTAATTCTGTCCTTGTATGTTACTGATTCTGTTATCGATTTGGCTAAAACATTTTTACATAATTTTTTTTTAACAAGCAAAAATGGATTATATAACCACAAACATAACGGTCCCAATAGCACAAAATGTACATAAGAGACCACTAAATACAAAATGTCAAACAGGAAAACAAAAAGCAATTAGCCGATGCCACAAGCTAACGGGCTCGACCACCTCCGATGTAAATATATAGTTAGTTAAAATTATGAATCCTAGATATTGACTTCAAAGTCTACTATCTATTACCTCTTTAAAGTGAACGATAGTTAACTACTGTTGGCGTAATTAACTATCGCCGCCCCATCACAACCTCACCACCGTATCTCTCACTCT
Organism: Medicago arabica; assembly: GCA_946800305.1. Lineage (NCBI taxonomy): Eukaryota > Viridiplantae > Streptophyta > Magnoliopsida > Fabales > Fabaceae > Medicago > Medicago arabica. Next base: position 843,992 of record OX326971.1, on the reverse strand, counting down.
CGCAAATTCTCATCTTCGTGGCGTTTTTTATGAGATTAATTCAGAAGAAAGTTTAGTTGAAAAAGTATAATCAATTTTGTGTTTATTTATGATAATAATAATCACTTCTTTGAAAATACAACTTAGTTTGGTTGGATACAACTATATAAAATAGATTTTTTGTTTCAAAATTACCTTCATCTTTTGATACTTATTTTATTTCCTCTATGAAAAAATTATTTTTTGAAAAGCTACTCCTAATATCATTTCACTTGAAACCATTTCTAGATTTTTTTTTTTTTTTGTAGATCCTAATTTTTGAAATAAACTAGCACAAGCAGATGCAATTCATTTAAATTGATTTTTTTTTTTTTTAAGTTATGACAGACATCTCCGTAGAGTCTGTTCGTTACAAATTAGAATAAAAATGGTCTTGACATTTAACAATTTAGATTTTTCTCAATTAGAATATATTTTGTGTTTTTTTATCATAATAAAATAATTTTAAAAAAATAGTTTGTTTAATACATAAAAAGAATTTTTATTCTTTTACAAAAACACTTTAATCTTTTGACAGTAATTTTCTCTCTTCTCTAGATAAGTTTTTGTTTTTTTGTTAAAAAAGACATAAAAGTTAAAAGTACTGATGAGATGTCAAATGATTATGATAAGAAGAAAGTCTTGGCTGGTCACAATACAAATCAAAAATACTTGGACATACACATAGAAAAAAAATTAAAAGATAAAAGTAAAAAATGTTGTGACTAATTTATTTCTCTTTCAATTTTTTTAATTGTGTGTGTGCGCCAAAATGTTTTCATTTAGGTTTGTTTCCATATACATTGAAGAGTTGCTCCATGATGAGACAAAATTGATTAGAAAATTTAAAATATAATGAGTAGTTTGTTAGAATATTTATGCCACACTAGCGAAAAGACAGACACTCACGTGTTCGTTTTCTGTTGTTTTATTGCGCTAACGGTTGAAAATTATAAACGTTGTTTTTCTTTTTTGAAATTTTGATTTTGATTAAAACTAAAAATGTAACTTTTTTTAAGGAAAAACTAAAAATTTAAATATTTGTTGCTTTCAAGTTATAACAAACCAAACTAACCATGATTATCTATTTCATTTACACCAACAATATAACAAAAAAATATAACCTAAATTATTTTTTTATGGCACCAACAACAATCTATCTATATTATAGAAAAATGGGGTATAATTGACATAATGAAAAAGTAAGTATAAATATATTCATCTAATTTGTTACATTTTTAAATGATAAAGGAAAAAAAATAACAAACATATATATATTCATATCGTGTTTGTTACATTTTTTAATATTCAAATGTATTCTTATTTATTTGTTACATGTGTTATTTATATTGAAAATTAATAACATTTTTAGAAAGAGAAAAGGTAAGTTCAAAAGAGTTGAAAGATGTTTATTTCTTTATACATAGTATAGAAGATAAATATTAAAAATAAATTAAAAACTTAAATAATATATTTAGCTCATATCAAAATAGAGTTTAATTGTGGTGGTCGACAGTACAAACCTGTTTTGCACAAACAACCAATCAAAACATTCTGAATTGTCATATCAATTAATGTTTTTAATTAAAAATATTAATTGATATGACAATTCAGAATGTTTTGATTGGTTGTTTGTGCAAAACAGGTTTGTACTGTCGACCACCACAATTAAACTCATCAAGATAATATGTGAAGTTTTCCGTAAAAAAAAAAAAAAATAATACGTGAAGTTTGTTGAAATATTGATGCGAAACCAAATCTTAGTTTTAGAAAAGATCCTTTTTATTTAAATTAAAAAATAAAAAAAAAGAGAGAACTGCTATTTGGTACGGGAGTTTCACCACGAATTTTCACTGACACGTGCGTGAAAATTCTAAACAATCCTGAACAAACGAGTCACAACCTCTCACCCACCTTCTATCTCTCACATTCAGTTCAAACCTTTTTTTTCTCTTATAACAACGTTGTCCATATCTTCCCATATCACCTTCATCTTCTTCATAACCTTCACATTCAATTCAATCCTTATCTTATCTCATTAACAATTCTAATTCTTTGTTCATCTATGTCTCAAATTTCATCTTCTTGCATGTGTTGATTGATAATAATGTTTCCTCTAATCCAATGTTATATCCTCTCTCTTCTAACCTATTAGCCATATATGACCTCATTTTTCTACTGTATTTCCCGGTTCTTCCACACAGGGTTAATTTATATGAAAATAATTACTCACCGTTAAACCTAGATTATGAATATTTCTCATTGGAAAAAAATAATAATTATCTTTTATGTTTTTTTGGTGTGAATGAAGATTGTGAAAACTGAAGTTGAGAAAAGAAAGGGAGTAATTTGGACGATTGAGAGAAATTAAACAGTGGAGAAGATGTGTTTGTAGAAAGAACAGATCGAATGAGAGAGATGAAGAGAAGACATAGTAAAAACAATAAAGTGGTGATGGTACATGATAAGTCAATGTGTTGGGTGGTGTGTTAATTGGTTGTTGGACTGCTATTATGATGGTGTTAACTGCAGTGAAAATTTGTGGCATACTTCCGTACTAAAAAGCATTTCTCATATAGAAAGAGATTAAAAGAACTAAACTACAAAGAAATCCGGTTTTCCTCTTAATTGCTTCTGATCTCAATCGTAAGCGATTCAAACTCCTTCTTAAGTGTTTCTCATCTGAATCAGACTATACAAAGAAATCATGATTCTCCACCAAAATTAACGTACTTCGATTGCTCTGTTTGTGCATCTTCTGTAGCATCATGTGGAAATTACTAAGAACAAATCAAATAAAAGTTTGATCAAGATTGTCAAAATCGGGATTTTACTTCAGATCAAAATCGAAGAGCAAAATCGACAACCGTTAAATCGCAACCAAAATCGAAAGATTTTACTCAACTATTTTTGTAGAATCGATATAAGAAATTGTGAAATGCCAATCAAAATCGACGAATTTTACCAAAAAAAAAAACTAAATATATGTTATAGCAACTATTTTTCCTATTTTAGGATTCTACTATGGATTTGAGTCGTTAAAGGGGAAGAAAGTCGCAAAATCCTAGATTTTAGAATTTAAGTCGGGATTTTGACAAAAATGATTTTGATTGTTTATGCTATTAATTAATTAAATTAATTAATACTAACATCATTATTACTTGCTTGAAAAAACAAACAATGAAGAGGAGTAAAAAACTCTAGAGTGAGTTGCCTGACTGTGTTCTATCTTATATCTTTAGCAAGTTAAGTTTAAAGGATTTGGTGAAAACAAGTACATTGTCCAAACGATGGCTTCACGAATGGGGATTAAGAATGACCTCAACTTCGATCTCGATAATTATCGATGCACTCCTGACATAATTATCGATGCACTCAACATCTCATCCTTTGAATATAGTGGTCACACGAAGACATTCTATGTTAAGGCTCCAAAGTTATTGAAAGTTTTTTGGAATGCAGCTAAGAGAGATAAAAATCCATATCTCTTTGGTCCAATTGCAACTTTAAATCAGATTGAGAATTTAGCTATGATCTTGAACCATTCACAGGTAAATCAGTCAAAACCCATGTTTGTTATTTGATGTTTATTTATATTTTATTGTTTCTGTTACACCCTTAACATGCAATGCACTGGGGACTGTTGTGGTGCAATCTGCCACTATTGACTGCCTAAGTGTCTATCAATTAATAATTGAGTTACTATCTGCTCTTAATCCAATTTAACTTTATTGGTGTAAACAGATAGAATTGTCGACGATCTTGATTCGATTTCAAAATCTTAGAACATTGAAGCTCTTTATCGACGATGCATATGATCTAAATATGGACTATTTTTGGATTTTAGATATTGCGATGGCTTCTCAGCATCTCCAAAAAATTTCACTCACGGTTAGTTATTCAACTCTTTATTTTTTTCAGTTGATCATTTTAAAAATAGTATCATATAACTTCTTTTATAAACAAAAAAAATTATGTTAACTCTCCGATTCCTAAGGGAAGAGGCCCTAGTCATCTAGATAAGTAGATAAATTCATTAATAAATAGACAATACAGGGCATCAAAATACACCCACTCTAGCAGTTTGACTTTGACCTTATCAAAAACATAGGCTTAAACATAATAAATAACCTTTTATTTCAACTAAAATAATGAATAAGCCCTGTACCAGTGTTATATGTCCGGTGGAATTTTCTTATATGTAATATTCTGATCTTTATTTTTTGAATTTTCAGATAAGAAATTCACATATGGAAAATTTGCATATGGATGAATTTGATAGGCAAAGAAGAGAATATGCAGAGTTTTTCCATAATGATTTGAAATATGTTGAGTTCCGTGGCTATTCACTTAAACAAATTACTCGTGACAAATTTTATATAGGTGCTGGAAGATGGACTGAAGGTTGTGATAGTTGTTGGTTTGACAAGAATCTTATTCATAAGATGCTTCAAGATGAAGTAAATGAGCAATGTCTATTTGTAATTTTGTAGTGAATTATGTAATGTTATTTGTTAATTCATTCGTACAAACATTGTATAATTATTTACTTTGATGTGAATTATAATGTTAATTGTTCTTTTAGGTGTTTTTTTATATGAAGGAATAGACATAATCGATGTTGTTGTAGCAGTCATCTCTTCTCTTCAATGGAAAATCAAAGCTTTTTTGCTTTTTTTGAGAGGGGAAATCAGAGTTGCCATATGAAGAAGTCGGGAGTAGGGTTTTTAACAAGGTAATAAAAATTGGATCGGACTTTCCGATTGGATTGAGAACCAAGCATGCATCCAATCGGATCTATCCTATAAACTGTTGTGTAAAAAAACGGCAACATGAGTTTTGTATAGTGCTTCTGAAGTTTTGATGATAAAAAAGTATAAAAAAAAAAAAATTGGATATGATAATATGTGTTCAAGTGTACAGAACCATATGATTAAATTTAAACGGCTAAATCAAGTTTTGCTTCAAAGAAAAGAAAATTGAATTTAAACTGTAAATCAATAAAGATGTTAGTTCCTAAAATGAAATGAAAAATAAAGAGGTAAGTGCTAAAAATAAAATTAAAAAACGAATAAGAAAAATAAAGCTACTCTAAAACATACTATGGTTTGGAACAACAGAAAAATAAACTACCTTTTTTTTTTGTGATCGGGGTTCGAACCCCGCACATTGCATATATTATGCATTGTCCCTATCAACTGAGTTAAGCTCACGATGACAGAAAAATAAACTACCTTATAACTAAACTAGACTACTATTAATAATTAAACAGAAAAGGAAAATATTTTTGATAATTTTATAATAAAAAGAGTGAAAATAAAAATAAAAAATTAAAACTAACCACAAATAAGTAATTTAAAGAATTGATCATGTTAATTTGGTGTGTTTTACATCAAATTAACAAGCACACAAATTTATAAAAGTTTAAGTGCGTCATGGACCATAGAAACTGTTGATATAATGTGAACCTCAGAAAAAATCTATTACTTGACTAATTTGGGTTATATAATCAAAAATATTCTTCACCTTATAAAGGACAAAATTAAACTCAGTCTTGCACAGCGACGGATGTAGGCTATGGCCATGTGTGGCTAAAACCACACATCCAATTCCCCAATTTTATATATATATATATATATATATATATATATATATATATATATATATATATATATATATAACATTGTTGATTGGAATTTAGGATTTTAGAATTGTTTATGAATTATGATAAGGCAAATTTGGACATTGTTGTTTGTGATGTGAATGAATGTCGATGATATTTGTTTGGTTTGGTTACTTGAAGATGAGTGTGTAAATTTAGTGGTGTTGTTCTATGTAATGGTGTTGTGTAAAACGCAAGTTCATGATCATGTTTTGTATAATTAATTGAGAGAACTATGTTCTAATCATGATCATGAACATGTAATCTTTATGTATTAATCACTCTAAATTTTTTGCCAAGCTGCTTTGTAAAGATTATTTACATTGATTTCAACTTCTAATTTGCATCATTATTAACAATAATCTTATTTTAGCTCATTTCAACAAATAGATATGAGACAATTTTTATTGTAATTGTATTGCATCAAACAATGTTATTTCTTATTTTTAATATAGTTTGCACATTATTGTTTGTTTGAAATTTTAGTTACACGTATACCAAATGTATGGATCCGTCTCTGGTCTTATACCAGTTCAGATTATATAATCCAAACATATCTGAGATGATTTCAGATTTTATAATTGGAACCGGTTCATACTTTGTAGATTCAAATATGTTATCTAAATAAACATTACTTTAATGTAAATGTATACTATAAAAGTATTGGATTTATTAATAAAATGAGATTTTGATTCATTTTTGTCTCTTTACATTTAAGAAGGACACTTAACGGTCGTGGGAGAGGGAAGCTTTGAGAAATTAAAGAAGGATGAAGAGAAATTGCCCTTGATGGTAAACATAAGCAAGTTGATAAACTCACCCTAACTATTAGTGTTGCTTTGTAGTAATCTATTTATACGATTGTAGTTGCTTAAGAGTTTCAATGCTTAAACTTAAGCAAGTTGATTAGAGCAGATGTTACCGACTCTTCTTTTGATTTTCCAATCAAAGCACTTTTTAATTCGGAGTTTCTTAGAATACAACTAAGGAAGGTTCGTTTCATTATTAATATGTGTGATTATGCGATTCATTTGTTTTAGTGAATTTCATCCTTTTTATAATAATCCTTTTTGGATTCTTGTTGTCTCATAAAAACCCTTTTTATTTTATCCAGCCACTGAGATCAAGTAAGTATAACTAAAGCAAAGCATGAGACACTATAATAATCCTTTTAAGTATAAAATTAGAATCAATTCTAAAGGTAAAAAATCAATTATATTTGAAACCAACCAATCATGTCAGTTTATTTTACATCCAACAAAATAAATTCTGACTACTCCAAATGTGGAACCTAACATAAGCCATATCTATCATAAATCGATTCTGCAAAATATTTTCTTTTTACACTTAAAAGCTCCTCACTGCCCTTGTATTTCGTGGAGGCCAAGGGGAAATGTGATGCTCTACTTCGAACACAATGCCAACAATTGAAAGGAAATTTTGTTTGCTTTCGTATTTAGTGGAGAATCTCAAGTTTTTTTTTCCTTTCTATCCACCTCCACCTCTTCTAAAGAATTTCGTTAGGAAGAGAATATCTTAGATTCTGGTGGTTTCAAAAGTCTTAAGATTTGGTTACGACGAAGACAGTCTTACCATGTCGGAGTTTCCTTTAACAAAACCTCTATCGTAAAACATGGAGAAATCATATTGAATATTTTTGGAGTTCCTGAGCAAAAATAACTGCTAGGCACGTATTTGCTTTTGATTCTCACAATTATATGGGTAAAATTATAGTAAATCATGAATATTGTATTAGATAAAATAAAGAGCCCGTTTATTATAGATTAAAATAAAAGTGATTTTGACATGAAATAATTTAGAATTTTTTTTTTTTGAGATTTTATGAAAAATCAAAATCTATTGTGTGTTTGTTTACCGTACTAAAAATCACTTCTTTTAAACAAATAATTTAGTTTGTTTGGATACAACTATATAAAAGAGTTGAGAAGCTGCTCCTATAACAGCTTATCATTTGAAGCTGTTTTTCGATTATTTTTAGATTTTGATTTTTTTAAAAATATGTAACAAGATGCAATATTCTTAAAAGTGATTATTTATTTAAATTAAGTGATTATTTTCTTAAAAAAGCTATAACAAACGAGCTCAAAATCCATTGGAAATTAGAAATGTAGGTTGATGGAGAAGGAGACTATCGCTAATGGTTAATTTAAGAGGCGATGAAATATGGCATGGAATGACCGTGTGGAGTTGTTGAATGTTATTAGTGTTTATGCTATAATTGTGACTTTGATTAGATAAGTTAAGGGTTGAAGAAGAAGCTGAATTGGGTAACCCTTCCCCTGACAGTGTTAAAAATTGAGGATGGTAACACTTACATGTTCACCTTAAAAAGAGCCATACTTTTTCCAGTCAATTGCAGTGAATTATGTCTGAAAACAGACAGCAAATGAAGACAATAGCATGCACAAAACTGGATAATATATCACGTATAACTTGGTTAAAACGTTCAAATTCTCCACATAAACCTCGAGGATACAACTTTCACCCCTCCAAACTGGTGAAAACAAAACCATCAAAATTTCATAATGTGGAGGAAAAGAAAAGGAATCACTTTTAAAAAACAAAAAAATACACAAGAAATAAATAAAATCAAGAAAAAGAGAATCCTCGACTCCAAAATAAAAATCTAGAAGGCACTGAAAGGAACAGCTGCAACCTGCAAGAATAAAAGTAATAGCCATCATACGTAAGTTGTTTGCTTGGACACAGGCTATATTTGAATAAAAAGCAACAATTTAGACAAGGTTGTTGGGAATCGTCCTACAAACCTGATAATGGCGGTGATCATCTGCCATGCCAAACATCTTCGCATAAACTATATAACATGACATTTCTTCAAAATATACTTGATAGGTAAACAAAGAATTGGATAAAATTTTCAATTTGCTCTTTGATTGCATGGTCAGCTCATTGTGGAAAATGCTGATAATGCATGTGCGTGTGCTGGTGAGAGGTTGCTCAGAAGGGGTTGCATTTGTTGCCCGTATAATGAAATTAGATGACAAAAAGCTCTGCCTACTAGAGCTTTGACTTCAGATGTCTCAATAGGTGATGCCGCCACTTGAGCAAAAATATTAACTAATTCAGGGATAAGAGAATGGATCTGCAATACATTTAAAAATGGACAAACATAAGTAGGTAGGATAATATTACTGCTGAGGGATGAACAAAACAAAGAAAGAATCTCAACATTTCGAAAAAGAAACAATTACCAGTGGATTGGATGAGAATACAAGAGTAGAGACGCAACTGTAGACAGCCATAGACTCCTCGTGGTCTTCTTTCAATGGAAGAACTCTCATGAAAACAGGAAGAACCTGTAAAACGGAACCAAGATATATGTAGACGACATCCAATGAGAAAACATTTAGCTATGAATATAAACAACAAAACTAGAGGTACAATATGCTATAAGTTTATAAATTCATATTTAATTGAGAGAAGAAGTGTTGCAAATAAAGCAGGAAATCACCTGATTTAAAGGAATACACTCAGGGTGCACCATAATCATCCTTGCCACAGCACCAGCTGCATTATCCCTCACCGCATCATCAGGCTCAGACTCACCAAACAGGGGATGAAGCCCGCGTAATATGTTGTCATAATATCTAGTATCGGATTGAAGAAAATACAAGATATACTAGTACAGGATTCAACCATAAAAACTGCATACATCAACTAATATTGATTGACATAAATTATCATATAAGCACACTCCATCCATTCAAAAAATATAAGCACGCTCCATAAGCTAACCTAAAATAATAGAAAGATTAGTGTACATTAATCAAATGGATAGCACGAAAAGGATACTTCAAAGCTGAATCGCCGCCATTTTTGCAAAACTCTCCAACACAAAATGCAGCATTTCTTCTATTGGTTGCCTCAGGTGATGCCAATTCTTTAAGCACCAAAGGCATCACACGCTGAGAAAATAATATCAGATTTTAAAAAACAATTACAATTCTCAAAATGCTAATACCAGTAAAATAAAATTAGAAATCCAAAATAAGAAACAGAATTACATCCACATAGACTGCAATAGGAAAACCCATGTTCTGAGCAATTTCCGCAAGGCAGGCAACAACCATGGTCTTATCTTCAGGGGGACGAAAAGCTTTCTGCATTTCAAAGTAAAAACATTAGTTTATGATCTAGCTTTATGTTCTATCTTCTAACTGTAAAACATTTTGGTTGCCAACTCACTGCAAATTTCATCAAATGATCAAATAGTTGTTCAAAAATTGGAGCAAATTGAGCACCCATGGACTTCGCAAATGCAGGGAGAAGATCAGAAACTGCATCCATAAGTACTTCATCATGTGCACTATCATCTTCATCAATTTCACTGTCCGATTCTTGAAGCTGACAAGCAGATTGCTCCTGGAGCAACAATGAAGTTGCATGAACAAGCTTGGGCAAGTCTGGTATCAGAAAATCTCATGTTAGCATTAGCTCAGCCAAAATAACATTAGACGATATAGGTCAAATAATTTTATGCTTACATGGCTCAACAGTCGCATATCCATAATCTCGAATGATGTCAGCCACATTAGTGCAAGCTTGAGCAACCACTTCCTTGTCATCATCATCAACCATAGTCTTGATGAAAATATTCATCACAGTATCTGTAGAATTAATCAGACTCGATAGCTAAAATCATGACAATAACACAATAACATAAATATTTTTCCAGACTCAGTTAATGCTCTCACCAAGAATTTCTTTTGCTTTGGCATCTCCTTCCTGAAAAGTAAGGGTGGTGTCAATTTTGACTTTAGTAAGAAAAAGGCTTGAAACCAAAGAGCAAACATTTAAATTCAGAGAAACACGTTTTGTCGTATACTATTATGTGGTAGCCCTCTCCACCTGATAATCATGAAAAGCATAACAATGGTCGACTAACCAAATGGCAACTCTCATAGTTAGTGTGTTAGAGAGAGGTGTGTTTATGATAACATATCACACTTTTTTCTAGATTTCTAGTTGAGCATTTAGCTGTACATTAGTCTAGTTGCTTCCAGAAGCTTCTACACTTGCTAGTCAGCTCCCAGAAGCTTCTACAATTGCTAGTCAGCTATTCTGGTATAGTTAGTTAGCTTCCAGAAGCTCCTACAATTGCTAGTAGTCGGCTATTCTGGCATAGTTAGCATTAGTTAATTATTTGCATTTATCTATTAGAATCATCAATTTCAGATCAAATTTACAACAAGCAACTCTTAGATTCTGTCTAAACTTCTCTCTTACTTTCTATCATTTTCTTTTACTTTCTCACGTGCTGTATCTGTAATATATTGTTAAAACTCTATACTTAAGTATGGCAAAATAAATAAAATAGAAGGGACCAAGAAACAATGGTAATTAACAAATGTTCATTTTTTAAAAAGGAAAAGGTGAAATGATAAAAGAAGGAAGGGAGCAGGGATTTACATTTTGGCTTTGGAAGATTGCATGGGCTGCAGTTAAAGCATCTGCAGTTAAAATCAAACACACATCAGCATTCGTGATTATATTATAAATAAAACTGAGGTATTTGAGAACACATGTAACATAGAAATATGTCTATATTATATTATAAACAAAACTGAGGTATTTGAGAACACGTACAACATATAAATATGTGAATATATGAATTGTCATGAATTAAAAGGTAAAATATAATGTAGAATGTACAGTTTGCTTCCACTGATTATCTTTTTCCTTCTTTTCCTCGTTGATTTTGAATGGATATATGATATGGCATGGTTTGAATGCAAGGATTAATGTATTTGTATGGGATTCTTGGGTCTGCATTACTAATTACTAATAAGAACAATTTTAAACAAGGTAAAATGCACTTTATGCTGAAACAACCACAGACAATTACTTTTGAAAAGTTCAAGATTACCGCCATGCATTAAAAGCATGAAACAGACTTGGAAACAAGAGTAGGTAAAACAAATAAACACAATTTTGAAAAATAAACAAAATTAAGAAAGTAATTTTCACCTACGTTTTAAAGCAGTGATTGCCTGAAGTCTGACATCTCCATGAAAATAACCACAGTGTTTGACCAAGATTCTTAGTGTCTCCTCCAAATAGCTTAACATGATTTAAGAAATCAAATATACTTTCCAGTGCTGATTATATGTCATGAAATGAATGACTATAAAAGAAAGCAAAAAGTAATCCAGGCAAAGGATACGGAGCATAAGAGACGGTTGTATGCTGTGCAAATAAGCCAAGGGCTTGGGTTGCAGCTGCCTTTTCATCCAACACTCCAGTTCTAATACTTATATTACGAACCCTTGGCTCATCATGAGCTTCATCGTCTGATGAAACTCCTTCAAATCCATTGGCAATATCATCATCACACTCATCAATGTCAATCGCAGAACCATCATCAAGATTGCAGGAAGAAAATGCAAGAGGCACGACATGAGGAAGATACTGTTTACCAATACAAAATTTCACTTGTAAGAGTAAGCGTGATTTGTAAGTACATTAAGTCAATAAAAACAGACCTGTGCAAAACTGTCACTCAAAATCTCGGCAACGTTGCTGAAGAATCCATGTGTGTACTCCCGAAGCTCACTGTACTCCAAACCAAACCCCTAAAAATAACAGGAAAAAAAAAATCAAATTATTCCAGGAAGAAGGTCAAATGCAAAATCAGCAACAGTGTTAAGTGTGAAGGTAATTACAGAAATCGCAGCTTCTATATAAGGAGGTAATATTGGTTCCATTCTCGTTTTCCCTACAGACATTGCAACCATTCCTACTAGTTCCGTTGCTCTTGCACGTGAACGGAGATCCTCATCATTAGTTAGCACCATGAAGCTTTTCATCAACTCTAAAACCCTTTCAGCATAAGGAATGAAAGCTTGCTCTGCAGCAGAAGCAATAGAACCAATGGCAGACTGCAAGAATGTTCAGGAGGAAAGTATAGATTTAAATATCAAACTAATTACCCGATAGATGTTTCATCATGATTATAACAATCTTTATAGGATACAGAATCCTACCATGCATGTTTCTTTTAAAATACGAGAACTGTTTTGGAGAGCTGCTAACAGCCTTCCCATCAAAGGATCTAGAAAAGGAAGGATTTCTTCACCCATGTTCTCACAAAAAGCAGCCAAAGCATAGTATGACTTTTCCTGCACAAATTAAATGAAATGATCATACAGCGTGCAGACATTTTTTTTATATAGTAGCAGATAATTTATTATCCTATTGTATTGATAAACCATTCTCTTCTCCAATGTATACCTTTACTTCATCAGATGCATCCTCAAGAGCATTTAAAATGCAGGGAAGGACGCTCTCATAATGGGACACAATTTCAGGCTGTAAGTACTCAGCAAATTGACCCAAAGCAAAGGAAGCCGCTCCTCTAACCATTTGTTCTGGATCCCTGAGAGCTCCCAGGACAATTTGGAGAATAGGCTCCAGCTTTTTTTTCATTTGTTCCAAACAACCTTCAGAAATGACACCCAATGCAGTAACAGATGCTTCTCGAAACTTTGGGTTTGCATTTTGACAGCTTACAGAAGCAAATTCAAAAACAGGTGGGAAAACATGTTTTGGGATGTTCAAAGCCATTGTATCGATAACTTCTGCAGCAGCTCGATCAGGTGCAAGATCATCATCTTCGTTTTCATTGGTTGATTCAGCAAGCAAAGGGCATAAAACATGTAAGATAGGGATGATCAGCTTATGCTTTTTTAAAATACTGGATTTGTACTTTGCCAGCCATGAAATAATCTGAATTGCCTGTTAGATAAAGCCAGTAACAACAAACTAGTGAGCAAAACAAATATGAAAGCAAGAGTATAAAAAGTCATGGCGATATACTTTATGACCCTAACCAACCTGATGGCGTGTGTTAGGCTCCAAACTTTGAGTTGAGCAAACCTCAAGAGAGAACTGTACTATGGATTTGACTGAATCTCCAAGAAGAGGCGCAGGAGATTCAATCAACTCATCGAAAATTTCAAAAGCAATTATGGCAACGTCTTCTTCTCCTGATGCAAGGCACTGTCTTGATACATTTAAGATGCTTGGAATAAACTCACGAAACTTAATCTGTGTATTTATGATAAAATTTAAGTTAGTAAAACTTGAATAAAATTGATAAAGCAGCAGAGAAGTAAACACAATATGCAGCAGAGAAGTAAACATAATATAAGCGATACACTGAAAAGTTGATAACAAGCCTCTAACTGGTTTCATTGGAGCTTTACATGAATTCAATGTACATCAGAACATCAATGTTGAATTATTAATACTACCTATGATGTATAACATCATGAGGAAAAAATTATTGCAGGGTGAAAATTCATTTGAGACAACATGTGTCGTTCTTTTGAAAAATCACTAAAGCTCACACAAGCACCCAAAAAATAAGAAGCAAAATACCGAGCAGTGAGCAAAACATTTTGTCACTATGGCCCTGTATTGACACCAATGAAGTAACTTAAATTCCTAAAAATCATGATAAACATTTTGTCACGAAAACCCTGTCTTGGCACCAATGAAGTAACTTAAATTCCTAAAAATGCTGACTATCCAAGAAATCACTCATAATGAGAAAATTTCCTACTATACTTCTTATGTCAACATATTTCTAGGCGCCCTGTGATAATTCCACAGCTAGCATGAGCTTAACAAAAAAAAAACTTTTAGAAGACCTATGAAAGATGAAGGAGTATTTGATGCTTTAAATTTAATGCAAACTTGTCTGGTATAGTTGGAATATTATACATTGTTTATTTTTCTTATTCTCCTTCCTTTTACCTTTTTCCAATGGTTCTGTTAGAGTAAAAGATTTTTTTTATATTCTAACAGTTCTACAGAGGGAATTGATTGCAGTAAATTAATTAATTCAATTTTACCAATACGATAGATTCAGATAGGATAAGGACAACTGTTCATTCTGTCAGTTAGCCCGTTAGTAGGTCAGTTAGAGGTGTTGGGTTAGATCAGATAAGGGAGACTCATTCAGTACATTTGACAGTTTTAAAGTGAAAGAAGAGATCCTTTGTGAAGGGGAAACCCTAGTGGGACATTCCTTCGCATTTTTTATTCAGTTTTCAATAACACAACTCTAATGGTTTGGTTCTTCCTATATGGTTTTCCATCTCTTTTTTCTGAGTTCCCAATAATCACATATTGAAATCTCTTGATGGTGAACTTATTACAGCCAACATGAAAATCCCTCACTAAATACCGTCTGCCAATGAAACACACCAAGTCCGCTAACATGAAGAAAATAAATACGAAAATTAACAGAAACAATAAATATTTAAGCTTTTTGTTATTATAGTCACAATCACACGAATAACACAGACAGACATACCACTTCATCCCCATCATGAGTGAATTCCATAAAAGATCCCACTGCCCTGGCAAAATTTGGAAAAGATCTCTGTAAGCGAAAACTGGACACTGTAGTAAATAGTTGCTTTGAAGCTCGTACAAACACAATTAAACCAATATTTGATACCAACTTACTTGAGAGCAGCAACTCGAACTCGGTTGCTAGTCTCATCCTGCAAACACTTAAGTAAAAGAGCTTGCAGAGCTGCAAAATGCGGTCGAAAAGCATTCCCAATTGTTTCGGTTAAAGAACTGAAGAGAATCAATGCAACCTAATAAAATTCCAAAATCAACAAAAGCTTAGTCAAACAAACATTGTCTTCTTTAAGATCTAAATCATTCTCAAATTCCATTGCAAACATCACATAATACCAAATAATGAATAAGATTTATAGGCGTGATTGAATTAGCTTATTTGAGCTTACTACGAGAATAAATTCCTCAGAACTTATGAAAACAGCTTATGACATGTTTATAAACTGTTTTCAGCTTAGTTTCATAAGTTCTTCAAGATAGCTTATGAAAATAGTTTATAGCTAATACGAAAAACGGTTTAGTGTATATATTTATTTGGTTCCACTTTTGGAGGAGCTAAAATTGATTCTAGAGGTGTAGAATTTGATTTTATTTTGACATGTTTAGTTGCTTTAGAATTGATTCTACATGAAGCCAGGATTTGTAGCTATCGATTACACAGTCAATTTTTACACTCCAATTTATAATTCAACTCACTTGTACATGAATGTATCCAAACACAGATCACTTTACCTTCAACTCAATTTTAGACAGGCTAAACTTTACATAATCAATTTCTGTCACAACAGAAGCAAACATAGACTTTTGCATGATAAGCACTTATATCCTATAGTTATTCTCATCTACCTACAGATACATTTACAAATGAAAATTAAACATAAAAGTATAATAGAACTAAAATGAAAGCAAAACAAAACAAAAAATTATAACTAACTTCGCGATGATCTTCTTGTGGACTCTGACTACATTGAAAAAGAAAAGGAAACAAATCCGGCCACTCGCCAGACGGAACAGCATACTTTGCAACAATGCTAACAACATTGGCACTAGCTTTTCTTACAGGAGGACTGCAGAATAGAATTAGATTAATCAACAAATGGATTAATTAATTAAGCTAAAGTGTGTTAATAACGAAGTGATTAAGTGACCTGTGTTCCATGGTGATGCTATCAATGAGAGATTGTTTAACGAGTTGTTTGATTTGAGGAGAGAGTTTGGACCAATGACCGGTGATTTTCTTACGGAGGAGGACGGCGGAGAGTTGACGGACGTTAGGGGTTTTAGCGGTGCGGAGGTGATGAATCAAAGCGGGGACCACTTGAGGATCTTTAGCGAGACGTTTGATTTGATCTTCAGCTTGACGGCGTGCGTCGTTGTCTGGCATCAAGAATTGTATAAGCAGAAGCTCCAAAGACTGCGCCATCGATAAGCCTCTTTCTGCTTCTGCTTCTGCTTCTGCGTCTCTCTGTGTGTTTTGAGGGTTTTGCTTTGATTGCACACTAAGGACTTTAGTTGAGTAAGGTTTATATATGGGTGCTCGCTCGTGCCGTTTGTGTGGCATGTGGGGGATGTCCTTTTTTCGTTTGCAATGTCTACGTACGTACCACTTAGTACACTAAACTTGAGTAAGCATTTCTCTAATTCACATCTCTCTAACATTAGATGATTAGTGGATTTTGTTTAAAAATTTGTGTGAGAGAAATTAGGTGTTTATTAAAAAATTATAAATAAATGTTCTGTAAACATGTGTTTTTTAAAAATTGATATATGCATCGGGGATGATTTAATGATGGGAATTAGGTCAAGAAAGTTCCAAGTCAAGGCTTGACTTACACTTTATCATAAGTTTTTTTTTATTTTTAATTGACATTTTTTAAAATTAAGTATGATTCATTAGTATGTTTTTTTTTTATTGGAATAGATAATGCACTTAATTTTTTTACAGTATTTTGATATTTTTTTTATAGACAAAATGACAATATTCATCGAAACATTACAAACGTAAATGGAGAAGTTAGGGTTCGAACCCTAGTAACGGTGTTCGATTTAATAATTTCGACATTTTTAACGGTTGAGTTATGATTTGTGAATTTTATTGTTATATTTAACATCACATTTTAGAAAATATAACTTAATAAGTAGTGGGAAATATTAATGTAGATGAAAAAATAAAATTATCGAAAAGATTAACAAATTTATAATTTACTCTGAAGTATAATAATAATAACAAAATATTATCCTTATTTACTTAAGTAGGTTGGTCTGATAACTTTTAACAAATTTTTGTAGCTTTTATGTATATTTTAGCACGATCTTTTCAACTAATTAGACTTCTAAAAATTTTAACATCATCGTATTCAAACAAATATTGGCGGGGGTTTGATGGTTGTTTGCGGCTCTATTGGTGTTAACAACTCAAACCAAAGAGGCGAAGTCCATAGATGGGGAGATGCTAAATAGGAGTTGGGTATTATCATGTTTTTTAAAGGTTTGATTGAACATCTGATTCCTTAACTTAATTCTTTATTTTAAAGTGGTCTCGTAACTATAAAAAATTTCAATTTAGTCTTTTATCTCCCTTAACTTAATTTTCAATGGTCAATGGAGTATGTCTATATATGGAATCAACCGTAAATTATCATTAACATATATTAATTGCTTTTTAAAATGATTGGTTATATAAAATTAAAAGGTCGTTAAGATTAATACCTCTTATTTGATGAGAGTGTGTGTGACTTATAAATAGACCTTAAGTACTTATAAATAGAGTTTAACTGATTTGATCACAACACACAAAAACAAAATACGAAATAGGCTATAGTTTTTCTTGTTCCACTACTAAAAGGTTGAGTGTAAGAACTGGTCTCGGTGTAGATAGACGAGAGTCTTCACATATTTGAGGAATTTATCATGCGTCAAGAATTGATATGAAAGTACAGTTTTAGTATCTAAATATAATATTTATAATTTAAGCGCAAAATAGATTCATAGCAAGATATTCAACCCCATTCATACCTTAATTAATAATTAATAGTAAAGTTGTTAAATACAAGTATCCAAACCGCCACGGTACAGCGTCGCAACATCGTCTCCGATCCAATCTTGTTTGCTCTGTAAATAAATTCAAAACCCAAAAAATGAGAAAACGAATCGTTTATGCGTGGGCAGTAGCTCTTATTTGCTTCATAGTGCTCATGATTGTAACCCCAGCTATTCCTCAGTCCCAAGATTATCATAATTTCGCTGATCAACGCACCTTCTTTGGTAACAAACTTTCCCTAATTTCCACTTTCTTTCTTTTTTTCTACTACTATATACTACTACAGTATGATTTTTGATTAATTTAATTTATAGGTATTCCCAATGCACTTAACGTGATCTCCAATTTCCCTTTTCTCATTATTGGTTTCATTGGACTTGTACTCTGTCATCATGGAAATTATTTTAAGCTCAGGTATTCTACTTGACTTGATTTAATCTGTATACACCGACAGTGTTTTTTAGGTTAGTTTTAAAATATCTTTACAAACAAACATCTATGTGGTGTTAAAAAGTTTTACACAGCCAGCTAGTGCATGAAAATTAATCTCTACTAATGTTATGTTGTTTTGTTTTTGTTATTATTGATGATATTGATAATTTTTCATTTCAATAGCTTGCAAGGTGAACTATGGGGTTGGACATGTTTCTATGTTGGTGTGGCTGCTGTTGGAATTGGTTCTTCATACTATCATCTCAAGCCAGACGATGCTAGTCTTGTCTGGGATAGGTTACCTGTGAGTTCAGTTTTTTCTGTAGTGGAAGTTATAAGATATGAATCATTAACATAGACACTACACTGCACACAAAATTGACACGTAAAACCCTGTAATAATTTTAGAAAATGTAAGTGATTGAATGTAGTCATATGTTGTGTCGTATTGTTGTCTGACATCAACATGTGTTGGACACCACCGGACATACCTTCAATATGAAGGTTTGAGAATATACATAGGTTATAGGAGCAATTTCTCACTGCTAAGTTAATACCCCTTTCCTTTTTTTTTTTTGTCAATTTTAATTCCTAATTTGCTTTTATCATTTCAGATGACGGTTGCTTTTACGTCAATCATTGCGATATTCATCATTGAGCGAATTGATGAAAGGAAAGGAATGATCTCAATTATACCTCTTGTTTTGGCTGGTGTAATAAGTATTGTGTATTGGAGGTAAGCTCGCTGCCTTTTTTATTTTTGCTTTGTCAGCAATATTTCATTTACTTATCTCATACTGTTATTGAAGTTCAGTCATTGTTGAAGAATCGGTATATGATTTTTTTTTCCCACTCTTGTTTGACAATTGACATATTCCCTTCTTTTACAATGATAAACGAATACTTTTGTTCTATATATGGATAAAGCATAAAACTCATTGTGAATTCTGCAAATTTATTTTCCATTTTTTACATGATTTATTGTGAAGAGTCCAGCATTGTTCAAACTTCAGAGAATCAGAATGCCAGATGTTAGACTAGTCCTTTTTAATTGTACTTGTTCTAAGTACAATAGTTCCAACCCTAGCTGTGATGTGCTTTACCAGGGTCAGTGATGTAGGTAGTCAGTAAACGTGATGACCTTTATTAGTAGCCTGACTCCGGTATTTACAGAAGCCTAGACCTAGAGAAAAGTGGAACTGATTTCCCTCCACGTCCCTTGCCAGCTTAGACCTCTTCTTGCCTCTTCTCCCTCCTGAGTTATCGGCCACGTGAAAGTGGAGAGGGGAGAGTTGGTCGAAGTGGGAGGGGACTTCGGGTTTGAGGCGCAAGAATCCGCCAAGGGCCCCATGTGGCTATTAGATATTACCCCGAGATCCTAGACGGTATGCTTTGTGGGGACTACATCCTCATGGTAAGCACGTGGTGGGTCCTCCTAGTCAGTATTTATTTCTTATGGAGGTACATAGCCCCCCAAGTACGAGGTGTGAAAGGGTGAAGTGGTTTAGTACTGAGTAGTGTCTTCCTTATCGAGTAGCCTATCCCAGGGATGACGGCACATTAATATTATTATTCATTTATGTGGTACCAATTTGAGGTTAAGGGCATGTTTGAGAGTTGCGTTTTGGAGGGTTTTGAAGGGGAAGATTTTGGAGGGTTAAGTCTATAGTTAAAATTTAAAAAAATTGAAGGAATGTCATGATAGAAGGCCATATAATATTTTAATCATCCTTTTAATTGATTTTAGAAATAATTTATAAGTTCTTTAATTTAGAAATGGAAATAAATTTTCCCCTCTATTTCCCTCCAAAACTTAACTCCCAAGCATAGCCTTAATGTAAGTACTCGATCATTCAACTTAATTTTAACTCATTAAATAACCACTCTTGTCTTCCATTTACCTAGGTTCTTTGACGACCTCCGTCCATATGCTTTGATTCAATTTGTACCATGCATTGCAATTCCACTCATGGCTATTTTGCTGCCTCCAATGTACACTCATTCAACTTATTGGCTCTGGGCTGCAGGTTTGTATTTGTATTGCGGTATTGTTTCAGCTCAAGATTAATTATAAACACAACGGTTCTTAGATTTTCAGTAAATTCTTTGCAGGATTTTATCTTCTGGCTAAGGTGTTAGAGGCCACCGATGATGTTGTCTACAAGTGGACTTATCATATTGTCAGTGGTCATACACTTAAGCACTTGTTTGCAGCAATGGTTCCTGTCTTCTTGACATTCATGCTTGCAAAAAGGAGTGTGGAATCTGAGAGGTATATGCCTGTCCCAGCAGTAAATTGCATATGATTGATCGACTTAATTCTAACTGAGTTTGAATTGTGTGCAAGAATACTTCCTAGTTATGGGAATATGTAATTAACTCAAAATGAGATGGCATCGGGCTTAGGCCCTGTGTGGTTTATGAAAAGTTGGATTAAATATGTTTTTTTTTTGTCAGGATAAAATTCACAAGTTTTCAAGTTTAGTCCCTGCACAAATTTTGTTCAATTTTTTTTACTCCTTAATTTTCTTTTTATAGAGACTAAAAACACTAATTTTTTTACTAAAAAGTAATAAAAATAGGGACTAGTTTTTATTTTTTGTTATCTAGGGACTAAACTTAATAAGTATCATTTTATAGACTAAAAACATATTAAACCCTATAAAGTTTCAGCTTGGATATTGGGGTGTACACGGAGCTTGAAAATAAATATGAAAGTAGCATTAGTAAATTCTAGAAAGGAAACCTATTCAATGAAGATTTTTCCGTTTCTCTGTCTGATTATATGGTATATCTTGAATACAAACACCTGCTTGGAGTTCTTTTGTTACCTTTTGATTTTAAACTCCCATTCTCAATCAACATGTTCACTCTCAATTGGTACACATGTACCTTTTGCATTTATTTCCGTCTTACTAATTTTTCCCTTTCCCAGGATATATACAACTCTTGTATGTTAGATTTCATATATTTGAACCATTAACCAAATGATATGAGAACCTGGGTGGCAATGTTGACAGCCTTACTATATTTTTCCTCTCATGTCAATAAGAGCAAGGGGATTACTGATTACACATGCATCTAGTTTAGGAATCCCAATTTATCCAACAAAGCAAATTGTTTCTATCTCGTTTCTTCGAATCAATATCCACCCATGAGATTGTAGCGTTAGTGGATAACTTGTTCATTTTCTTTTGCTTGTCTGGAAAGCTGATTTACGATTATAATATCATAGTTTGACGACTCTTCTTGATGTTTTCTTATTGTTGTTGTCTACATGCAGGCAAAGTTTGTTTAAGGTATGGAGGATTTCCTGGACAAAGGTTAAAGAAGGCGACTCCAATGTTGAGAGCTACACTTACTCAAGGGTGGAGGTTGAAGAACCACAGTAATGTCTGTCTACTTTCCTATCAACCACAAAGAAATGCTTATACTGGATTACAAAATATCTATAATACTTGATCGTGGACTGAGTAAAAAAAAAACACAGTAAGCTAACTTTCATACAACATTAACTGTAATTAGCTTACAGTTTGTATAGTTCCTGATCCTTATCATATAGCAATGACCTTTTTAGATTTGAATGTGAAGTGTTGTCTAGTGCAATACTGGTATTCGTCCACCTGGATCATACACTTGTAGTGCTTGTTGGCACGAGAAATCGTTCCAACTATTTCAATGATATGTTAGACCGTGTTTACAGAACTTCTGAGCTTTAACTTCTAAGGTAAAAGATGTTAGGACATTCCTGATATCTTGCTGTGCTTATGACAATAACATGAAGGTGATATGAAGTTAATATTAAACATAACCAAAAAGATAGAGGAAGAGGAAGAATGTATAATGAAAAGAAATTATCAATCATCAAATGCACAGTTTAATTTTAAACGTATCTCCCCTCAATAGATAAAATTATCAAAATATCATTATTTTAAATGTAAGCAAAACAGACTTATCACAAAAATACAAATGGGGTTCCTACAAGCTAAAGATAGACGTTTCTAAAAGGTGGTTGAGCAGTGTCAACTACCTACTACAAGTCCACAACTGGTCATATATAAAGCTAAAAAATAGTTTTGGGTTTTACTCATCCAACTGATATAGCATGTGTTTGGAAAAGTTGAGTTTTGCGGTGAGAACATGAGCTAAGCTACCACTCCAGTCCGTACCTTTTCAAATCAACGGCGAAATGTGCCCTGGGGTGTGAGATTGGCCATCGCAACATGTTTCCAAAGACACTGCAAATGAGTTTGACATGATTTTCGTTGGTGAGTTTGTCTTATTGCCCATGAATCTTAATTTTTACACTTATTATAAATCTTGTTTAGCATGTGTATGGAACCATGTTCACAAGCCAACAAACATGCGTCCAATCCAAGGTTATTTCAGATAGTTTTTGTAGTGGTGAGCATTTCACTTGGAAAACATTTCCAAGCACTTAGTTAGAAGCTTGCTAGTAGCAGACAACATCTATAGAATTATTTCAATATTTATGTGACATGATTTAGATAAGACGTATTTTGGATTATTGTTAGATATTATCAGATTTGTATATTAAATTTGATTATTAATGAAATCTTATGTTTGAAGTGTTTGATATAAAATTAGTTTTTAGGCCCTTTGATGACCATTCTTGTGTTTATGAAATATTTATGTGAACTAGGGAATATGAAGGCTTGTATTTTTTTTATAGTTTGGAATTGTATTAGCCGACGGTTTACCCTCATTGCATGCCAACCATGAATTCTGGCTGTGAAATTTAGATAGTGTACTGTTATTACCAATTAGCGAGTGCCCTCCAATTTGGTTTGAAAAAAATAAAAAAATAGGCGAGCAACTATACATAACTAACATTGGGCACTTTTTTCTTTTCATTTTAACTTGCTGTCATTTATTCAGAAAAACTTCAATTTTGCTGCACAAAAAAAATGAAGCTCTAAAATCTGGAAGGAGTGTTCAATGTAAATTGTAGTGAGTATTTTTTTGACATCCTGAAGCCGAAACTGTGATGAATTTGAACCCCCACTCTTTAATTGTGCCTTTTTTTGTGGATGCAAAATTACATTAAAGTTTTGAAGAAGTGGGGTCAGAGTTTAGATTGTTGATTAGTTAGTTATTTAGTTTGTTAATGCATTGAACTCTATGCAAATTGAGTTTCTTGTCACATTTTACCATATTTTATTAAAACGATTTCATTTTATAAGCTCTATATAAATAGAGCTTTGTTTGTCACTTTACTGTATTTTATTAAAACTAATTCATTTGAGTCTTACTCTTGCTCAAACTTTGAAAGGTCCCTTTCTCCTTTCATCTCAAATCTTATACCTGAATCCTATGTTGCTTCAATCACTTAAGCTGTTTTTCGGTATAAGACAACAAGCTTCCTACAAGGCAAGGTTGCAGCTTCTGATAAATGCTTGAGTGATGGCTCTATTGCACTTCCTAGTTTTTTGACTCGTATGCTGATCATGTTCCTGGTGATCCCTTTTTCTCTTTGCCACACTGAAAAGTATCTCTCTCACGTGTAGATGATTGGATGTCGTTCTTGGTTTTTATCTGATACAAGATGAGGGATTTGTGATTAGATTTCCTGATCCTGAGTTAG
The DNA here is from genome assembly GCA_946800305.1 of Medicago arabica. NCBI lineage: Eukaryota > Viridiplantae > Streptophyta > Magnoliopsida > Fabales > Fabaceae > Medicago > Medicago arabica. The sequence goes on along the minus strand of OX326971.1, from coordinate 819,818 downwards.
TGAGTTTATGGGTGCTACTATTAGGAGGATAAAAGTTCGCTGTTTAGATTAGCCAGTTGTTAATACAATTAAAACTCTATAAATGGAGTTTCTTTTCTCCCATTGTACCATTTTTATTAAAATGGTTTTGTTTGAGTTTCACTATTCTTCTTCAAGCTTGCTAAGCTCCCTTCTCATTTTCCCCAGAAATCCTTTGATTCCCATCAAAAGCACTCATGGTATTCTATGAGCAAGTGGGTAATTTGATTTTGGAGAACGAAGTGCCTCCTGGTTCTTTCTTGTACTGGCTCATCGTCACACCGAGAAGGCATCATTTATTCCTTTCAATATCAATAGTACTAATATATTCTGTATTATTTATGGTCCAAGTTCGTAAGTTGAACAAAACAAAAGCACCATGGTCCAAATCAAGCTAGTGACAAATTGACAACCATAGTGGAAATAATGCCCCATTGTCAACACCAACAAATTATCATTATCTTCTAGAAAAAAAACAAAGTTTAAATGAGTTGGGTGCCGAGTTAATGAGATAGACCTTAAGATTTAAAGAACGTATACAAAAGTACCTACAATTTACCTACCAACAAGGTCTTCATGCGGGAGTGATAGTTTAATGTCCTTGTAGCATATGAATCTAATTACTTACATTTTCATTCCTTCTCTCCTTTTCTCGTATCGTATCACCTCTTCAGGTGTATAGATGAGTTTTTTTTCCCTTCTAATTTGCACCGAAACTAGGCTTGTCTAAAGGGACATAATCAACCACCAAAATATATTTTATCATACTCTTTGTTAGAATTTACCAAAACAAATTCACAAACTTCTCTATTTCAAAAACAAAATTGAGACATTTACATTAAACGTTTATTAAAATTAAAATGGACCTTTTTTTTGGGTTGGATTTTACAAAGTACACTAGGGCCTTTTATGTTTCACTTAATGTTGTAATGATGCCAGAGAGTAAGAGTAAGGGATGGGAAGAATATTTTTTTTGAAAGAAGGGATGAGAAGAAATTTAGTCACCAGAACCCTTTTCGGAACCGGGGTATGCTTTGGACCTAGACACAAATGATAGATTAATGAGACACATTTTAATAAATGAATTTTACTAGTGTTTCACTTATGTCTATCTCATAAATTTGACGGTAAATGAATGGGTAGATAAATGGGGGTTAACGAATATCCCTTCCGCTCAACTGGTCAAAGTACGGTCTCTATGCCTCTAGGAACAGATCTAGTTTTTTCGATCTCCCCACCGATTCTTACTCTGGATTTGCCAAGAGCTTTCTGGTGCACATGTTCCTCATTTGAGGCAAGAGAACACGACATACTTGCAACTTAGAATTGGGTCCTTAAGTAGTAATTTTGCCTAGAAAAAAGTCTTTAAAATATCGTTTTCAGTAAAAGGATGCCCTATCTATTTCCAGTTTATATGGCAAGATCTGAGCACAGAGAAAATATGCTACACAGTACAGCATTAGTTTATATGCCTTTTGAAGTTGGAGGAAGGTCCCAAACAAAGTGGACAACTTTAAATATGTTTACTGTCATATTTTTTTCCTATGGTGGGGAAATCATATGTCTAATGTCATTGTTGTTGGATATGGTCGTCGTCTTATCAGAATTAAAAGGACCAATACTTACGTGACAAACTTTTATTCATGCAACTCACTTTTTTATTTTAGAATAAATAAACAAACAAGTAAAGATCAAAGATGCAAAACAAAAACAAAAACAAAAAGAGATCAAATATTTAGGACCACCTCAAAAACCCTTTTGTTTCTCTGGTGTTTTTTTCCACACAAAAAAGCCATTTTGTTTTACCATTGATGGTGAATGTTACCATGCTGTCCCTTTTTATGATACAGAAGCACACGAATTCAACAAATAATCATATATGAATATGAATTAAATTAAAAGAATCACTAAGATCCTATAATAATTATGATTTTTATACCAAAGCTGTGGTTTGAAATGATTCTCGCTTCTCAACTTTTCACATAAATTCTCCTGTCAAAAGAAACTTTTCATAAATTCTCTCATCTTTGTAATTGTGAACAAGTTTATAAAGAATTTTTTTCCGTTACATGTGGACCAAGAAATAAAAGTTAATCCTACTTGTATCTTAGTTTATTTTATTTTATTTTTTAAAAAAAACTTGGACCTTAGTTTTTCCATTTTATATAAAAAAAAAATTAAAAAATATTGACATATTTATTACATGGATGCTAGTTAGCTCAAAAACTCATCATAATTAGAGTTTTGAGCTCTGAAATCTTCCCCACATCCTAGACTATTTGGATTGGCTTTAAGACTAATTCTCAAGACGACAACGACTTTAAAAAATAAAACTCAGATTTCTTTTCACCAATTACGTTATCAACTCTTTGATAGATACTAGTTACTTTCTTTCAGACGTGAACCACTCACTGACAACATAACACAACACAACACATGTAATTTACATTGCTAATACACGGGATCCCGGGTTTCAATTTGGAAAATTACGATTTCAAATCTCATCGTGGCATGGCATGAGATAACTATAGGCATAAACATGAAAAGACATATTCTTATCCATACCATACTATAGTGAGTGAGTATTAATGTGACACCCTGCCCAAATTCCATTAGACCCTTATCCAACGCTAACTCATTCTTTTTGTATCTTATGCATTTAGTGGCGAATAACATTATAGTGATGGATATACTACTCTGTAATTTCTTTTGAAGGAATACTCTGTAATTTCTTTTCTTCATGCGTATTTATCCTTTTTTTTCAAGTAACGTAGTATAAGTGTGGTGTTTGAGTTCAAATCCAGGTTCCTATATATGTATTATGCAATATATATGCATACTTATCTTTTAAACCGAAATGTGTACCTAATAACATTCATAGCCTTTTTCCTTTTAAGAAATAGTAAAATCATCAACAATGGGATGGTCTTGTTCTCTTTTAAGACTAAGTCATAACAAGTACTCTTACCGAGGAACCAAAAGAATGGGCAGTTATTGAGGAAATGATTTATGAAACACTTTCATTTTGTGAGACTTGGTTTTTTTTTTAATATTTGAATATTGAAATACAATCATATAGAGTTATTGATAGATGATTAATGAGTTCCGTTTAAAAACTTGTGTGAGGTTTTAGGTTGAAGGGATTGAATGTTTATTAACTATTGTTATTATAAAACTATAAATAAGTGATATGTACACGTGATCTATTGGAATACCAAAAAAATTAATGTCTCCATTGTGTGTGTTATAAGAATAGTAAAATAAAGCGACGTGTCTGGTTTCGGTCCCCCCGCACTTAATCTATCCAAAGTAGGGCAGAGTGATTGGACCAACTTGAGTGGCCGTGTTGAAACTTTCACCTGACCTTACTCTTTGATGAATTGACCAGTTATTTTATGTTTTCTCTTTTCATTTCATCCGCGTTTTTTAAAAATAATAACACCAACAACTAAAATTTGACACATGCAATTTAAAATAATATTATACTTGATAGACAAATTCAAAAGGTCAAATACCTCTCGTGATCCTTTAAGTTATATGTTTATAACATATTAGCCTTTAAGTTTTCTTTGCTACCAATTGATCCTTTAAGTTATTTTTTGTTACAAATTGGTCCTTTAAGCCATGAAATATTTACACTGTCATCCCTCTTTTCAGCCAACTTCATTAAAAACAGCTTATAGACCGTTTAACATTAAGATGATAGGTTCAGAAGTGCTTATGACATCAAATATGATTACTTTCTTCTTGTTTTTGAATTTCAAACCTAATTTTACATATAAATATTGATAAAAAATATTATAAATCAAGTAATCGGTCAATTTTGTTTTAAATCAAGAGAGAATAACACACCTATGAGCTCTAGTTTTGAGAGAAATGAATTTGGACAAACCAACTTAAACACTTTTTGATTGAGTTTGATGATATTAGGATAATGGTGCAAGTATTTTATGACTTAAAGGATCAATTTGTAACTTAAAAAGCTTAAAAGACTAACTTGTTATAAACATGTAACTTAAAGTACTGCAAATAGTATTTGGCCAATTAAAAAAAATAAAATAAAAGTAAATTATATTTGTCTTCTTAAAAATAAAATAAAAAAGGTTATAATAATAAAAAATTAAATAAAATATATTTCAATCAAACAAAAATCAAAATCATATTTTAAATTTGAAATGTAGTTATGAGAGATTTAATAATTTTTTTGGTCAAGAGAGATTTAATTTTGTATTTTGACTTGCATTGCTTTTTGTGTGTAATTTGATTTTTTGTTTTGAATAAATGTGTAATTTGATTTTTATTTCAGTAACTATTTTTATATTATGAGTTTAATGATGGTGGATTGACATATTTTTTAATTTAAAAAATAAAAACACTAAAAAATTAGAAAGTAACTGAATTATCAACTTATTGAATGCTTCAGAGTAAGACACAAGACATGTGATTAATTACGTGAACCATCTGTTCTCGTGAGTATATGAGTGTATCAAATAGTTGATATTTCAATGCATTATATGTACATGAATTGAAGCTCAAATTCCATAACCTCATTTATCAGGGTGTATTTCTAAACACTATATTACTTTAAAAAAAAAAATCATGTAAACCATTTTTATAGTATTAATAATAGATATCACATTAGCATATAGCACGTATAGTTAAGAGATCGAGTGTGATGTTGTATTAAGTTGGAAGTTTTAATATTGTCCAAAACTCTAGAGAATTTGGACGTATAAGATATACCTTTAATTCTTTATTTCAAGCAACGTGAGATTTATTCTCCTATGGTACACAGAGTTTAGAACTATTGGCATTAATATCAAATTTCCAACAACACTATCTTCACATATTATGTGCTTTTTAACAGCTCCAAAAAATTAAAAGCTACACAAAAACAATGAGAAACTGTCTTTTTTTTTCTTTCTTATATTGCTTGTATCATGCCAAGACATAACACAACGGCGGCAAGAAATGCATACGGATTAATTCATGATACATACTCCTTACCTTTTTAATCTTAACCACAATAATTTGCTATTGTTTTTGAGTTCACACATTTTGTACTACTAGTTTTTCATTCATGCATGTGTTTTAGCCAGTCAAGTAGTCGACAAAATAATGTAAAATCTGAAAATGATGTTGCAATTATATGAGAGAGGAATGGACACGAGTCACGCGGATATGTACCATAGACCAAACCCATATCTTGAGCATAATACACACTCTTTTAAAAAATAAAAAATAAAAAAGGAAATGTTATTAATACTAACACTCGTTTACATAGTATATTTCATGGACACCACTCTTCTCTAAATTGGTCGTATTCTATGAAGCACATATGCACTAGACACTGACACGCCGCATAATTAATAATTTGAAAAAATCACATATTTCAGTGTAATTACAAGTTTCGGTGTCAGACACGACTAATCCGAAGAGTATATATATATATATATATATATAACACAATCAATTACAGTTTTAATTCTAATTAAGTGATGCTAACTACCAGCTATATATGAAAACCACATTTTCATTGGGTCGACACTATATACCTCATTGGTGCCACATGAAAGGAGCGCACAATAATATCATCATGCTCCTTGTGTTGAGCTAGCCCTTTCTTTCTTTTCTCCTTTAACCAATATTATTCTTCTTCATTATTTTAGGATCTATTCTCAAACCTCTTATTTCTTTCCATTTCACTCATTCACCAAGAATTTGTACAAGTAGCAAGAATGGAGAGCAATTTCTGTTCATATAATCCTCATGACTTAGCCTCTAGCTTGAAGAGAAAGCACCATGATGCTGAACATCATCATGATGTTAAAGAAGATTATTATACATCATCTTCATCTTTCAATCTAAGGAATGTTTCAAAGCTCATTCTTCCGCCACTTGGTGTTTCAAAGCAGAATTCAGTGTGCTCAAAAGGCTGGATCATATCCCCAATGGATTCTAGATACAGGTAGCTTTAGACCAACTTAATCTTTCCAACTTCTTTGGCTCTTAATATTATATTGATTCCTTTTAGGACTTCCTTTGAGGTTAATACATAACCGTAATTAGTCTATGTTTGAATTCACACTGAATTTGACTTAATCTCAACGATAATTTCAAAGTTAATTTTTTTATTTAACTACTAGTAATCAATTATGTGAATGCATTTAATATTTATTTTGGTATTGTTAATATTATAAAACTAATTAGCTTCAAAAAGCTCTAATGTTATTGTTATAATTTTTAACTAGTCATTTCAACATTGTTTTTGGTCTCTAAATTTGTTAAAACGGTCATGATGATAAAAAGTACACTTTTAAATTTTAACAAAATTAATGTGTTATTGTGATTTCGTTAAATTCAACGTGATCGAAAATATTCAGATGATTAATTGGTTGCAACAAATAAATTTACTGAGAGTAAATTAATTAAAGTTATATTTTTATGCAGGTGTTGGGAGAGTTTTATGGTTATTTTGGTAGCTTATTCTGCATGGGTTTATCCCTTTGAAGTTGCTTTCATGCATTCTTCACCAAAAGGGAAACTCTATATTGTGGACAACATTGTTGATCTTTTCTTCGCTGTTGATATTGTTTTGACATTCTTCGTCGCATACGTAGATGGAACAACTCATCTACTTGTGAGAGATTCCAAAAAAATTGTTGTCAGGTAATTTCTAAACCACTTATTAATTAGTTTTTCCATTCAAACCTTGTGTACTAATTAATTTTCTACTTTTGTCTTTATAATGAGAAAATAAGAAAGCAATCAATTTATTTAGCAGTCTAGAAATATTTATGTAAACGTCTAAATTATTTTATAGTGGACGAAAATTAGAAGACTTCGAAAAAATGATGAGAACAATATAATATTTTTTGTAAACTAAAAACAAACAATTTAATATTTTACTATTTTTTGAAGAATATTATATTATTCTTTTTTTTTTGAAAGAGAATATTATATTATTCTAAACCACTTATTTATTTTATTTAGCAATCTAGAAATATTTATGTAACACCTAAAATAATGGGTACTTTGCAAACTATTGTATAGTATACGCCAATTAGAAAAAAGTGATGAGAACAATTTAATATTTTACTATTTTAAAAAAACTGAATCTAAGTAGCTTGTAAAGTGTGAAAGTGGTAATATTGAAATGAAATAGGATCAAAAGCTCCATTCCTAAATATTATAATATCAGAAAGAACTTGATTTGTTATTAGCATTTTTTTTCTCTAACTCATGCGTGAGGGATTGATTATGCTTATTCATTTTTCCAAATTCCAAATTCTTATTCTCGGATAGACTAAACATTAGGGCCTAATTTAAACCTAAGTTTGATATCTTTGATATGTGTTAGACCAACTATTCAGTTGTTGATTTTTAATAATCTAATCCAACCCGAAAAATGTCTTAGCCTTAATAAATGATTAACGATGGTTGTTGCAGGAGTATTAAATATTAGCCTAATTATAATTATAAATAGATAAGATAATGAATACCTGGTCTATGTTTAACCACGAGACTAGATATGGGCCAGGATCCAGATTTCTGAAAACAAATCAGCTGTTTCTCTTTAGACACCAAATATCTTTTAAGCGTATGTATGTTTTTACATCTAATATATAACTATCATATGTGTATTTATGGAGCCTTAAAGATATTGGAGAGTCTAAAAAGAAATATCGAAACAAACAATTTAGTGGGTACTAGAAAGTAAATTCGGGTCAGCCCATTTCAATAATAGGGTCCAGTAATTTAATGCAATCAGTATGGGAAATTGTGTCCACCGGTTTTCCTTAGTCTTTTGATTTATGGAAGCATAATTTATGATTGCACAAAACATACTGAAAGATACAATTTGATCAAAAAAATTCATCAAAAACAATCTTAGAGATTCGACAATCCAAAAAATTCATAGAGCAACTAACATGAGGATGATCCAAAAATGTCATAGCTTCCATCCAAAAATAGTTGTTGCACCCATGTGAGAAAAGAAAAGGATAGACTTAAATTAAAGAATTATACAAATAAAGATTTAGGGGGAAAATGGTTTCATGATCACAAATATTTGGACACATCCTTTGAGTGCACACAAAAATATACATTATTTAATTTTCATTACTAAAATGATGATGATGTTAGTAATGTTGAAACAGGTACTTATCAACATGGTTCCTAATGGATGTAGCATCAACTATACCATATGAAGCAATAGGCTACTTTTTAACTGGCAAACACAAATTAAGTCTGCCTTACTACCTCTTAGGAATGCTCAGATTTTGGAGAATTAGACGTGTCAAGCAATTCTTCACAAGGTTCTTAATCTTTCTTTTTCTAATTAATTATCCACTTTACCATATGAATGTGTTAGAATTGATGAAGCTGCATTTATTTATTTGATTTGCCAGGCTTGAGAAAGACATCAGGTTCAGTTATTTCTGGGTCAGATGTGCTAGGCTTCTTTCTGTATGTCACATTTCATTTCATTCTAAATGCTTAGCTTTGACTAGATAAATAATACATAGATTATGTTAGAAATGGATAGGTTGAATATTGAAACTTATAAGTGATTATGTTGAAAATTATGGTGCAGGTAACACTTTTTTCAGTTCATTGTGCTGGGTGCCTCTATTACATGCTAGCTGATATGTACCCTCATGAAGGAAAGACATGGATTGGAGCTGTGTTTCCAAACTTCAGAGAGACAAGCCCTCGAGTTAGATATATTTCAGCAATTTATTGGTCCATCACTACCATGACAACTGTTGGTTATGGTGATCTTCATGCTGTCAACACCATGGAAATGATTTTCATTATTTTCTATATGCTCTTCAACCTTGGCCTAACTGCTTACTTGATTGGTAACATGACGAATCTTGTTGTTGAAGGAACTCGTCGCACCATGGAATTTGTAAGTATTACTTTACCACTACTTCACATTATTTGTTTCCTGTCACAAGAAATTCATGACAAAATTGTCTACTAATGCATATGATTTTGGTGCAGAGAAACAGCATTGAAGCAGCATCAAACTTTGTGTGCCGAAATCGATTGCCTCCAAGGTTAAAAGAGCAAATCCTGGCTTACATGTGTTTGAGATTTAAGGCAGACAGCTTGAATCAGCATCAGCTAATCGAACAGCTACCAAAGTCAATTTGCAAAGGCATTTGCCAGCATTTGTTTTTTCCAACTGTTGAGAAAGTCTATCTCTTCAAAGGCGTCTCAAAAGAAATCCTTTTGTCCCTAGTAAGAAATTAAATTTTAATTATCACACTTCTATATGGACCAACAACTTAACTAAGCGCTTGCGTATAAGCTATTTCTATAACAACAAATAAAATAAAGTCAAATTGTTTTCGTATAAGCTGTAAGTTGATTTCATAAGCTCTATCTTGCAGAGCTTATGAAAGTAAGACGAAACTACTTATAGACACGTCATAAGTTGTTTTGTTTCCATATTCTGTCGTAAACAAACACATGTATTTATGCCAATGGATATGATCAACCAAGCCAATTCAAACGCTCCCTAAATTGTGAATGTGTTGCAGGTTGCAAAAATGAAGGCAGAGTACATACCACCTAAAGAGGATGTTATCATGCAAAATGAATCACCAGATGATGTTTACATTATAGTGTCAGGAGAAGTAGAGATCATTGATAGTGTTATAGAGAAAGAGAGAATTTTAGGCACTCTAACAACAGGAGACATGTTTGGAGAAGTTGGTGCACTTTGTTGTAGGCCTCAAAGTTTTACATACAGAACCAAGACTCTAACACAGCTTCTGAGGCTGAAAACCAATAATCTTATAGAAGCAATGCAGGTTAAAAAAGAAGACAATATACTAATACTCAAAAATTTCCTTCAGGTTGGTTACTGTCTTGACTTGTGTGTAATTATTTATTACTAGTCATAATGCTTATTTTGATTTCCACTTTGAAGCTTATACATCATAATGTCATACAATTTCAGCATTTCAAGCAACTTAAGGATTTGAGTATCAAAGATTTAATGGTGGAAAATGTAGAGGAAGACGATCCTAACATGGCTGTGAATTTGTTAACTGTGGCAAGCACGGGCAATGCTGCTTTTCTCGAGGAGCTTCTAAGAGCTGGTTTGGATCCCGACATTGGAGACTCAAAAGAAAAAACTCCATTGGTATGTCCATGTCTAATAAAACATGTAACCTTTTAAACATGTTCCTTCGTATATATCACTGACACATCAGATCGATGGTGTGTTTGTTGTCCTACACATCGACGATGTGCGAGTGTCCAACACCGACATGACACTGATACATAATGTCACATTCAATTACTTTCATTCTCTTAAATTATTAGGCATGTCTACCCTTAGTGTTGTGTCCGGTGTTCGTGTCGGTGGCAATGCTTCTTTGATTATATTTCCTTTAATATAGTTTTGACTTTTGAACATTACAACTTAAAAATTGATAAGGGATTAGCTAGCAACTATTTGTCAAAGCTATCAACTTAATTCTTGGTCTTTTTGCAGCACATAGCTGCATCAAATGGGCATGAAGAGTGTGTTAAAGTCTTGCTTAAGCATACATGCAACATACATATAAAAGGTATCCTTTATAAGGTTTATATTTTTCTATGATTTGCTTTTTATAAGGTTTATATTTAACTTAACAATAATCGGCAGATATGAATGGTGACACTGCACTATGGTATGCTATAGCATCAAAACATCACTCAATATTCAGGATCCTCTATCAGCTATCGGCTCTTTCTGATCCATACACAGCAGGCAATCTCCTATGTACAGCAGCAAAAAGAAATGATATAACAGTGATGAATGAGCTTTTAAAGCAAGGATTAAACATTGACTCGAAAGATCGACATGGCATGACAGCTATCCAAATTGCTATGGCAGAAAATCACGTGGACATGGTTCAGTTGCTTGTCATGAACGGCGCAGATGTTACTGATGTACATGTTCATGAATTTTCTGCATCCATTTTAAACGAAATTCTGCAGAAACGCGAAATCGGACATCTAATTAATGTGAGTGAGGTCATGCCTAGTGATTTTTTATTAAAGGTGCAAAATCAAGAACAGAAGCAGATTTGGGGAAGATATAATGGACTAGAGTGTCCAAGAGTAAGCATATATAGAGGTCACCCTGTAGTGAGAAGAGAAAGAGGTTTCATTGAAGCTGGAAAGTTAATAAGGTTGCCTGATTCATTAGAGAAGCTCAAAACTATTGCAGGTAAAATTTCAAATTATCCATAAGTTAGTAATGATATTGTTATTATAATTACTACTTAAAAAAAAAAATCTATATGTTATTGTGTACATTGAGAAAAAAAAATGTAGGTCTTAGTATCCTGATATATGATTTTATTTGTGTACAATAGGTGAAAAATTTGGGTTTGATGCAAAATATGCAATAGTGACAAATGAAGAAGGAGCAGAAATAGATTGTGTTGATGTGATCAGAGATAATGACAAACTTTTTTTTGTTGAAGAGGCTATTGATGTATAATGTCAATTGAAAATACATAATCTTGCACAATAGAATTATGTGTCTTCTTTGTTTTTCATTGTTGGTTATTTAGTTAACTTTTTTTGTTGTCACAAGGAAGTTGATTGCTTGTTTTATAAAAGAAAGGAAAAAACATGAACTCCATAAACATAATCTCTCTGTAATGGCTAAAAGTCATTGTAGTCCCCAAAATTCAATTATTATTTTTTTAAACATTTTTCTATATTAAGTTCTTCTTAATCAAAATTCGAAATTTCGCTAAAAATTCAAAAAATCGCATTTCGCCTTTCTTCAGAAACCCTAATATCGCACATTATAAAATAAGCAATGATGTATGGACACTTCTAATTTCCATCTACCGACTCAAGACCTCATTTTCTCTCTAACTCTCTCTTCTCATCACATAACCAACATTTCTCAAAATTCACATACTTGAATAGTTTCTAAAGTATGCATATATGTATCTACTAACACATAAATTTAACATAAACAAATATTTGAGATATTATCCATAAATTTAGAACATCAACCATAACATATATTTATAAAAGGAATTTGTTCAACGCTCACAATGATCATGGAAGAGAATGTGAGCTTTCATCTCTCCCAAAAATTGTACCCATTAATAAACCAAATATAAGTCATAATTCGAACATAAAGATTATTATATAATTTGATTGTTTGGAAGAGGTTGTTGCATTTGAAATATGAAAAATTTAATGGTTATGCACGTAAAACTCAAAGCGTATGGGGTTGTCACGCTAACATTTAGGTTCGAGTCGCCCCCACCAATAATTGTATATTGGATGCAATAAGAATGACAAGCAAATCCCCTTCATGATACTATGAGTTCCTTGATGTGTATTGCACAATCACACCAAATGTATCTCTTAACAGTAATTTACAGATTTGTGGTTCCATCAATTCACTCATGCATTAGAGAGTTGATGGATAATTTAGAGCAAGAAAATGAGAGAGAATTATGTTGTTAATGTAACAAAATTCGTGTATCAACTGATCCCCAAATACCAAGTATTTATAGTACATTATATGACAATTCACATGAGAGAAAAACACTCATTTACCAAAGGTTATGATCATAGACATCATATTTTTGAATTAAATCAATGTTATAGTTCATTATGCACCCATTTGCCAAAGGTTATGATCATATAAATCATATTTTTAACTTGAATCAATGTTATGGTTCATTATCTATCAATAAATAATAGTGTTTCAATGTATATGAATGATTCCCGTGAAGAGTTACCACTTTTCTTTCTAAAGTGATTCCATTATTTTGAAAAGGCTAAAATATGATTTTGGTCCCTGTAAATTTTTTTTGTTGTTTTTGGTCCCTGCAAAATATTTTATTTTTGAAAATATGAAAAGTTTAATGGTTATGCACGTAAAACTGATTATTTTGCAGAGACCTTTTTAAAAATCAAAAGATTTTGCAGGGATTATTTTTCTCACAAGTGGGTTCAGTCATCATGTGACACGTGTGCAAATCATCACAAAAGTGGGGTCATGAACCAAAACCAAAACGAGATATATTTGCAGAGACCAAAAACAACAATTTTTTTTTAGGGACTAAAACCAAAATGAGGCATATTTGCAGGGACCAAAACCATATTTTAGCCTTTTGGAAATCATCAACATTTTCTTTATAACATTTAATCTTAAACAATTTTTTAATATCTCATCTCTAACTCTCTTAGACATTCAGAATATCAAAATATCATGTAACCTCTCCAACTCTCTCTTATTTTTCTTCCATAATGCATATCTAACATTTTGTCATAAATGTATCTCAGATGTCCAACTAAATAAATCAAACATTTTTCTACCTATAAGCTTCTTTCTTATAATCTCAAATATTCCTTCAAGGACTTCTTCCCTTTTCTTTATAACATTTAATCTAACCTATGTTTTTATTAGTTGTTTCTCTGTTCAAATTAATAAATACTCTATATTTTTTACAATCACAATGAACCAATTCATATTGTTTATGGTGATATCTTTTTTGACAATCAACATGATCATTCTACTGAAGACTTATGTTAACATAAACATGATAACATTGACACAACCTGCAACATAATCTAACTACTACACCTTGACCCAACAATGGCCAGCTGATACTTGCAAAAACTCTAGTTTACAATATGTAACAACAATTTCTTCAAGCTTCACCTTACATGGTCTTTGGCCATGCCTCATCATCGCAGAAACTACTGGAAAACATCATTATAATCAATGTTTAATCATGCTAAAGTGAGTTACGTTTTTTTTTAATCATATTGTTTGTTTTTTTAGCTATATATCATGTTGCTTGCTAATTTCTTTTTCTTTTATTTCATCAGACTAAAAGTTTGGTTTCCACGCATATAAGTCAGCTTAGAAGACAAGCCTTTCAGTATAAGCTAGGATCCTTCCTGTTACAGTAATATAAATGGTCACTGAAAAGAAAAAATATAGAATAAAGTAGACTATAAAACCACAATAGTGACAATAAATATATTTTAAAATGAAAAATTTACCTACGTTATGTTAAACTCATCGCGATAATTATTTATCATACTTTCAAAGTCTTCATTCACACTGGATTGAAAAACTGCATCACCAAAATCCTCTCCTAAATATTTCACGATCTACTTGTAATCTCCTTTATAACATAATCATCAACTCGATAAATATTGAAAGTCGTTCCCCAATATAAATCACTAATGACGGTGTTGAACCTTTCCTGTTCCCGTTCTCGTCGTTGTTGTCGTTCAAGTTGTTCTCGACTAAAATTGAAGTCGTTCTTGTCGTTCTCGTTCAACACGTTTAATTATTTCTTGTTGTGTATTGCACAATCACACCTAATGTATCTGTTAACAATATTTCACATATGTGTGGTTCCAACTACAAAAAATAAGCTATAAAAAAATCGTTTAAGCTATACAAAAAATAAGATTTATCAATTTGATCTTTTGCTTGTGTGTGTTTATGGTACTTCTCAATTAGATGAGATACAAATAATTTTTGGTGTCACAATAGGATGATGATGTCGGGGGTCATTTTCAGAGGTGCCGAGGGTGGTGTACGAGGCAGGACCAGACGGCTATGCAGGGGGCCTTCTAACCTCTTGGTTTTACCTCGCTTTGGTGGACATGTGGTATGCACGATATGGATCGATGCTGATGTAAGTATATTTTAATGTTTATTTTACTTCTTTTACTATTTATACAACTTATTATAATTATTATTTTACTTATTTAATGTTAGAATTAAAATTTATGTTAGAATATATTTAATGTTAATTTTACTTATTATTTATTTAACGGTGTTGTTTGTTGTTTTTTGTTTTTGTATTTCAGTTTCGGAAAAAACATAGGGTGAAAGGTATCTCACACGGGAAGAAGCTGAGCCTTAAAAACTTGACGGTGCCTCAGCCGGGAGCACAAAACAATTGGTTTTGGTCAGAAGTGAATATGTCCGGTCTTACTCCCCTCCTGACTAGTGGATACGAGAACATCTATCACGGGTTCGTTTGTGCGATGTCAGAGATATGACATGAGCATACCAGCAGCTTCCATCTACCTGTTGGAGAGATGACCATCACACTAGATGATGTGGCGTGTCTCCTAGGCATCCCCATCATTGGGAGACTCCTTCTTGATAGAGAGTTAACCTGTGACGAGGGATGGAGATGATGCAGGTGGGCCTACTTTTTACAGCGGAGACTGCCACTAGGGAGGTGGCAAGACAGAGTGGTACTCATATCAGTTTTGGTGTACTGAAGAGGCGCTACGAGGAGCTCTTGAATATGTGTAATCAGCTAGTTGAGATTGACACGGAGGAGGAGGAAATTGAGCGAGCTCAAGTTAGGCTGGCCTGCGTTAAGGCGTTTTTGTTGCTCTTGCTTGGATGGACCATTTTTCCCCGCAAGAACAGCAAAAACATTAATCTAATGTGGCTGCTTACGCTGCAAGATATGGACGAGTTGGACAGCTGGTCATGGGGTGGGATGGGACTTGCATTCCTTTACGAGCAGCTATCTCTGACCTCCGACTCATTTGTGGCCTCCTGTGGTGGTTACATGACCTTGCTTGTGGTAATATTTGTTTTTCTTCTTTTTTTACTTATTGGATCGTAAATTTGTGTCTTGATTAACTTGTTTTTCTTCTTTTTTTTACCTTGTTTGTATAATACTTGTGCTTATATAAATTTGGTTCTTTGTGTTTGCAGGGGTGGAATTTGGCGCACTTCACGAACCTCATTTAGAGGGTTCTTAATGATGTGTACGACCCGACAATTGCCCCGCTTGTGAGTCGGTGGAAACCTCCTAGGGACTTTACGGATCCTGAACACTATAAAGATGTCATTGATTCGTTGGATCTTTCTCATGTCATCTGAACTCCGTACGAGAGCCGATGAGACGTTACACCATTTCATGATATATGCAGGTACTCCGGATGGATCATGGCCGGTAGTGACAGGATGGTCTGTCACTTGCCAGAGCAGGTTCTTGGGCAGTACAGGTATGTCCAAACACGGCCCAGGTCACCTACAACTGTTGAGCTTATTGCGGCAAATGACGTGGCTCAGGCCTTCACGGAGTTTGCTCTACATGTCCTCAGCCAGCAGCTGAGGGGTGAACCGGTGCCAGAGGACGAATTGTGGGCTCATAGTAGGGGGTGCATGAGATGGTTCATTAGAGTATCACATCATATTGTGAACCCCCCTGCGGTCATTCCTGACTACGCAGCTCAGGCCCCACCTCGTCATGTCCCTCCTTACGAGGAGGCTCTTGTTGACCAGCAGTAGGCCAGACAGCCTCCCGACCCATACCAGATCATCGGCAACATCAGAGCCAGAGTGGATAGTGATATGGGGCATCCTGGTGTGTTTGGTAATCCAGAGGTTCTTCTCATGATGCAGGGTATACAGTCTGAGTGGAGCATGCTGAAGCAGATGCTGGTTCCACGGAGGAGGAGTAAGAGTCCACAACAATAGGGTGGTTTAGGCATTATGACTTTTGTGTAGTGTTTTTTATGACATTTTGTCGGATTTGGATGTAATCCTATACATTTGCGCGTTTTAGCGTTTTTATGACAATTTCCGTTATTTTGGTCCTTTATTTTTCGTGATTTGTTTATGAGTTAATGCTTGCTTGAATGAATAATGAAAAATGCATGCAATTGAATGAATGAATGTATGAAAGAAGGAATGAAAAAACAGGGAAAAGAGAGGTTTCTGCCTCTTCTGGTTTTCTGCACAGACTAAGCGCGAGTTAATTCACGCATGTGTTAAATCTGTGCATGAGTTAACTCACTCAGTGCTTTACACTTGTGTGACTTAAGTCACGCATCGTTAGTTAACTAGCGCACAATTCTACACTTGCGTTAGTTAACTAGTGCATGGGTAAAATAGGCATGGCTGCAGAGTGGGAGTATTTTGTATTGGGGGAGAGCAGTATTCCGGACATTATGGGGCCAATAGTGAGTCACAAGCCCACAAAGACAAACGTCATACTAATTGAGTGCATAAATTCGAAAGTTTGTTGAAATTGTCATAATGATTATTCCCTGCATTGGAGATCTTAAGTTTTTGTTAATCGTAGAGGATAAATTAAATAGTCTTGGTCGATAATTTTAGTGACTAAGGAAACTCTAATTAAGAGCTCATTTGTTATAACTTTTTTATGTAAAAAAATTCCTTTTTAAAAAAAATAATCACTTTAAGAGTGTTGCATCCGTTTGTTACACCTTTTAAAAAAATCAAAATAATCTAAAAATGGCTTCAAATGAGAAGTTGTCAAGAGCAATTTCTAAATTTTTTTATTTTATTTTATAGGAGATAGAAAATATGGTTTAAATGATTGAACTAATTTTGTAACAAAAAATCTCTTTTATATAGTTGAGTAGTTGTATCCAAACAAACTAAATTATTTGTTTTAAAAATGTGATTTTTATTACGGTAAACAAACGCAAAATATATTCTTATTTTTCATAAAAGCTCTAAAATATTAATTGTTTTATGTCAAAATCACTTTTATTTTAATCCGTAACAAACGGTCCCTAAATTAGTACTATCTCAAATCATGTTACATTATCGGAAGTTTTTAGGGGACAAGCTAAATCTGGAGGAAGGTAGTCTCCATATAGAGTCGATCATAAGAATAGTCAAAAGATAAGTTGGACAGGGCCTCCAAGAGATTGAGTCACCCTCTAATCATGTTTCGTATTTCACTAACCAGTCCACACAAGTATTAAATTTCCTCAATGAGTGATGGAAAGGCAAGAGCCAAAGATAATCAAATTGTCGGAACCCTTCCATAATCAAAGTCGATTGTCAATCCGATTCATATCAAAAACCATTGTTCTATGCCAAAGTTTTTTTATAGCCATTGCTCTTAGAATTTGGTTCGACTTGATGGAGAAGTGAGAACGTATCTATATGTAATGGATCTTTCTTTCAGAAAAAATCTTGACAATAGAGTTAGACGGCATATTTTGTTAGTTGATAACAACCATGAGTATAAATGTTATGCTAAACTCACAATTGTTGGAATTCAATTGTGTTGTTAGTCTCCCATCTAATAAAAGTGTGTGTACAAGAGATGTGACTTACATACTCAATGTATGAAAGAGTTTTGTGGAAGATGTAATTTTAAAATATCTTGATGGCTTGTCCATAAACTCATTGATATTCTAATTCTTATTTTCACTTAATTTCCATGATTGAACCTTAATGAACGGGGATGATCTGCCAAGTCTTTCATTCTAAACTTACACTTTTACCAACCACACGTCATCAAGCTGATTACAATCATTAGCACTAATCTAAAATGTCTATGAAATGAAATTGAAAGGTACACCAACATTATGGGGCCAATAGAAAGTCACAACCTCACAAAGAGGTCATTCATACTAATTGAGTGCTTAAATTCACAAGCTTATTGGAATTGTCATAATGATTATTCCTTACATGTACCTTATTTTGATTATTGATGAACTATCTCTAATATGAAAACCGTGTTGATGTCGATTCCTTAAGACATGTCAAGAGTACAAGACATCAATGTTGTTAGAGACATCCTAATTAAAACAAAACACAAAGGTTTTGTTTGTTGTACCAAACTCAATCAATTATGGAGAATGTTGCACTAGTGTTCATATGATTTTGTTTCTACTTTTATATGTACTCTCTGTTTAAATCCTATGTTGAGAACGGAGGAGTATTAAAAAATAATTATTGATTAAGTTTTGCTCTCTTGTATGATTCAACCAAAAACTTATTTAACCTTTAAAAAATTAATCAATTATGCTAAATTGACCCATTCCTTGAATTATTAGGGAAAATTCATAGAATACATGCCAAAGATAAACTCTCGCGAGAAAGAATCTTAGATAGAAGAGACAATAACACTCCAAAAAATAAGTAATACTACCTCTTTACTTAGATATATAATCTCGAGAAAATTCACTTTTTTTTTTTTGTAAACTCCACTAGAACTTTGCTGCATTAATACTACCTTACAATATTCCTACTCAAGAGTTATAACGAGGGAATGACCACTCACTCCTCGTCTCTTTATATAGGATATGATTGGAGATGCCTCAATTCTTCTTCACATAACAAAGTTAGAGATGGTTCAATTTCTCTTTCCACTCTCCATTGATTGGCTTACATGGTTTTATAATGAAAATTGTTATTTCTACAACGATTTTGAGACAACTTTTTTTTTAAAGAAGAAACTAAACTATTCCACCGATATTAACATCGGGAAGAATCAAACTTGAGACAACATTTTCTTCCTTCTTCTTTGGGCATAAAAGCAATAGAGAGAAAAGAATGGAGATATAGAGAGTAAGAACACGGTGTCAATGAGAGTATGAGAGACTCGTCCCAAAATTTGTTTTGTTCAAAAACAGTTATACAAATATCGTTACTCCTTTATAAATTGTCCTCTTATTTGATTTATCATCTATATATATTTCTACCTATATGCATTTTATTGAAAAAAATCCATATGATTTCCCAACATGGATAATGATATGAGTTGATATTGAAAGGGGGGCTAATATATTTAATTAATGTAGACAACTTAGCTTAACAAAGACTTTTTTTTATTAAAAGGAGGGAGGATTTTATAATACAGGATCAATATCCGTGAATATTTGATATGGTTTCCCTTGAAGGTTGCATTTACCCTTAAAATCAGCTAATAGTTGGAAAGAGTGATTTAAGTGTCCTCCTTTCAAGATTATATATTTTGATCTTGCTTCGGTACATTGTATTTTCCTTTACAATCAACCCGTGCAAATCCTTCCCAAATTCTGCAATGATTTTGTGAAAATAAACCATAAATTAAAAACTAGTAGAGAATATTCAGTTAGGTGTATGAACGTCACTAGCAAATAATATAACCATGTATGTTTTATATTAAGCAAACAACTAAGTGAATATAATAAGGTAAATTTTTTGGCTTCAATCTTGATTTGCTCCCCCAAAATAAAGTGAAGATGATACTTCTAGTTGGCAGATTTTGGAATCTTCTCAGCTTCACAATCACACGTATAAGGGACTAATTATGGGAATTGTGTTCCAAATCTCTTGAGTGAAGACACTCAAGGTTGTATTTACTTACAAATTATATGTATCCAAATACAATCTCAATCTTACAAAATATAAGTTAGATCTAATTAAATTCAATTGATTAAAGATAAATTGTTTGAAAGAATCCGAGTTCAAATTTTAGTTGAAAATCATTTGACTTGACTTAACTTATCCAAGATTCAGAATGTCAAAGTTTTTTCTTGTATAATCGAATGGCTAATATTAGAATAAAAATAAAAGGGTTATATCATTGTCAATTGAATTCTTTCGAACCATTATTATATATACAAAGAAGGACCCATCATACATCACACTATATACCAGTGCTGCAGTAGTATATATCTATATCTACCTACAATGGTTGGCATTTGGCAACATGTTTGGACTTTTTTATATACTATTTCATGCAAACGAGGAAGATTTAATTTTTTCCCGCAATAGAATTATGTTGGGTCCTAAAGAAGAAAGAAGAATCTACATTGTTAAGTGTAAAATATTCATCATTAATTCACTTCTTTTTTCAAGAGAACAAATCAAAATGGACTAACCTAAAACGTTCTTTTAAGAATACAACAAGAAACATAAAGGGTGAAATCCGCAAGAAACTAAAACATGGGGAAGAATGAAGCCAAAGAGAATTAGCACTCAATCCAAAAGGGAACCAAATCAAAATGGAAGAATGAGAAACAGAATCTTTATGGTCAAAGTAGTCAAACTTGAACACCTAATTAAGAAACACAATCCAACATATCGTATTTGAAGGAGCTTCAAATTTTGTTAATATTCCTTTCCCACCACTTGTACTTATACAGCCCTCGAAGGAATAACAATAACAAGTATGGAAACAAAGTTGTGTGTGTGAGACAGAAATTGAAAAATAAAAACACAAGTTTTCATGTTGCATAGTTTTGTGCTCTATAAAATCATCCATATCTACATTTCTCTTTTGTTTATGAATTTTTGTTATATCCTCAATAACCATAGTTTGGTTCAACTGATAAGAAATTGACTCGTATTTATAAGGTTGTGTGTTCAACTTCTACCACCTACCTACGTGAAAATATCGTTGATGCATGTATAAATATTTATCGACTTTCTTTTAGTTTAGAATTCTCTCATAATCCTCGGAACCCAATTCACCTAAACTTTTTGTTATGTTTTCTCTCTTTTTTTCACAATAAAAACAAAAGATTCCCAATCATCTCCTCCATTGTATAGGAAACACTCATGATTGCACCCAACAGCTCCTAAGTTACCAACTTCAATTGATTGCACTAGCTGAATCATATCTTTTTCCTTAATCTTCCAACTATATAAATCCATCAATCTCCATCATAAACAAACACACAATCTTTTTCCTCCTACACCTTTGCATGATGAGTTCTAATTCATGCACAAACTCTTCCATAAATGGCTTCTACAACATGCTTAACCAAAGACTCAATGACCTTCACCAAACCTTCCTCTCCCATAATTTCATGTCTTTCCAATCCCTTTCACAAGTTATCTCATCTCTACAATCCTTCCATTCCCAACTCACCCTTTTGGTCCGCAAGCTTAGGTTACCTGTTGGAGGAAAATGGCTTGATGAATACATGGATGAAAGCTCAAGACTTTGGGATTCTTGCCATGTACTCAAATCTGCCATTTCTGGAATGGATAATTATTACTCATCTGCCACTAATATTGTTTCCTCTTTAGATGGTTACCATCATGTTACTCCTGAATTTTCACGTCAGGTTTGTGTCAGTACTTCAGAAAATATTTTTTATCTCGATAAAAATTCACTATTTAAATCCATTCTGCAATCGATGTAAAATATTCGGTTATAGAATGTCGGGACTACCTAACTATAACCGAATATTTTACATCGATTATAGTAACATTAGTACTAATGTGACATACTTAATACAGGTTATTCGCGCGATAAATGTTTGTCAAAGGGAGATTTTAGGAATGGAGGAGGAAAACAAGAACTTAACAGAAACAAGGATTCAACAATTATCTCAGTGTCTGAACCAAAACATGAACATCTCTTCAAATTCAAATTCAAATTCAAAACTAAATGGATTCAGTGGTTTTAGAGGTGTTCTTTTTGCAATGAGGAGTGTTAGTTCATTACTTCTAATGATTCTGCTTAGTGGACTTGCTTATTGTTGGTCTTCCTCTTGTTTTCACCAAGGACTAGGACAAGGGTACCATGAAGGACACATGGTTTTTGGATCTGGTTTCATGGTTTCAATGGCAATGTTGCAACAAAAAGTGGCAGAGGAAATAGACAACAATGATGGACAAGGGATTCTTTTGTTTGAATTTCAACAAGCAAAGATTGCAATGGAGGAATTAAAAGTGGAGTTGGATGGTGGTGAGATTCAAGAAAAAGTTGAGAATGTGAAGAATTGTTTTGGATTGTTGAGATGTGGTGTAGACAGTATCACAGGACAACTTGATGATTTCTTTGATGAAATAGTTGAAGGAAGGAAGAAGCTTTTGGACATGTGTAGCCATAGGTAGAACTATAGCTACAAACTATTTCAATATACTTTCTTATTTTTATATGTTATAATAAAATTTTAATGAAGCAATGTTCCCTTTTTTGTAAAATAATTTCTGTTTAATTAATATATAGTCTAAATTGAATATTGTTATGTGCCAGCTAGGATAATTAGAAGCCTTTGTGATATAATAGTACAAAAAATAAATTTTTGCATGAGAATAGAATGTGATTCTTGCTTTGAAGAAAAGCAAACATTACTATTCTTAGATAAATCAGAATATTTAGAAGTTGGTAACTTCAAGAGAAAGAAATATCTTTTTTTGGTGGATCAGAAAGCAAATAATTATATCTTAGTTGTTTATATTTAAAACTAAATAAAAATATTTGAGTGGAGTCAATGAGAATCTTTTGTGAAGTAACTGGATAACTAGATAACAGAAGTATTCTTATTTGTTCTGTACTATGGGAGAATTTCTACTCCATTACAAATTTGTATTCTAGCGAGTGCAAAGTTAGCTTGAATAAAACTTGTGAATCTTATATAGGGTCTGTCATTTAGGGCATATATTCTATATTACATAAGATTTACTCATCTTAAAACTCACCGATGTTTTGCAAGTAAAAGAAAAAATAATGAATGTGGGTTAGACTGCAATTTTGAAGTACATGACTGAAATGATTGTGGTGTAATATTTTATTGACTTTGAAAAGGAGTTTGTAGTTTGTAATTTGTGATCTAGCCTTTCCACAAAGGTTAGCAGTATCTGACATGGTTAAGACATAACTTTTCTCCAAGAATTATATACACCATAAAGATTTGCAAACTACCTTTCAATTAAAGTTCTTTAGTGTTTTTTTTTGTTTTTTTGTTTTGAATGAATGGATTTTGGTTAAAGTTAATTGAATATAAAGTGCTTTATATTTAGATACATATTTTACGTAAGTAGCTCGATTGATGAGTTAAGAGACATTGAAGAAGATTTAAGAACATACGAATTTTGACATAAAACTTTTGAAACTAATAATATCACTAACTTATTAGATTTGTCTATCTAAAAACCGTTTTGATATACATTCATGTAAAAATGGATTTAACAACAAATTTAAAGCTAAAAAACAATATAGATATATACGCGCTTCAAATTCTAGTTTCAAGTTATAGCTCGATATCAATTCTTTAAAGCGAGTCTTAGAGATCTTTATATTAAACTACGAGCAACAACAGCATGAAGGACTTAAATGTCACATCTTCTACTAAAATATTAAGACACCAACACATCTTATAAATTGCATGAAATTCACTTTTTTGTTTAATGTAAAACTTCTGATTATATATCTCTTTAACGTATACACCAACACTCTTTAACGTCTAAACATTTAAAAAATCAATTATATATCTCCTAAAACATCCAAAAGTGAAACTAAAACATACACTTTGTCTCTAGTGTTAGGGTAGTTAGTTGATATCTCAGATGCAGGAGAAGATCTTCCTCTGTAAAAGTCAAAAGTGCTTCCACATGGGAAATTAGAAAGTGGAAACAATCATGATTATATACCATAGAAAAAGAGAATTGTGTTGCCTGCCTACTTGACAAAGTGAGAAACCCATGAAACAAATTAATGTTTTGATGAAATAACAAATATCCTTTTGTGTCATCTCTTTTTACCTTCTTTTTGGTTGTCTAATTCACATCTTATTTAACTTAAAGTTGGGATGAGCCAATGCTTATTTAATTTAAGCAGCCTCAATAATTACTCGTTTTTCTTAAATAACTCAAGATTTCATATGCACTTGTTGTTTTGAACTTGAATTTTATTAGTCTTTAATGTGAGCAAAATTATTCTCTTATGTTTTAATTAAAAAATCGAACATTTTTGGATACTTGATGTTTAGACAAGAAGGGATATTTTGACATCACAATTTAGTTTTTATTTAGAGAACATCACAATTTAGATGTTACATTAAATATCGATTAATTTACATCTACAAATGGATCAACAAAAAATTAATATATTTGATTTATTTATAATATAAACTAAATGCATAAACTTTTATTGATCCATTTGTCTTTTATAAAAAAAGACGGAAAGGAGTAATTAAACACAAACTCTTATAGCATCTCCAATGGAAGGTATTTTGCCTGATAGCATGTAGAGCCTATTAGTTATCCCCATTGAAGAAGAAATAAGAAGTTTTACTATTTAGATGCAAGGCTTGTATAAATAATGTCTCTCTCTTGCTTAAATATGACCTCATTTCATACTCTGCTTGATGCATAAATTTTTAAGGGTTAATGTAAAGTTATTAGTTGGACCTAGAGGTGGGAACATGTCAGACCGCTCGATAGGGTCTACGACTTAGCCTATTTAAAGCATGACTCGGCTTAACTTGTTTGATAAAATGGTTAGACTCAAGCTTTTTGTAAAAGCTATTTACTTAAATAGGTCAGATCAAGGCTTATAAAAAAGCCAATTAAACCCGTCATGCGACCTATTAAACTTTTTATATATAATATATCTTCCATTCTTGATATTGTTGAAGTTTTTTTTCATAAATAAACTCAAGCCTTCATGTGATTTGGTTATTTAGCAGTAGATATATTGGTTTGATTAGACCTTCGTAAGATTTTGTTATTTAGTAGTAGACCGACTTGTGTGATTTAGCCCTATGTTTTGGCATATTTAGTGGTAGGTTTATTGGTGTTGCTAGACCTTAGTGTAAAATAGGCTTTAAGGCTTCATCATGCCTTTAAAAAGTCTTGAAAATGAGTTTATGACGAGTAATAGGTCAAGCTTAGGCCTGTAATTTTTGAAGTAGGCCAGACTTAGGCATTTCAAAGCCTGACCTAGCCTATTTTCACCCCTAGTTGGACCCTCTTAATAATCTTCTAAGTGTTGCTAGATTTGAGTGAATGAATGCTTGTTAGGCATTACCTTTGAAAACTGATTGAATAAGTGACGTGTACATGTGAATGTCACTTTAGCTATATCTTAATAAGAGAACCACTGAAGTTGTTCTCGGTAGTAACTCCTAAGGGGATTAGTGTCCGATTGAATTATGTTTATTTTAAACTTATGTAAAACAATTTATGCAAATAAATAAATTTTTACGTAGAATGCATCATGTTTATTACTCCATTTGGTCATTTATATATATATATATATATATATATATATATATATATATATATATATATATAAATGGATCAACAAAAATCAATGTATTTGATTTATAATATAAACTAAATGAATAAACTTCTATGGATTCTATTGTCATGTATAAAAAAGACTGAAAGGAGTAATTAAAGACCAACTCTTGTAAAATAGTTTAGACAAATAAAAATATTTATTTGCATAAGCTTTTACAAACTCTTATAAAAGCTTATTTATCTTCATAAGTAATTAAAATCAATCTAACCAGACGGACACTAATTCTTACTTGATAACAAACATAAATAAAAAAAATATTTAAGCACGTATACACGCATGAGAAGTTGAGACAGATATGAGATATGACATATCCTATCATATCACATAAATTAGAGTATAATCATCTTCTCAATACCGACTAGATTCATTTGTAATAAAAGTAACGAGCTTATGATAAAAAATAAAAAGTAACGAATTTTGTTTATGACAATTAGTAACTAATGTTACTATGTCAACATTTGAAGTGGACATTCCATACACGTTTATGACTCCATTAAAAAAATTAAAATGGTTGATTAGTACTATTTACCTTGCTATCACAAGCAGGATTTGGTCGACAATATCACTTTTCATGAGACAATATCATTCAATACATGAAACAAATCTTGATCTTGCATTTAAAGTAAATTAAGATCTCAACAGCTAAAAAATGATTAAATATGTTAATACCGGTAAGAGTGGGGTGGCATTCACATATACTGTGCATCGCATCCAAAATTAAATTACATATTTGCTATTTTCTGTTAAACAAAAATTCTACACGAAAACCTCTTTTTATTTTTTGTAAATAAAACTCTTTTTTTTATTGTTTTACCAAAAACAGAATTGATGGTAACATTTTTTAGTGGTATTAATTTTTTCTTTTACCAAATTTTTTTTTTTTTTTAGTAATTAGTAGTATGTAGTATATATATTTTTTAACTTGAATTGATTAGTACTATTAAAAATATTTTTTTTAGAAACCAAGCAATTGAGTTAAAGCGGTTAATGAGCTTCATCAAGGACAAATCATTTGGGAGAACCGAATTCGTTTTTTAAGTGGAATAATTTTTTGTCAGACTATCCTTAACTCACGGTCGAACTTCGTATCACCAAGCCTACTCATCAAGAGAACCAAAATGTGAACGCAAAAAAAAAATAGAGAACCTTATCTATAAATTATACTTTTGCAATAAAAAATACGGTCTTGCTAAACGGTGTCTCAAATGACATTTGTTAAGGAATCTATAAGTAAAGGTTTTGTTTTGAAAATATAAGTTGTTACATTTGACTAAATAATAATTACATTTTGTATTAAAAACTTAGTTGTTATAGTTCTTATAACATTCTCCTAA
This sequence comes from Medicago arabica, assembly GCA_946800305.1. Taxonomy (NCBI): domain Eukaryota; kingdom Viridiplantae; phylum Streptophyta; class Magnoliopsida; order Fabales; family Fabaceae; genus Medicago; species Medicago arabica. The sequence continues at coordinate 792,640 of OX326971.1, read as the reverse complement.
CAAATATAAGAAGAATGACCAAAAGTGTTAAGATGACCCTAGATAGAATTGATGGTGATAGTTCTACATTTGCATCATATGCATGTTTGACATTACCATATTAGGCGTTCTGAATGGCCATCCCTACAAGAAACTGTAAAAATCCAGCTAGGGTGTATATTGTACATGCCACATGCATGTAATATAATGAGATTCCCTTCATATTAATGATCGTGCCTTTATTGTCTGATATTAGCTAGATTAGATTAGATTAGTTAGATGTGTTTTATTTTTAGTATCAAGTCTCAATCTCATGATCGATGAAGCAACCCTCCCTTACATTCTTCTCTGTTATGCATTGATTTAATAAACCAATAATAACAAAGAATCTATGTTTTTCGGCGTATGACATGACTATACTATCACGGTATATAATCCATCTTCCCATTTCCAGTGACCTAGCTAGCTAGCATGCATGATGCACATATTTTAACTTTCCCTCTAAGCATTTGCTTCCAAAGAAAATTATTTCTGCGAATAATAAAATACATATAAATTTACCCCTAAAAAAAAAAATCGAAAGTTAACTTATACCCTTGAGGACACATGTTAAGAGACTTATTATATAAATATACGTATTCAAAGTTGTACAGTCAACTTTTAAAAGTTAAATTATCATATTTTCCAATATAAAATTACTTATTTTAAATTCCTTAACTTGTGCCCCATAACGCTAAAAAAAAATATAAATAAATTAAAGTCAATAAGTACCGGTACGATATCCCAGGGAAAATAATACATGGCCAAAAAATATTGAGTTAAATTTTGATTTAATGTTGGTGTAAGAAAATGACAAATGTTTATCAACTATTAAATATTGCGTCTTTTGTTTGTATTCTCTGTGTTACCGGTCTCTGTTCGTCTTGAGTAGGGATCTGGTTTTTAATAAAATTTGATGTTAAAAAAAAGTTGAGCATTCAACTTTTTATAAGTTAAACTATTGTTTTGTCCATGTTAAATAGCTTTTTTTTTTAAACGGCAAATTTATTAAACGGTGCTAGCACAAGGTGCACTTAACCCGCATAGGAGGAAAAAGAATACACAACAAAAGAGTCTTGTAACAAACGGACCCTCTACATCGAGGGGAAACACTCAATAAAAAACCTCCTATAAAAGAAAAAAACCCAAATGGAAACAGGGACTATAAACCACCAAAAAGCCTTGGTCGCATCAGCTAACCCAAAGCTGTAAAACAACAGCCGCAACACCTACGTTTGGATTCTTTAACATGTACCATTATGACACAAATTAATAAGACCATGACAAAATTTACACTAACAAATCACAATTATTTGTATATCAGTATACGTGACTTTTAAAAGGTAGTTATAATAAAAGTCAAATTATTTTATGATTTAGCGAATTTTACTGATTGCACACTATCATATGGCAGAGAGGTGACCATCAAGGTTTGTATAGAAAGAATGCATAATGCATGCTAGATATGGCTCAAGGTACAAACTCGATGATGATATCTTGGCCAGGGGCCGGAATTGATAGTATATAGATCTTATAATGTCACCAAAATAGGTTAACTATTTTTTTTCTCAAATGTCGTCAAAATCTTACAAACCTTGTTGCCGTGATGATTAATTGTGATGAATGACAATTGAGAATAATTCAATGGACCACATTAAGTCATGAAAAACTTCACAGCCTAAACTGCTGCCTATGCCACTCAAGGTAGCTTTCATGATGTATACCAAATAATTTACATGGACCACTCGATTTATATATGATGTCTTTTTTAAAATTAAAAAAGAAAGAAGCTAAATGTATTTAGTATTAAAACATGGTAAATTTGTAACCAAAAAAAAATGGTAAATGATATATTAACATCTATTTTGCAATAACTATTTTGACAACCCTGTAAATATAGGAGTATTTTCATAAAAGTATCGTATTTTGAAGCTTTTTTGCTTTTGTTTTTATGACAATACCCATATATTCGTAGGGTTGTCAGAATACGTTGTAAAATAGATGTTCATATAGCATTTCTTTTAATGTCGCGACTACTTTTCCGATGAAGGCATCACGAATTTGCAATAAACCAATTAAAAGCATGCATCAGTCCTAAATCATGTGAGCAATTAACCTATTCAAAAGTCTAACCTAACCTGAAAACCTATTTACAAGTCCACTTCATATTAAAGTCATTAAATAGTTGATTTTATCTACTCCTAGATAGAATCGACATTAGTCTATTTTACTATAAGATTTGTCTATCACTATAAGACCTTAAAACCTATTTAAAAAGTTCGTTATTTGAGTTGTTTCTTGATTTTTATGTTTAATGTAAATTATATTTTAATAAAAATAAAAAATAAGTTTTAATAATATGCTTAAACAGGTCGATCTATTGGGTTTCGTAGTCTTTTTTGCTAGATTAAGTCCGACCTATTTTCTTAAATAAGCTTTTTCAAATTCCCTAACATTTTTAATAAATAGACAGACCTAAGTAGGTTAGGACATAGGCCTTTATAGGCGGGCCTGACTTATTCTAAACCCTAATAAAAAAGATATTCCTCAAATTAATTTTTGATACCACAAAACAAACGTCCCTTAAGAAATGCGATGCGATCTTACCTTATATTTGATATTTGAAAAGGCTTGAAATTTTGGAGCAAAATGCTTGAAAGGTATGATGTGGACCTTAGATTAATTGATATGGTTTACCTTGTATCAAATATAGATATGAATGTGTTGTGAACATCAAGGATCTTGTGAAAAAAAATTATGTAAGGATAGAACATTCTCTTGGTCCTGATGAGAATAAGTCTATTCCTTTTTTGTTGTTTGATTTTTGTATTCATTGTAATTTTTTTTCTTGTTTATAACTTTTACTTGTGTTTAGTTTCAGTGTGACTAGTGTATTGTATATGTTTCATAAGTGATTAGATTTTCAAAGTTTAAATTAGTTTATCGATTATGAGATATCGATAGGATTAAACTAAGTTGAGAAATACTCTTAACCTTTTTGTTTTTGTTTGTTCCTGTGCTACTGAAATAAACATCTACGTGAGTTAACTCACGTTTAAAATACACCTACATGAGTTAACTCACGATCGGTTTTTTAAAGGAATGAACAATTCTAAAGGGGAGAAGAGCAACTCTTAACTAAGTTGAATAATGTTGTTGACACATGTGGTTTGGATGAGAAACACGAGTAAAAGACAAAAATGTTTGTCGGCAGTTAACTGCCGCTTGTTAAAAAACCATCGGCAGTTAACTTGGAGTTATATTGGTAAATTACTCGTGTTTCTCAACCAAACCACATGTGTCAATGGCATTTTTAACTAAGTTTCACGAAAATTGTTGTACACGCATCTCACAAGGCTGAGAAACATCTTTAAAAGACCGAAATACCCCTCGGCAGTTAACTGCCGAGAAATTTAAAAACCGGCTGTAGTTAACTACCGAGGTTTTTGCGGCAGTTAACTGCAGCCGATTTCAGTATTTTATCGGCAGTTAACTGCCGAGGAAAACAATTATGCAGACAGTGGGTTCTGCATGATTGAACCAAGCCATTTTCGGTCAGTTTTTACCTGTAATTCAACCAGAGCATTTTCAAGAGGCAATACTATTCGTACAACATTTATACTCGTTCATAAACAAGAAAAATGCATTATCTTTTACAGTTATCCATAATTAAATCAATCCGACATAAAGTTTAAATTAAACGAATGTTTGAAATTCACCAAAACATTAAAAATTGTCCATAATTAAACCACACATTACAACACATTACATATCGTTAAATGAAATCTCTAGTGACATTCTATGCAATTGCAAATGGAACGAACATACATGTATAAAATATTATCTTCCACCATATTCGAAACATAAATCCGACATCGCTATCATCCTGAATAAGCCAAGGTCTATGCAAGACATTTGACCAAATAAGTGACGTGTATATTGATTTGAACCGACATGCGCAAAATAAGCGTTAAGTTGTTCCTTCAAATCATCAAGTAAGTCGGTTGATGAGAAAATAGTGTGTAGGGGGAGCAGGTGGTTGTTTCATCTGATGAAACATTTTCTCGGCAGTTAACTGCAACCGATTTTCAAATTTCTCAGCAGTTAATTATCGAAAGGGTATTTCAATCTTTTAAAAGTGTTTATGAGCCTTGTGAGATGTGTGTACAACAAGTTTCAAGTTTCACTACTTAGGGCCCAATCAGGAGGCGTCGAGCAAACAAAGCCCAGCCCACTAAGAAAAGTCAATCGAGGGGTGCTGGAAACTTCCTTCTTTCCTTTCTTTCTTCCTTACACAAAATTCGTTCGCTCATTCATTCCATTTCGATCTACGTTTCTCACTCAGGTTAACCTATTTTCATACACCGATTTTTGTTCCAACCTTATCAATTTTTATTATTGATGTTGTTTTGAAACGGAATCGATTGATTTATTCGATTAATAATGTTGTTGATCAAATTATTATTTGTTAAATTAGGTTTGAAGAAATTGAGCGTAAGTAATCAATCATGTTTGGTGTTGTTAGACGAAGGGTTGCTTCATCTTCGGTGAGTGAGAATTCAGTTTCACTCTTCTTTTTAAGATCATTTTTTTTTTTTGTTGATTTATGGATTTTGAACTTGTTAAATTTAAGTGAAAGCTGATACTTTTCTTGTATATACTTCAGTTGTTGAAAATCCGGTCCGGCACAACTAGAGTTTCTTCCATTTTAGAAAAAGAGGTATTTTTCTTTACTTCTGTTGTATATACTTTATTTTTATATCAGTGTATGTTTGTTATCGCAGTGGGTATGTCAGAATCACATTAGGTGGATTGTGGGTTTGTCAGGATCACTCACTGTGATTCCAAACATCCAAGCAGATGATTACTAGAGTATTATTTTTGGGATGTGTGTTTAAACTTGCAATCTATGAAGCACATATACGAGACACACGACACTGATACACACACTTGACACCCGTGTGAAATTATTAAAAAAAGAATTAATTCAACGTAATCACATGTGTCCGACATGTGTTGGACTTGGATACCAGACACATATTCCATCAGAAGTATCAGTGTTAAAGAGGTTTCAACTCACTAATCTTGTAAAACTTTTATGGCTGTGACCCTGTTTGGATAAACAACTTATTTTGTAGCTTATAGTATGTATTAGCGCTTATCTTGTAAGCGGTTATGAATAAGTCATTTCTATAACACAAGATAAAATATAGTCAAAATGGTTTTGTATAATCTCTAAGTTATAGCTTATGGAACTAAGCTGAAAACAGCTGATGAACAGTTTGTAAGCTGTTTTCGTATGTTCTTCTAAACAGTGTCACAAGTGTATACGCTATAAACTCAGATAAGTCAATCTAATTAAGTCCTGTATATGATAGATAAGAATCTCAGCTTTATGTCATGGTAGACTCCTGTCCTGTGATCATGTGATTTTAATTTTATACTCCCTCATCCCTCTGTCCTAAATTATGTTGTTTTGACCATTTACACGCAAATTAAGAAATGGAATTAATTTTGTATGGGAAAGAAAAATTATGAATTGTTTTACAAAATTATCATTTATTAATGGTATGAGAAAGATAAATTAAAGAATTGAAAGGAAAGATACTAATAAATAGGTAGAGTTATTATGGAAAAAATAACATTAATGCTTCATTAGTATTTTAAAGCGACTTATAATTTGGGACTTAGGTAGTAACTTCTTTTGGAAACAACGTCTTGGTCTGTGCTTCTGGTTTTTTCTATTGTTTGCGACTGGTTCACTCCGGTGTTTGACTTCTATTTGGGTTCTCTTGTATGAGATGTTTGTGTATGTGATTGTGCAATTTTAACATGGTTGGGTGAAGATTTCCCTTTTACGTAATTGAAGTTGTTAAAGCGTGCTATTTGCTAATGATGTAAAGCTTTTTATATGAACTGCCTACATTTGCTCATACAGTTTGCACAACACAACTTTACTGCGATAATCTTGCTAAACTTTTATGATTTGATACAAAAGAATCCTAACTTTAAGTATTGGAAAACCCCCTTCATGTGTTCATCTAGTTGTTTTCATTTTATAACTTCTTTTGAAAATAAAAATGTTAAATGGGCACATACAATTGACAAGAATATGGCGTCCATATGGACACATACAATTGACAGAAATATGGCGTCCCTTTGAGTATTTTGGTAATCCATGTAAGCAGGATAGGATGCAAAAGTTAGAGATAGAGATAGAGCTATACGGTGTCATCTACCGTGTCTGAAATTGTGTTTAAATAACACAACTCTTTGAAAATATTGTCTACGCCTGTGATTCTAGATTTTTCTATGGTTTGAAAAGAAATTGGTGAAAACTTATCATGTTTGTGACTGGTTCATTCAGGTGTTTGACTTTTATTTGGGTTCTCTTATGTGAAATATTTATGTGATTGCGCAATTTCAACGTGGTAGGGTAAGGATTTCCCTCTTAATTGAAGTTATTAAAGCATGCTATTTGCTAATTGATGTAAACCTTTTTTTATGAACTGCCCACATTTGCTCATCAGACATGGCTTTAGAGTACAGACTACACAATACAAATTTATTGGGATAATCTTGTTATTTTCTCACACTCGCTTCCCGTCTCTATATTGAATTCTTTTCTCTAAAAATAATTGGAATGGTTAGTATTGGTTTTTGATAGAACACTATGGCATCTTGATTCATGTAGCCAACCCATTTAGTGGGATAAGGCTTGGTTGTTGTTGCATTGGAATGGTTAGCATACCTGCTAATGTCCTCATATTTTCATTGGCACGGAGTACTTCCTTTGTTTTACAGATTTAGGATTTACTTATTAGTCATTTCCTTGGGGGGTTCTTACAACTTTTTTCTATTATGTTTAACAGATTGCATTAAGCTCAGGAGGATGTGGGAATATCCGGAATTTCTGTCATATAACACCTGGTAATTTTGTGTTTTTTTTAAACTAAATTCGTTAGCTGGTACAAATTAAATGGTTTTTGCAATTGTGCTATTCATATGACCATCCTTTTTCTATTGCAGGACGCTGGATTAGTTCAAAGCCTATAAGGTTAGTGGTTCCTTTATTAGTCATAGGCTTTAAGTTTTGCTTTATGATATTTAATTTATAAACATGTTGGCTTGTAACTAGTAAAATGAGTCAGTTATAGTAATATTTAAGTTGGCAGAAGCCGGGACAGATAAGATTAAGCACTGCAATAAGCTTTGAACGTTAGAATCACGTTTGGACTTTGGAGACTTCAATCACATGCATATATGGTTTAAATAAATTTCGAGAATAAAAAAAAATCATTTGCGAATATTTCCCGTTTCCTAACCTAACATGCTATTCAGGGGAAGAAAATGAAAAAATGGTAATAAAATCAATTATTAGGAAATGAAATAATGGGATTGTTCTCTAAAACTGAGCACAGTCTTAATTTCACTATTATAGATCACATGTATATTTCTCTGCCTTCTATGTTTTTTGCTGCCACTTCTACACTTTTTCTTGTATGTTGTTAGTTTTTTCTTGTGCACATAAGCATCATATTATGCATTCAAATTAGTTGATAGAATTGAAAAGCTTTTAAATTTAGTGGTTTTACAGTGTTAGTAAGGGCATTGGTGTTGCAGACAAACAAATTAGCTGACATTTTCTTTGGAAGGAAGCCTGGAAATTCAAAAAACGTATTTTCTGTAATATACTTTCATTTATGCTCAAATATATTTTGTTGGTAACTTCTCACATATAATTTGGGGAGCAACAGCAATAGGTCAACTTTGCTACTTCAACCTGCCTCTGCGCTTTTGTGTGTGTGTGTCTGTTAACGTAATAATTTGAAAATATATGGTTACGAATTTTTCCTTATTCTGTGATTGCCACCAATTAATTAGTTGAACAGAATGGAAAGAGTGCTTACTGTTTTTTATTGTCAGTGGTACTGCTCTGATAACCTTATTGCTATGTAGGGACATTTTTCATCAAGAGGCTTCCGTTCACACATGGAAGCGTTCATTTTCTTCGGATAATGGTGAGATATTAACGAGACTGTCAGTTTTCTGTCATTTAAGTTACCTATATAGTTCAAGTTTGTTTTGTGTTTAGGGCTGTTCAAAAGAACTGGAAAACCAAACCGAACCACACTTAACTAAACCAAACCATTTCTTTCGGTTCAAGAACCAAAACCATGATTTGCAAATAGTTTGCTACCCAAACCAAACATTAGATAACCAAACCTGAACTGAAATAACCGAACTGTACAAACACATTTTAATTTCAATTACACAAGTTCATTTTCTGGTGTTTTGGTTATTCTAAGAATTTTAACTTTTATTAAAGAGGAATATTTCACAATATCCATGGTTATGGTGATAGAGTATTGCACAAGTGTGTTTCTGAAATTTAACTACTGTATAACTGATTTATTGTAATAGAATTCATGATGAATTGTTTGCTAGAATAGACAGTGTATTTCTATCCAGTGTGGCATATAAGAATGACAATCCTTGGGAGTTGGGTAATTGACCTGATCAATGAATTTTTAGAATTATTAACAATCTGCTTAGCTACATATTACATTTGGGAAGTTATGCTCTATTTCTTTGTGCATTTTGTCGTTTTTTTTAATGTTCTAAATTGCAGTTTCATTTTATCAGTAAGAGTTTAGAGGCTTGGGCATCGGACCAAATTTTCCTGTGATTACTAATATTTGTTTAGTATAACTTTTTTATGGCATTTATGTTGTTCAATGTACTTGTTCTGTTTTTTCTTTTGATTGCTGATCTTTTTTAATATTATTTTTTACTTGTGATAAAGGAGACAATGTTGATGTTGTTGTCCCTCCATTGGCTGAATCCATCGAGGATGGGACTCTAGCAAAATTTCTGAAGAGTATGTTAACACAACTCTATATACATTTTATTCACAGTTACTTGTTATTTTTAGCGGTTATTGTGATTGACTGTTATATTTTTTGTTTTGATGTATGGGAGCAGGGCCTGGTGACAGGGTTAATGTTGATGAACCAATTGCTCAAATTGAAACAGATAAGGTGTTATATTGAAGTAACATGCAATTGTTTCTGTGAAGGATTTGGATGGTTATAAGTGAGTCCAGTTTTCTCTGTTCCTAAATTATCATTAACACTGTTTTCCTTACTGCTGTATTAGGTGACTATTGATGTTCCAAGTCCTGAATCAGGTGTGATTCTGAAGGTACTGTTTAATATTTTCAGATCATTTTTACTTCCACAAGCCATCCCATGAATGCTAAAATTATTGCTCTCTTATTTAATTAAATTTTGTTCTTATGATATATTTAATGATGTGCAGCTTCTAGCCAATGAAGGGGATACCGTTGCGCCAGGTAACAAGATTGCAATCATTTCAAGGTCTGCTGATGCTACAACCCACGTTGCGCCATCTGAGACTGCACCTGAGAAACCTGCTCCTAAGCCAACCCCAAAGGCTAGTGAGCCAGAGGAGAAGAAAACTCCTAAAGTTGAAACTACTACAACAGAGAAGCCTAAAGCACCTACTCCACAAAGCTCTCCAACTGAGCCACAGCTTCCTCCTAAGGAAAGAGAAAGACGAGTGAGTCATTGTGATTTTTGATTGTTATAGCTTCCTGAGTTATGTATACCAATTTTTTTATTTTAATGTCTGCCTTCATTTTCAAGGTTCCTATGACAAGGCTTCGGAAACGGGTTGCTCAACGGTTGAAGGATTCCCAAAACACATTTGCTATGCTGACAACCTTCAATGAAGTTGATATGTAAGTTTCATTGATTGTCTAATTAAAGCAGAAGCTTTGAATATTGCCGCAAGTTCCATTGTTTGGTGATGCTTACTTTGAATTAGAATATTGGAAACTGTGGGAATGTTCCTTGTGGTACATTCTACGTAGTAGTCTAAATTTAACAGTTCTAAATCCATATGGTGTGTTTGCTAAACCAATGGTGCATTACAATCGTCCGGAATCAGTCTATTTTCTTGGTATTTATGTTACATCAGCAGAATCTGTTACATGTTCTCCCGAATCCTACACGTCACAGTAGGTGTGCGTTCCCTATTTTTTGTTGTTCAGAAATAGTGGGGATGGCATCTGCTTACATATATGCCACTGTGCATGTTTCTATGCCATAACCAGTATCATAGGACGTGCCATTGATAGGAATGTGAATGTGGAAATGGGCGTTGACTATGGGCCCAAACCTAAGATATGGAGAGTCTACACTAGGAAAAGGGAAGGAATGATGAGGTGTCAGTTTTGGTGCATAGGGTGCATGAGTTTTGGTAACTATATAAGTAATAGTAAGTCAGAGAATAAGGTAGCTAAGTATTCTGTTATTCTGTGGGGTCACTTTGTTATTGATTTGGGAGCACTGTGTGCTATAAGGGATTGATAGTATCTCACTATCAGTTTGTTACTCTTTTGTCCTTATTTCTCTTGTAATTGTTCATCACCATTGTTACAATTACAAGCTTTCACCATTTTTCCATTATTATTGTTACTGTTTTATTCACATTTTCATATACATCGCCATCAGCCATTGCTTTTGTTTTTTTGCCGGGGTGAGGGAGAGGAAAAACCCAGTTCTTATGTAGATTAACATGATAGACAAGAGGCGACTCCATTTGTTTATTATTATTTATTGGTGCTATACTTGTTGTAATGACCTTGTATATTGAATTTCCATTACCATTCTCTCCCTGATTGCTCTGCAATTTATAATAGGACTAATTTGATGAAGCTCCGTGCTGATTATAAGGATGCTTTCGTTGAAAAGCATGGAGTCAAATTGGGACTTATGTCTGGGTTTATCAAAGTATGCTCTCAAATTATGGACGTATAGATTAAATGATCTATTTCTCTATATATTTTTTTTCTATGTACTTACTTTGGTCTCTTTGGTAGGCTGCTGTCAATGCACTTCAATATCAACCGATTGTGAATGCAGTCATTGATGGGGATGATATTATATACAGAGATTATATTGATATCAGCATAGCTGTTGGAACTCCAAAGGTTTTCATCTGTCACTTCAACCTTGACTTATTTACTACATTTTTATTATCTAGAGAAAATCCTTGATGTTGGCTTTATTATACTAATGATGAAACCTAACCATATGTCATTGATCTACGACGATCATGACTAGTTTGAAATTTTTTAATGGTTGGATTGAAAGAGCTAATCAAGTATAAATTTGCTTTTTTTGCTTGCCTTCCCAGGGACTTGTTGTGCCTGTTATCCGTGATGCTGATAAAATGAACTTTGCGGATATAGAAAAACAGATCAATGTTTTTGCAAAGAAGGCTAACGCCGGAACTTTATCAATTGATGAGATGGCTGGAGGCACTCTTACAATATCAAATGGTGGTGTTTATGGCAGCCTTTTGAGTACCCCTATTATCAACCCACCTCAGGTTTGTATGTTCTGCTAAGAAGGCACTTATTATGGTTTTTTATTTCATAGAACATTCTTTGATTTATGGTAAGATTTAATTATTGGCTACTCTCTTCAAAAGCCCCATGAAATATGTTCGATGACAGGACTTAGGAACTAACCCATTTCATGCATTGTGTCATATCATGTGACCAGATGCATGCCACTAGTAACTTATCAAAATGAATTTTGTTTTCACATTACAATCAGTAAAATTCAAAATGCCTAACCAAATATTCTGCCCTTGTAGTTGCCAGTAGTAAGATTTGGATAATTGTATAGCTTTTCTTTTCTTTTTAAATGATGCCAAGTAATTGTTGGGAAATTCTACACAATTATTTTTAAAGGAATCTCATGCAACTATTGTTTTTGGCAGTCGGCAATCTTGGGTATGCATTCGATTGTGAGCCGTCCAGCTGTTGTTGGAGGAAATGTTGTTCCAAGGCCATTGATGTACATTGCTCTGACATATGACCATAGAATCATTGATGGAAGAGAGGCAGTGTTCTTTTTGAGACGTATCAAAGATACCGTGGAGGACCCTCGCAGGCTTCTGCTCGACATATAAAGTGATTCCAAAAGTCAATGAAGTAAATTAAACCTGTTAGAATTCTAATACCATAATGAGTACCCTTTTGTTTGGGCCTTGAATTTGCGGCGTGATTTACAGTTTTTATTGAGCAAGCTCTTTAGGATCAATTCTCAATTTATTTGACATAAACTCAGCATGTTTGTACTTCCCTTTCACCTATCCCTCTCAAATTAGAGGGTCAAAGTTTTTGGCTCATAAATTGTATGAAACGACTACGAAATATACCATGGGATTCTCCCGAAGTAATAAATAATTGCATTGTACTCTTCACTACAATATTATTTTACAACTAAAATTTCTAAACATGACTAAAATTTCTTTTACCTTTCTGAAATGAAATTTATTTAGATTCTTAGTGCTGTTGGGATTCTGGTTCCTTGTTTATTTTTTATCCAGTGGAACAGTGAGTTGGCATTCTGGTTCTATTATTAAGGATAATTGTTAAATTCTATTGACTGGATTTTGCGGACATAGTACGAGGCCAATTTGGACTAGGGATGATGTGTATGAAACCTATCCCACTTTTTTTGTTGTCCCTCGGAGAACGCAAACTTCTCAAGCTGCATGTAGTGTAGTTCTCAATGTACAAAATCTAATTAGAGCAATTGTGGTACAAATTTAATCCATGAAGTTTCGACTAATGTACGACAAACTAATTGATACCGGCTCTAATGTAAGCAACAAAAACGATGGGTCATGGAAATGATGTATTGAGAATAAAGTTTAATCAAGATATCATCATTCTCATGTGAATAAAAATGAACTCGTGAAGCTAGCTTTGAGTTTTGATGACTGAGAAGAACCTTTACACGCCGCTCCTCAAATACGACGACATTCTCCGTCGCTATTAAGCTACCAAACACTACAAATTTAGTTTATGTGCTTCAGCCGTCACTTTTTGCCTCAAAACATGCATTTCCTTAGGAACCCTAGAATTCGGAAGAGGAGTTCATGTTGATTCCATCAAGCTCAATTTCAACTCTGATCGTTTTGTAGGTTCATCTCTAATTCGATTATACTCACAATGTTGAAACAAAGATGCACATAAGGTGTTTGATGAAATTACTAACAAAGGTCTTTTTGCTTATACTTCCATGATCCCTGCATATGGTCACTCCTCTGGTTCATGTGTGAATGGTGCTTTCAATATTGCTTCCATAATGCAGCAACAAGGGTTGTTTCCGAATCATGTAACATTAATGAGTTTGATGCATGCAGCAGTCAAATTGAGTGCGCTGCAAGAGGGTCGAGCGGTTCATGGTTATGTTGTTAGGAGAGGAATTGTTTTGGGTGATGATGTTTTTGAGACAACCCTTTTGGATATGTATCATAAATGTGGTAGTTTAGGGTTAGCTGCCTCGGTTTTTGTAAAGATGGATGTGCGAAAAACAACAAAAGTTGGTTCTTGGAATACGTTGATAGCGGGTTACCTTCGTAAAGGACAAGCTTTAGAAGCTTTTGAGCTTTTTCGTCGAATGATGTGTAGAAATGTTTTGCCTGATTTGTTAACATTGGCCAATGCTAATTTTTGTTGTGTTGAGTATTCACGGATACATGATCACAATGGGGATAGAACCTGATCTTGTGGCTTCCACTGCTTTGGTTGAACTATATTTTAAAATTGATGTAACCAAAGCAAGGAAGGTGTTTGAAAGATTGGAGAATAAGGATGTTGTTGTATATAATGTTATGATGTCAGGTTATCTTGAAAATGATTTACCTGCGGTGGCGCTAAACGTTTTTTGTGAAATGGCCAAGATGAATGTTAGTCCAAATGTGGTTTTGTTTATTAATTTGATTTCTGCAGTATCAAAATTGAGAGACATTAGATTTAGTCAGGTTCATACATGGTTATGTTTTGATGCATATGCACACCATGAGTGTGGAAATTGCAAATCAATTTATTCACGTATATGCAAAATGTGGGTGTGTATTGGATGCAAGGGAAGTCTTCAATAAGATGAGAACAATGGACTTGGTTTCACGGACATTGATGATAATGGGTTATGTTCATAATGACCACATTGATGAAGCCGTAAATTTGTTTCGTTTGCCGCAAAGAGAAAATCTAAATATTGACTGTGTTACTCTAATCAGCCTCCTTTACTACAGAGGCAATGCCTCTCATTATTCAAACAGATATCAATCAACAATGAAATTTATCAAATTCTGTTGAATCCACGTATAACAGGAAATGTAATTGATCCTGAATTCAATTTCGGAAATTCGAATTTCAATATTGGAAATTCGAATTACGATAGACGTAGAACAATTGACCAGAGTTTGTCAAGGAGGAAAACTATTTAATGGAATCCTAAAAAGGATAAATTTTTGGTTGCTATTTGTGTTTCCGGTCAAATGTCGAATCATTTGATTTGTTTTGAAAAGCATATGTTTTTTCCGGCGATTCTTAATAGGGTTTTGGTGATTCCAAGTTCTAAAGTTGATTCTCAATATGATAGAGTTGTTGATATTGATCATATCAATAAATGTTTAGGGAAAAAGTTGTTATTCTTTTGATGAATTTTCGAAGGGTCCATTTGCATATTGATAAGTTTTTTTTTTGTTAATTTGCTTTGCCTCAACCTTGTTATTTGGATGATGAGAGGTTGAAGAAGTTGGGTGGGTTGGGTTTGGGTATGAGTAAACCTAAGGCTGTTTGGGAGGATGAGGATACGAGGAATCCGAAGAAGACTGATCAGGATGTTATGGATAAGTTTTCTTATGATGATGATGATGTTATGACGATTGGTGATGTTTTTTATGTTGAAGTGGAGCATGATTGGGTGATGCAACCAGGTGGGCTGATTGCTCATCAATGCAAGACTTTGGTTGAACCTAATCGTCTTATTTTTCATACTGCTAAGCGTTTTATTCAGACTTTCCTTGGAAGGAACTTCACTGCATTGCATTTTCGGAGACACGGTTTTTTGAAAATCTGGTACAACATTTATTCTCTTTTCAGGTTTTATTTCTCGTAAGATTATGGGGTGTATAAATTGATGACATGAGTTTGATGTGTTAGAGTATACTTTTGCTTGCTTATGCATTTTTTTGGAAAGGGAATTGAATTCAAATTCCTTGTAATCGGAGATTCCTCGCATTTATGTAGTCAGCTACTTAAAGCTATTGGATCAAGATCGGCTCTGATTTTTGATTAGTGAATTAGCTTTAAAAGGAAATTTGAAATCAAAGCAGTATCGTATGAGCTTGATTCAAATTATGAGCTGCTGACAGCATGAATGCATAAAATTTCTGACTACAGGGGTTCAAATTCCAATGAATTGCCAACTGCATTGTCATGGCTCATTAATCGTCGTTTATTTATTTTTGTTTCATGATGAACATGTTCTCCTTGAAATAATGTATGAATTGATGCTTGTAAGGTTTTTAACTCCTGAGATATTGTCCTGCAATTTTCTCGCTCTCTTTTTCCCTCTATCATATTGTCTTACTTATCTGTTTTTATGTTTACAGTAATGCTAAAAAACCAAGTTTCTTTTTCCCCATCCCACAAGCAGCAGATTGCATCTTGAGGGTGATTAAGAGGGACGACGCACCCATCATATATCTTTCTACGGATGCAACTAAAAGTGATACTGGTCTACTAAAGTCATTGTGCTGAATGGCAAGCCTGTTCCACTTGTAATTTGGCCAGCTCGGAGTTCAGTAGAAAAATGGGACGCTTTGTTGTACATGCATGATATTCGGAGATTCGCACGCTAGATTACAGTGCTTCCTTATTTATTTCATATAGTTCAAACTTAAATAGGCCTAAATTTTATCATCCATATCTGATCATTAGTGTTACACTTTACAATTGAAAATGGGTAACTTGGTACAATAAAACTTTACAATATCTTAGAGAACCGTCACATTCATTTTGTCTTTCCTAGATAGTCTTATCTTGTATTTAAAAAAGATTGATTTCATGACTCAAGCTCGTGACCATGCACTGAGGCTCCTCTTCTTCTACAATTTATTTTGGTGATGTGCATTATGATTATTTTCACATTGAAGGTGGAAGCTATGTTGGATAAGACTATATGTGCCATGTCTAGCGTGTTCATGAGAGCATCTGGTTTTACTTTCACTGAAGACATATTGCAGCTAAGAAAGGACCGGGGATCAGCATCGTTGTGTGATGAGTACCTTTGGCAAGGTGAAGAACCGAATATTGTAGCGGGACGATATTCAGTTCAGGACCAAAGACTTGATCGGCCTACCATAGGTTTAATTGTATTTTTCACATAAGTAGTATAATAGAATTAGTGATTTTATTGATAAGTTTTGCTTGTTATACATTTGATTGTAATTTGTAAACTATATATATTATATACACGTTGATTGTAATTTTAAGATCTCATTTCTCTTGTTCATTTAACAGAAGAACAGAAGGAGAAGCTAAGAAATGTATGAAAAGAAATAGGCTATTATCCTGTAATTTCTACGTATTTTATTAATGTTTGAAGAATAAATAAAAAAATGCGTTTGCCGGGAGTCGAACCCGGGTCTATTGCTTGGAAGGCAATTATCCTAACCGTTGGACTACAAACGCTGTTTGGTGACTTAATTTCTACTTTCGGTATATACTTACATATAGGTTTCTACTGATTCCACATCAAGAGCAAATTAGCACATCTGGCAGCTAGCTGCTATGGAGCTTGGGCAATCAGATGAACTCTATCTAATGGCATGCAATTTGGTAAAGAAAGAATTATCCTCAAAATTAAAACTCATATCTTCAAAATTTCACTTAACTAAATATATGGTCTTTGTAACCACATTTTTTCAGTTGCGCAACCACTATTTTTTTAGAGAAAATGTGGTCACGCAACTAAAATGTACGTGACCACTATTTTTCCACATAGTTAACCAAATAAATTCACTAAAAAAATGTGATCACACAGACCATATATTTAGTTAATTTAAATTTTTCAGAGTGATACAAAGGGATGACACATTAAAAATGTCAGCCTATCATTATTGTATAGTACTAGATGTAGTGTCTAATAGAAATTGACAACAAAATAAAACTAAAAATTAAAACATATTATTAAATCTCAATGAAGGGATGTGTGTCTTAAAAGAAGAGTGCATGAGAGTGTAATATCACGTTCTCTCAAGGGTGGGAAGTATATATTTTACCCATAAAAATATCTCAATGATTTTATGTGAACGACCTATGTAATAACTAATTTCTCAAATTAAGTAAGACCGTAACTATTACAATGATTATAATTTATTATTAAACAAACAACTAAGTGAACGAAAATTGAATTAAAACTAAAATATTATATTTACCTCACGGCCGAATTTTAAATAGCCAGGGTCTCATCTTCTGAAAAATGGAGGTTAAAAAAATAACAAAAATATTTTTTACGTTTCTATCACCATTCACCACACTTGGCACTTAATAGAAACGATCAAATAAAATAATCCACACCAACAACAAAAGGATGTTGAATCTCAAATTAGAAAATAACTAAGCAAGGTAGTTTTGATATAAGACAGAGCCATAATCATAGTTTCTTTTTGAATAAATAAAGAACAATAGTGTACGATAGAAAGTTTAGATGGTTGAGTTGGAGAGATTGATTTCTAATTAAATATTAAACATTAAAAAATCCTTAAATTAATGTGTACAAGTGCGACCCATCTAAGCATCCAAAACGGAGAGTTCAATTGCGTATGGATGCTCTAAGAACACATAACCTCCCAACTCCACAAGTCGATAATTGTTTCACCGTTTCAATATACAGAGGATTGGAATGCTCAATGATGTATTTCCATAAACACCAATTGGCAACTGGGACTAGTGCTTGTGAATCCAAATATTTCCACCAAAGGTTTTTGAACTTTGAGGTTTAAATTAAAGCTCACTTCAAAATCAATGAAAGTAATTGCTTTGCTGCAATAAGGGATGAGAGTAATCAATATGTTTTTCCCATGGGTTTGTATTTTTCAATGCCAATCTTCAACCAAGGTTTGGAGTTTCCATTGAAGTGCAGTACAGACCCTTTCTCTATCAATCAAGGATCAACCTTTGTGTAGCCAAAACCTAGTACGTGCCACGACCGATCCAAGGTCTCGGTTAGTCCATAAAATGTCAACAGTCCGGGAGGCAATGTACCGAGTTTCCACAGTGTCCGATCGGCATTCTTTGCCTGTCAATAATGGTAGATGCTGGTTACATTCTTTTTCCTCGCTTCAACCAAATCAAATACATTCATCCCAAATGCCCATCCACATGCATCGCATCGGGATCGAAATGTGCTCTTATAAGAGGATGAGAATAGTTAAGTATGTATGGTATCTATGAAATGTCTCCTTGCATGTCTCAACAGCTCCATTGACATTCCCATTCAAATCAATTGAAAAAAGATTAGAAAGATCCTTCTGAACCACAACATCATCGTCCAGGAACACGATTCTCTTCAGTGCAGGGAAAATTTCAGGGATATAGAACCTCAGATGGATATATATTTAGGGTTACGAAACTTGTTAGGTGTCTTTCCAGAAAAGTAGTAGCTTTGCATTTCTGAATCTTGAAGTTGCTTAAGCACAGGAACGTAAGAAGCATTTAACCAAGTAAAGTCTTCATACTTCTGAATTTCCACAGTCACCCCACGGCAAACCACGTCTTCATCGCAGCATAATTTATTTCATCTGTGACCACGACCGATGTTGCAATAATGTTATCAGAAAACACACAAAAGTGGAGTGGTAAAGATTTTGATCCTTAATCTTCATCTCCACTTGTCTTTTGTCCTTCAATCTACAAAAACAAATTGAGAAAAAAGAAATACCTTGGACAAAGCTGGTCTAGACTAAATATGAGTCCCTATTGGTCAGAATATAAATAAAGACAAGAACCAGTGCACAGCACAACGCATCATAAACCCTTCTCCCCCATTGCTCTTTGCCTCATTTTCCAAACTTGTTCAAAATCCAGATCAAAGGTTATGGAAACAAGTTTCTCTTCAAATAGTTTGTTTCTCTTTGCCTGCATATGGGAGTAACACAAAATTTTAATTTAATGTGACACGATTATAAGAAACAAGACCAATGCAAGCATACATATAGTACTAACCACGTACGTACGCATGCATATATACACGAAGAAGCTAAGGGTATAAGAATTTTGAGTTACGGACAAAAACATAAGTGAATGTGGAAAACAAGTTGACGTTGTTCCTGTTGGCGGCGGTTGAAGTACTCCTGCGTTGTAGTAGTAGGAAGGGGCAACACAAAAATAGGTTTTGTATTATTCGACAAACGCTGTCTGTTTGTTTCTACTTTTTTATACTCCACTGTCCAAAACCTAAACGTGTGTAAATTACTACAAACGTGGCTTTTTAAGGAACTACAAGGTGCAATTTTTTTTTATATGTAAGTAATCCCGAAATTAAACAGAACAAGAGAGCAATTTTTCTTAAATAACACTCACACCTTTCCAATTTTAAAACTTACACTAACCTCCGTATTTATTTAACAAACCTGCACAAACTTCCCTTGAATGATAACACTATCTATAGATAATAATAATCAAGCAAACTAAGTATTTTGGCAAGTTTGCCATTTATCATCTTCTAAGAATACTTACTTCTTCTAAATTAGCTATTATTATAAATGTTTCTTTATTTATCTTCTAACTTTTTACTATTTATTTATTTTATTTGTAACTTTGAATGAAATTAGTATTTTATTTTTTGGAAAAATGAAATTAGTAATTTGAAAGGTTGTTTATGGTCTTTGTAAATGTTCAACACGTTGGTTTCCAAGGTTATTCCAACAATAAACTAAAAACTTGAATATTATAAAAAAAATTAAGCTAATTCTTTATGGATAATCACTTTATTTTTTTTGAGGGATAATGCTTTATTTTTAATTATTTAAATTAGATGGAGGATTGATTTTATTTTTTTTAAGAGAATGGAGGATTAAAAGCTGAAACGCTTTATTTTTTCTCGCTTGGTTTAAAACGCGCGTGTTTTCAAGGGGGCACTGGAATGGCAAACAGAAAAACAAGCACTTTTCAACTTTAATTCAATTCAATTATTCCCATCCCATGTAATTTCCCACGATTCACCGCCCCTACGTCCCTCAAAAATCATACTACCTATAGTCCCGTACAATTTTCATGGTGTGTGAATATTAAATTTGAAAAATCATTCCTTTTGTTTGGAATCTGACTGATTTTTGTGTTGTTGTTTTTGTTCTTAGGTGTTTCGATCATGATTATTTTCTTCTAAAATATTGGTTTCAAAGTTAATTGTTTTTTTCCTGTCTATATCTAATCATGTGTGTGTTTTAATTTAGTTTACTTTGTGAATTGTGAGTGTTATATATTGGACATATGTTTGGCACTTTCGAGTGTTTTGTACCGTATGCATATTCCATGTTCAATGGCTCTTTTATGCATCACTATGTTCTTTTCATTTTTTGACTTCTTATGGTTTGTTTTTGTGTCCAGATTTTCATTGGAGATTTTATGGAAGCAGATAAGTTTTATGTTATTCGATTCCAATCAAATTTATTATTTTGATTGTTCTGGCCTTCACTATATGGTTTTAATGTTGTCATATTTCTTGCTACTATAATTTTATATTAGTCTAATTTTGTTTATAAACTACTATTTCCTTATCTTATTCTTGGTTTGTTGCCACATGAAGAATAACAACAATTGTATATGAGATTTGCACGACTATGCACTCTTTGAATACCACCAAGTTTTGAAACAAGTCATTCTACTTATCTTTCAATTCTGTATAATCATAAGTGCAAGCTTACAAAATTTTATTATAGCTTTCATTTTCATAAAAAATAACTATCTTTGAATTTTAAACTTGCTTATGATTAACTTTTACAAAATTAAATTTATCCTACAAAAATAGTGACAGAGAATTAGCACATCTCTTTCTATCAATGTAGTATAGAGGGAACAAGAATTTGAATAGCAACATAGAATGCATGCAAATTAATTATTTTCACTGTCAAGAAAAATGTAGACGCAAAGGTTGTGTGTGTATGGGAGCAATAGTAGTGTTGAGATATCGAGGCAAGTATCAAATCATGTGAAATATTTTAGGTGCTAACTATTGGGAAAAACTCAAGTGAAATTACATCAGATAGATTAGACTCATGAGAAGAATTTATAATGAGGATGCGATCCTCACCTCAAAAGCCGGTTTTGTGATGATGAGTTATGCCCCAAATTTCAACACTAACATTTGAAGGGATGTACTAATCTGTCATGAAATGGGAGGGCGGGAGGTATAATGGTAACAAAGGAATTCAATTGATTTTATAGTAGCAGAATTGATTTTCCTCCAATTTCTTCTTCTTTTTTTTCCTGAAGGATGCTCCAATAGTTTTTATGAGTGCAGGAATTTAATTTTTTTAATAATTGCATTTTATTTATATAAATTATATTTCCATTGATGGCCAATAAGCCTCATTTATGGTAGTTAAAAATTCAAAATTATGGCCATATTTAGTCTTCCCCACAGTAAAACAAAGAAACTCATTATCGAGGGAGGTAAGTGCCATCTTTTATTTTATTTGAGCATTTACATGTACACATTTTATAATATGTTATTGTTGTGTAGTACTCAAACATTAACTCCATTGAAGTGAGAGAAAAAAATGTGATTATTATGCATTGTTTATGTTTTTCTAATTGTTCTTTTAAAATAATTATAGATTGAAGTATGCATATTTTGTTTTTAATTTAATTTAATTAAAATTTTCCCCGTGCCGTGTACGGGTATACCCACTAGTTACTTCTTAAAAGAAACTTGATTTCTAAAATGCAAATGCCAATAAACTATATGATTCTCAATTGCTCTCATGTTGCTCAATTTTTTCTCTCACTCATCTCCCCTTTCTCTGCAACTTGCTCTAATTTTTTGTTCAGTAATTTTTTTCTTCTAGTTTTCTATGTTTGAAAATACCTAATTTTTACATAAATTTAAATTCGGTGGTTGAAACTTGATTTAAGGAAAATGATAATTTCAATTTGTTAAGCTAATTGAATTGTGTGTAAGTGCTGCTTTAATCTTCTATCTTATTGTTCGAATCACAAATATTCCTTTTGTTTTAAAATACATATCGTATTTTTACAATGTGCACTACTCACACAGTTTATTTTGACCATATTTTTTAACAAATATATAAATAAAAATGTTAGCATGTAAAATATTTGATTTGTCTCAATGAATGTTTTCAAAATATCAAATTTTAATAAGTTTTTATTATATATAATTAAATATATTAATGGTCAAAGTTGTATATTGACATGTGTTCAGTGGTTGACTGCGACATATATTTTGAAACCGGGGAGTATAATTTTTGCTTTGATATCCAAGCTCTTAACCAATTTATCATTTTCACATAATAATGTGAATCATGTACAGTGTTGTTCTTTGTATAATATTTTCTTTTTTGTATTAATGAAGCGAGATAAATAATATTTCGCACTGAATTTCATGTATGTCATGGGAGTAATGTTTAAATGATGCAATTTCGGTGATGAGGCAAACACCGTTAATGTATAAGCGAGGTGAGTGATTTTTGAAAATTAGAGGAGGTGAAAGTGTCTTTTAGGAGATTTCAAGGGAGGTTAGTGCAATTTGCTCTAAAAGTAATATATTAGGTTAAATTGTGTATGAATGGAACTTAGAAAATTGCTCTTCTCCAAATAAAAAACGCTCCCTCTCAACTGAACGGCTCAAAACACCCTCGTGTAATAAAAATTCATTATAACCCAGCGTGACTTAAGTCACGCACATGACTTAAGTCAGCGTGAGTTAAGTCACGTTCCAAACACCAACATGAGTTATTAAATCACGCCGGTGTCAAAGGCATTCCTTTTCAAAGTGCATGCAATGGTTTAAAGATGAGAAACAACTTTTTGGTAAGATGTCGGTGTTTGCTTTTTCTTGACAAAGTGCATGCAATGATTCCATCTTCAGATATGCTACTTCTTTTACATTATCCACCATACAGGCATACATGTACCTTCCTTGGTATGAGAGCTCTCTTCGTTTGCCACATATACCAAGGTGGGCCCACCCCTAATGAGTGAAATTCAAAAAACAAATCAATTCATATACTCCCTTCATCCGGTAATAACTGAGCATTTTGTTCATATCACACACATTAAGAAAAAATGAATGAGAGAGAGAGAGAGATGATTGAGTGTCTTGTCAAGTATTAGTGCTTTTTCATTATCGTAAATGCAAAGTAGAATATATTGAATTGAGAGTGATGAAAGTAGTATTAATTTGAGTTATAATTAAAAAAAAAGTAATTAATATTGCATTGAAAAGTTAAATGAGTTAAAAAAAATTGTAAATGACTCTGTTATTATAGAACGAAGGGAGTAATTGAATTCATTATGTCACCCTGAATTTCAATTGAAAATTTACTTATGGAAAATAGTTGTGCACGGTAGTCACATATATAGTAATTACACATGTATTGGTGGGGACCATAACATCATGTCACCCCAATTAAATTCAACGCAAAACATATTTCTTTAATACTTTGGTCTTTGACATCAACGTGAGTTAACTCACGTAGATGTTCGAATGTGATCAAACGTGACTTAAGTCACACTGTATTATACATTTGTGTGAGTTAACTCACGCGAAAGTATTTTGAGAAGTTAAGTTCAATTAAGAGTAAGCGTTTTTTTGTTGAAAGAAGAGCAATTTTATAAAAACTCAAATATGAGAATTCCAATTGCCAAGTCACTCGCGGGGTTTCAGGCGAGCATGTTTTGTGCTCTTCAGCATTTTCCATTAAAATTAGTGAATCTTGCTTTGTGGTTTTTTTAATTGACGTTCTATTATTTTCCTCAAATTTTCTTTTTTTCTTACAATGTTTTTTACTAATATTAATAAGGCCTCCACCACGAAATATGAGTTTTTAAATCAAGAGCAAATTAACAATGAATTTATGATTTCTTAAAAAAAAATAATAATAAGTATTTCATAATTGTACGGAAGAAAAATTCATAATTAATTTGTCCATTGTTTAAAAACACATAAATTTTGTGGTGGTGGTTCTTATGATGTTATAAACGTTTTAGAAAAAATGGGAAACAAAATTTGACCCGTAAATATATGGTTAATCGAAACAAAATTGAAATTTTACGTGTTTTGGTCAAAAAATTATAATAAATTGAGATATCTTTAGAATGTTACGAGACCTTTGTATATTGTTTCTACATATTTTTATAGAAGTCTTTGTAAAATCAGCTAAAACTTTGATTTCTAAGTCAAGTTTTCCATTGGGTTGGTTTTTGAGTTTTCGACGGTTTAAAATATCATAATCAATTCTTCCAATGTCAGAAAATTCTAAATTTATGTGGGAGACCTCATTTTAATGTCCTAAACATTCCGGCAAACATCGTGAAAAAATTTGACCTCTATGTCCTTCATTGTATTATGAAGTGATTGTATCAAACATGACTGTACTATTGTGAGTTTGTGAATTTTTGCAAAGACATGGGTATTTTGGGAGAGAAAGGGCTTGATTACTAACGATAGAAAGATGAAGAGGATTTTGTTTTTTGAAGAAAGATGAGGAGGATAAAATAAGCTAGAATACTGCTCTTCCCTTGCACAAAACACTCGCGCCCTGCCGCCTTGTCGAAAATACCCATGCGCTAGTTAACTAACGCAAGTGTATTTTCGACAAGGCTGCAGGGTACGAGTTTTTACATATGCGTGACTTAAGTCACGCCGCGTGAGTTAACTCACGCAAGTTCAAAGAAACAATAAAACCTATTACTTTATGCAATTTCTAGCTTCCACTATGTTCTCATATTGGTTGGAATAACATCACACCAAATAGTAACAACCAAATTTTCAATCCAAGAAATAAGAATCTATTCCAAATTCTCCTAAGCTGATACAGTCACACATTTTCTATAGCAAATTAAAGGAATCACCAAATCTTAATTCACAATAAAGAGAAAAAAGCACCGATTCCTCCTTCATAATGATCCAAAAGTATCAGATAAAATAAAACAAAGTAGTAAATTCCCCTTAATTAAAAATTCAACTAATCAACTTTAATTAAAAATTTGGACTAACACCAGTTTTTTAAACTAGCGTGAGTTAACTCACGCAGGTGTTAATTCATGCATGTATTAACTCACGCGGCGTGACTCGTGAGTTAACTCACGCGGCGTGACTTAAGTCATGCATGTGTAAAAACTCGCGTCATGCAGCCTTCCGAAAATACACATGCGTTAGTTAACTAGCGCAGGAGTATTTTCAGCAAGACTGCAGGGCGCGAATGTTTTGTGCAGGGGAAGAGCAGTATTCAATAAGCTATTCACAAACGCATCTCATCTCTATTGATACACACCATTCACAAACGCATTCTATCAAATTGGTGGACACAAGTGGTATGTGCATTTATTTACATAATTTACTTTTAGATTTTTCTTCGGAAAAAAAAAAATCACAAGCATCATAGAGGATAAAATGCAAGCTATTTCGTTTGAGGTTTTAGTGGCAGTTTAGGAATCTGTTGTGTGTGGCCTCTACTGTGGCCTCACCTTACCAATAATTCTTTGAATCAAAAGATTAAGGGAAAATTACATTGATCTCCCTTAAGTTTTCATTGAATGTCACAAACACTCCCTCTAGTTTTAAACTTGACACTCACCTCCCTTAATTAAGTTTCTAATAGACACAAACCCCCCTTTTTGTTTAATACTGTTTGCCCACGTTAAGTTAAGAGGCTACTCATACCAATGAAAGAAAAAAAAAACTACTCTATTCACAAATGAACCACTCAGTGAAGGTTGTTGAACCACTTAGTAAAGGTTGTTCTCCATAGAGAAGAAGGACAAGAAGGCAGACACTAATATTCATTTATGAATCTCGCAGTAATTTCTCCTTTTTTTCGTCTATATATAACTGGTATTTAATTTCATCTGTCCCCTTTTCCTTTATCTTATTTTGGGGTTCTATATTTCAAATCCCTTAGAGTTGGGAATTTATTGGCAGTATTGTGTTCGGACTTTGGGGAGACATGGTTTTGTTTTTTATAAAATTATGGTTGTGCAAGTGGAGATTCATACCGAAAATCATTGTCTCACTGTTGTAAATTGCTACTAAAAAATAAATAATTTGACCACTGTAATTTGTCTCGGCAATCAGTAAAGTTCAAGATACTTATCAGTGATAATCTAGTTTATGAAACTATAGCCAACAACATGAAGTAAAGCTGTTACGTTTAATATAAAGGCCACGATAATAGTAAATGAGCAAGAAAAGTTGCAGGCTATAGTAGAAAAGCCATAAAGTATATATCTAAAAGAACAAGGAACCGATGTTGATTTCATGAGAAAGAAGAAAGCTAGACATGGATGGAATTGGCATAAGGAGAATACCATAACAAGCTGGAAATGTCATTTGTGTTTTTTGTTAATGATAACTAGCGGTGTTAACTCATGGGAGGTGATTGCTTTGTTTAAAAACTAGAGGGGATCTCTATGTTATTTAGTGAAACTTCAGGGGAGGTTAGTGCAATTTCCCCAAAGATTAATCTTGGACATTGACTCCAAAGTAGTAAAAAACTAGTGCAATGAGAATTCGGTAATTGCTGTTAAGCCTTCCCAAATTTGCGGGAATACCCCCCCATTTATCATAATTTAGTTTCCGATGAAAGAAACATATCAGAACGTAAGTTCCAATCGGCATTTTTGCTACTAAAATCTCTCGGAACCTAGGTTCCTGATGGCCATTTTTCTGAGGTTGAGCCACCTGGGGGCAAAAACAACATTCATTTTAGAATTCTGCCCATTTCATTATTGCCATACCGTTGCAAGAGACATTGGATTGATATTATCCTTCGGCCTGATTTCAAAGAACCAAACAAATGTTCAGATCACTTGGCTAACTTGGAAAACCATAATTCTCTTTCATGTCTATTTCTTAGTAGTTGTCATCAATCTGTTGGTCATTTTATTTGCAGAGATTCTAGGGGAGTTTGCGGAGTTTTTTTAACTTTACCCCCTTCTAATACAATAAAACATAAAAGAGTCCGACATGTCCAAAACATTATTCTACCCATCATTGTCAATATAAAAATAACAACATCTGTAGTATTAAGATATAAAAATAACTGTAGCAAGAATTTTCAAATCACTATATCTGCTAATTTATATTGCATAAGATTTGAATCTTAATATCACTTTAAATGGTGGTATTCCTACTCACTGCTGCTTCAAATCTGATAGTTAGTTATGCACAAAGATGTGAAGGAAACAAGAGTCGAACAATCACCATTTAACACATCGAAAGAAATTCATTAGTCATTATTTGTATTGTCCATCTCTTTTCCTCATCTCCGTCCGTTTAGATAATTATTAAACCCCATAAACATGCATTACCAAGTCCTAATCACTGATAATTCACATATGTCAAACCACCAAAGCATCATACCCATATTTAACAAATACAACCATGCTATGAATGGTTGTGAAGAAATATGATTAATTTCCATTAAGTTTCACAATATCATAAATATTAAGGGGGTTATATTAATTTAAAATAGTTGAAAATGCTCATGTTTATTACATTAAACGCATACATATACAATCATTTCGTACTTCCTTCAACAATCCCATCAAACAAAATATTTACAGGAGACATTATAAGATTATTTTAGGCCAACTTAAGGTCATAAGGTGGGTCTACGGAAAGATCAGACCCTTTAGATAGTCTCAGTATTAAAGACTAATTCAATAACTCCAACAATTTGCAAAATACACCAATCTCTCAAAAAAAATAGTAAATGTAGCCAAGTATCTAATTTAATAAATATATGAACCTACAACTCCCCTTCAATGACCCAAAATACTTTGATCTCCAGGTATAAAACTACAAATCAATAAAAAATGCAGGACATATGGGTATAAAACTACAAATCAATAATAAAAAATACAGCAGATGAGTGAACTCAAAAGAGCTTCTGAAAAATGTTTCGATTGCCAGCAATAAAAGAATCATCAAGTTTTTTTTTTTTTTTTTTGAGAAAATAATTGATAATTCGAATCTCATACAAAGGTACAAAGCGATCACTTATTTAACACATTAACCTGTATATTAAACAATGAACTCGGCACTGTATTGCTGCTGAAAAAAAGTACAACTATCATATCAAAAACGGGTAATATGTAGCAAGGAAAAACAGGATTACCATTGCTTTCACCATCAAACAGCAGGTAAATGAATTCAAGGTGACTAACCTTAATCAGACTAATAATTTTCTGCAGATTCCTAGAAGAATTCTGTACTCAAGTTGGTTGATCAAGAATCTCTGTTCCAACCCCTGTAATGGCCAACTTGCTGCATTAATGGTACACCCTCTATCAAGGCAGGAACAGGACGCTTGATTACCAAAAGAAACCTCAATGGCATTACTCGCTTATGTACTATTTTGTACCACATTGTACATCAGAGCAACATGCAAAAACCTGACAACTGTGTATAACAAAAAAAGGAGAGAAGCTCCACAAAATCTATGCACATCAAGATGACTGGCTTTTGTGGCAAGTAGGCACTAGGCACTGCAGCCCACTGGTGTAGCATATATAATCAATAATGCAACACACCAGTTGCATTATGTTCAAATGTCAAAACCCGGTAAGGCAAACTGAGTTGCAAAAGCTTCAACCCGTGCCCGGAGCTCAAGAATGTCCCTATTGCTCTCAAGTACCTTAGAAATAGTCTTCTGCAATTTCCCATGCTCCCTCTGCATCATGTTTGCAATTTGTGCAGCTCTAAAGAGAAAATCAGCCATTGTCTCAAAATCGGCCTCCAAACACCCTCTTGAAGTCATGGCGGGGGTACCTTCGTAATACAACATAAAAATCTCTCATAAGAATGCACGTCAATCAAATATCTTGAGCATACAAAACATAAAGATTCAAGCATATAAAATTATTGCTTACCTATCCTTACTCCTCCAGGAATTATAATTCCATTGTCGCCAAAAATAGCAATTTTATTCAAAGTAATATGACAAGCCTCACAGACCTTCTCGTAAAATTTACCTGCACACCAAAAAAATATGGGTATTGTTATTATATACAAAAACATAAGAACGAAACATCACTAGTTGTCTAGCTTGAACTATATGATTTAAGTATAATTTGTGATCACAGAAGTAGCTATCAAACCCAAAGTCAATGCAAGGTGCAGAAAACATGTGAACTAAATGAGTCTAGTTGACATGTTAGCACTTAACAAACAAATATGCAATCGGCAATCTACAGTCAAAATATCACACAATCATATAATACCTGTCAACCCCAGGGGCCTTAAATCCCAAAGTAATAAATGGTTATCGGTACCCCCAGTTACCAAGCGGCATTTTCTTCTCAACAGAGCAGATGCTAAAGCTTGAGCATTCTTCTTCACCTGTTGCATGTATGCCTTATATTCAGGAGTGGCCACTTGTTTTAATGCAATAGCAAGCGCAGCAATGTGGTTATTATGAGGTCCGCCTTGCAATGATGGGAAAACAGCAAAATTTATCTTTTCTTCAAAGTCATATTGATCACTTTCATGTCCCTGAGTAAGAAGTATCCCTCTCTTCCTTGGTTTTGTTCCCTTCCGATAAAAAATTATACCACCTCTTGGACCTCGAAGACTCTTGTGAGTTGTCGATGTAACAACATCACAATAATCAAAAGGGTTCACACACTCCTGCAAGGACCAGAAAACAATACTATTAAAGAAAATAACAAGTATTTGTATCTTCATATTAAAAGTGCACCATTTATTAGATATATGTGCAAAGGGCAATAATGGACTTAAACCACCCGTCCAGAAATTCCAGAAAATGACCAACTAGGATTGACTTGAAAGTATATTAAGAAATTAAAGTGAATAAGGACAAAACAGTATTCAGCTTAGCAGAAAATTTTATTAAAACTAGTAGACCACTATGGGATCCAGATAGTGATATCAAGTCTCCGACACTAAGCAGAATTCTCATAGTCCATGATCCACACTATTGACCAAAATAAAGGGAATCTGCCATTAAGTCAAACTGAAATCTATATGAGCATGTGTATTGGTGAAACATAAAAAATTAAAAAGAATCCCATTAAATCTCCTTTTCAACTGCGAAATAGTCATGTACAGGTATGAATTTAAAAAGAATGAATCACCAATATAGTTCTGGAAATTGTAGGGTGTTGTCAATTTGGTCTTTGAAGTTAACGAAATTATAAAATGGTCTCATAATTTAAAAAAGAAAATCGATTACATTGTCCTTAAAGAACAATTTCAAGGACTAAATTAACGGATCAAAAAGGACTACTATTAATGTGATCAATAAACTTCAATTTTAGGGACTAATTCAGAATATGTGTCAAGTCCAGATAGATAAACTCTGTTGCTTAGGATGGAATGGTAAAGAATCATATCATATCATCATAAAAAACTACTATAGTTCCCTAAATCACTAACTAACAACAACAATGAAGGAACACCAACGCAAGCCCTACTAAACTTTCAGAGTCAACTACAGACAATAAGAAATATTTCACACCTTGGCTGCAATTATCCCACTAATCTGAGCCATGTCACACAATAACACAGCTCCACATTTATCTGCAACATGTCTAAACCTAGCATAATCCCATTCTCGAGGATAAGAACTCCCACCACAAATAAGTATCTTTGGACGAAAATCAAGTGCCCTTTCTTCAAGCTTATCATAATCAATAAAACCCGATTGAGGATTAATCTTATATGCTAAACTCTCAAAGAATATTGAAGCCCCCGAAACTTTCTTCCCATTCGGAGTATAATATCCATGACTAGTATTCCCTCCAGAAGGAGTATCCAACCCCATAATTCGATCCCCAGGCGACAATAATCCAGTATACACAGCAAAATTAGCCGAAGTACACGAATAAGGCTGCACATTCACACCCCAACACTTAGGATCAAGATTAAAAGCCGCTAAAGCACGCTCGCAGCAAAGCGTTTCAATTTCATCTATATATTGATTTCCACCATAGTAACGTGCACCAGGCATTCCTTCAGAGTATTTATTCGTTAAATGGCTTCCAAGAGCTTCCATCACAGCCCTACAAACAAAATTCTCAGAAGCTATCAATTCAATCCCTTTGAATTGACGCTTTTTCTCTTTTTCTATAATCTCGTATATATCAGGATCAGCTACCTGTAACGGTTGATCACCCCACGATCGAACGGCGGCTTTTCGTGACTCGAGATCAAGTGGACGATCGCCTCGATCGGATTCCACGGAAGCTCTCTTGGTTGTGATTGTAGAGGATTCGGAATCTCTTCGTCTTTTGATACACATTGAATGGCCTAGAATACGAAATTCTTCAACTTCTCTATCATCCTCATCGTTGTTCGATTCGATATCGATAGCACTACCGTTTTCTTTCTCTGTTTGTGGTTCCATGAGCTGAAGAGGAACGGTGGGGACGGGGTTTGATGGATCGCGGAAGCTGGATTCGAGGTGGAGGGCGATGGAGTCGTCGGGAATCGGTGGACGGCGCGGCGGAGAAGCGTGAGAAGATGAGAAATTGAGAGATAAATTGGATTGATGGTGTGATAAATCCATCAAACACAAACAGGATTAGAAATTGAAGAAACGATGCTGCGATGAAATTGGGTTGTGCTTATGAAGATTATGAACAAAAACAACAGTGGAAGGGATAAGGGATTTTGCGGTTGTTGAATATGGAAGAATCGGTTAAAGAAGAAGAAGAAGAAGAAACCCTAACCCTAAATCGAAGAATTGAGTTTGAAGAAGAAAGGGTTGCTGTGCTGGGGGATGCACCTGGACAAGACGCGCAGATGATGCTTTGCTGTACTATTTTGGTCTAAGTGATGATGTGGTGCATGAATATTTCCTTTATTTCATTTTTTTTTTTTAATGAATCATTCATTTCATATTTTGCTTAGTACGGTAGTTGTATAAAAATTTGGTAAAAAACAAAATTGTACAAAATTAAGAAATTTATTTAATGATTTAGTCAAAAAAAAATATATTTAGTGATATATATATATATATATATATATATATATATAATGAGTCAAAGTTTAAGTGAGTTGGATTCTGCAATTCGTCAAAGTCAATGCATATTTGAGTCGACGAATGTTTATCGACGCACAGTTTTACGAATGAATTAACTTGTTGCTAACCAAGTCAGTATTTTTTAATGCAAATATAAAAAACATTTCTACATATATCAGTCAAATAAAATTACACCTTATAAAAATTTATAAAGATATTTCAAAAAAAAATTATAAAGTTGGTTATTTGTTTTGGTTTTTATAATAAATATTTATAAAGATATTTTAAGAACGAATTATATATATATATATCGTGATACAAGTTACTTACAATCATATAGCCTAAACAAGTTAGTTATTTACTTTAGTTTTTATTTTTTAAGGTTTTGGTTTTATTTTATGCGAAATACAAGTTACTTTAGCTTAACTAGAATTATAAAAACATATTTGCTTGGGTCGAGTAAAAAGGTCTTGAAAATTTTAAGATTGTTATTTTTTATCCTATGTTATTTTCGCGCATCCTATAAAATTTTCAAAAATGTTAATGGATTTTCGGATTATAAAATCTGAAAACATCCAAACTGAATTCAAATTTTATAATACGAAATATGATATGTATAATCAGCACTCGTAATTTCTCATATTTCAACAGTTTTAAATTTTTCTTTCAAAAGAAAAAAAAATAGTTTTAAATTTTGATTTTAAAAACAACTAAAAATCAAAGTAAAAAATGATAAAAATATGTCAAATAAAATCATAAATATATAAAAATACCATCAAAAAATTATAAAAATATAATAAAACTAGTGCAATTTTTTTTTTTAGATTTTTCTAAGAATATGAAAAATAAAATTAAAAATTAAAAAAGGGAATAAAGATGAAATTTTGAATTTTGAGGTGCAGACTCTCGTAAGAAGTCTTGCAATCCATGATTTTTTTTTTCTGATGATTTTTTTGGAGCATTCTAACGAAGTAGTCCGAAAATCGGATTTTTGACTAAGAAGAACTAACAATGACCTAAAACATAAGGATGAAAGTTAGGAAGATTAATATGATCCTTAAACTAGTTATCCATATTACAAACAAACACAAAATGTGTACTGATACAGTTCGGATTATATAATTCAAACTGTTTTTTCCTTAAAAATTGGTGTTTAGGGGATGTTCGGATTCTATAATCCAAAAACAGCAGGGAACATACCCTATTTTTTGAGGTTTTTTCGGCTCCCTTAGTATTAACCGATCAAATTCATTCCAAACCGAAATATTTATACTTGGACGTTTTTCATTATATGAATTTCTTATACATGTTTCATTAATTTACAACTATGTGACTATTTTCTAAACTTGTTTTTTAATAATGTTAACTTTTTTCCGTTCTTTTAAGAAATATTATTAATTTACAATTCTGTGACTATTTTCTTTATGTTACTTTTATTTTCTACTTATTTATCTTTTTTGTAACCTTATTTTATTATGAAATGTCATAAAATAATATTATATTTTCTTTAAAGAAAATGAAAAAATATGCAACAATGAAAATCGAAAACCAATCTAATCCAAACCGAAAAAATTTAGAACGGTATTGATTGAATTTGATTTTGAAACCAAACCAATTGGATAAACAAATAATAAAATCAAAAAATTGGATGAGGTGGTTTTTCTAACTAAAATCGACTCAATCCAATCCGCGAACGCCCCTGCATGATATAATAAAATCACCGTACACATCTTTTGTTTTCTATGAACTATCTCCATTACAACGCTATTATTTAAAGGAGTAATGTTATTTGAACAACCATTTGGTTGCCAACCTATAGGACAACCATAATTTACAAAGACAAAAGGCTTAAATACGATAACCGTCCCTGTAATTTGG
Source organism: Medicago arabica (assembly GCA_946800305.1). Lineage (NCBI taxonomy): Eukaryota > Viridiplantae > Streptophyta > Magnoliopsida > Fabales > Fabaceae > Medicago > Medicago arabica. The sequence goes on along the minus strand of OX326971.1, from coordinate 758,620 downwards.
TTCACTTTTGATTTTCGTTCCTGCATAAAAAAAATTAAAAAAAAATCTCTGCAATTTTTTTTTTGTTTTAAAAAGTTCCCTGGCCCCACTATTCAGCTGAAGTAGCATGGTTTTGGCCACGTAGCACTTGCTGACTATGCAACTTTTGCCAAGTGGCGTTAACGTAGCATGCCACATAATATTAAATTTGAAAAAACATTTTTGAAATTAAAAAATCTAAAAATAATTTATAAAAAAAAATCATTAAAAATTTTTTAAAATAATTCGATTATATATTTTTAAAAAATATATATTTTTTAAATATGAAAAAAATGCAAAATCATTTTATTAAATAAAATCTGAATATAAATTTGATAATAAAATTGTCAATATTTTTAAAAAAATTGAACATATAATTTTCAGATTTTTTTCAAGAACTTTTTTTTATTTTTTGAAAATTTATTTTCTTGTTCTTCTGCAAAAAATTTAATTTTTTTAAAAAGAAAAAACTTCAAAAATCAAAATTTTCAAAAACTTATTTTTATGACAAAAAAAACCGTTAAAATTACATTTTTTTGAAAATAAAAGTGAAAGCTAAATTTTCGAAAAATAATTTTTTTTGATTAGAAAATTATATATTAAAAATTTTCTTATCATATTTTACTTTCCAAAATTTTATTTCCAGATTTAAAATGTGCCAGTTGATATGCATTCAATGTAAAATGTGTCATTAATGACCTGTAATCTTCACCCGCTTATAATTGAACCGAATTACGCCAGTTTAACAAGATTATCGGATAATATGACATAATCGATCAAAATTACACAAAAACATTGTTTTTCTCACAATCACATAATCACACATAATGATCCAAACGGTCCAAATTTCACAAATTCGTCGGTAATGAATATTCTGAGGCACCGTCAAGCTATTTGTCATGTCGATAACTTTTTTCTTCTCCTCCACATTAAGTCTACCCGCAATAAGGTATCCGAATAACTTTTCATCTAAGTCATGGTTGTGCATTCCACAAATCATTGCAAGCCTCCAATCATTTGTATCCTTATCAAAAAAACCTTTCAACCTAAACGGACAATTACATTTCCTTGAACCGATGCCTTCAAGGTTCGGTTCCTTCCTCGTCTTAGGTGGCTTGTATATCCCACTTCTTTCACATTGCATCGTCAAGTACGGCCTTTTTAAAACGGATTTATCTATACCAACACTAAATCCGACCCTTACCCCTTGTTGACGAACCCAAGCAAGTAACTCTTCTCGCTCTCTCCATCTTGCATTTGTTGTAAAAAATGAGGCGGTGTCGCGACCTTCGCAAAGAACACCAATAGGTACCGGTTTAGGTTCTTCAATTTTACCAACGCGAGCTTGAAATGGAATTTTGACTTTAAACGATTTCAAATTAACGGTTGGTTTGACATCGCCGAAAGCTTCATTTTTGGTCGGTTTCGGTTCAACATCATCACCCGCGACATTGTCAATTATCTCCCTATATATCTATTGAATAAAAAAAATTACAAAGTGAAATTAAATAAATTACTTATGGAGCAAGCTAACCAAGAACAAAAGTGGCGCAAAAAATTCAAAAAACAAGATTGTACAGTGGCGTGCCTTAAGTCACGCATCACATGAATTCAGAATTCCTGCGTGACTTAAGTCACGCAGCCTTTAACACCTGCGCAAGTTAACTTGCGCACCAAGCCCTACCCTACGAAAATCAGACGAGCCAAACACAAAAATCTGCAAAATGAGATGAGTTTTGATGATACAATACCTGATATTTGGTGCTTGATGAGCGTAGAAACTTGCTTCCTGACGATTTGGGATGATGATTTTGACCCAAAAATTCGCACTTTTTGGGTTTTTGAAGGTGGAGGGAAAGAAAATGGTGATTGAAGTATGAACTGATGAGTTTTGTACGAAAACAATAATGCCACGCAACTTAACTCGCGTTAAGTGGCACAACGTTACTTAAGTTGCTCAGGGTAAAATTAAAAATCATGCTGGTCGCGAGTGTTTTGTGCCTAGAGTATAACAGTATTCAAAATTCTTTCCTCCCACAATTGGAAAGAAAAGCTATCTCATTATACCAATAAATTTGATCAACTTCCCGTTTATGCCCTTTTATAAAATGTTTGCACAGTTGCATGTGTATTGTTCAAATTTTTGTTAAGGTATTTTTTAGTAGAACAAATTTTCGTTAATTTATTGTGTCGATATTTAATGAATGTTGTGTAAATTTGTTGTTTGTTTGCCCAGTCTCTTTAGGCTGGTCCTCTTTTTTGTTGGTCTTGGATTAACCATTGGTTTGGGTTCTTTTTAGCTCTTTGTTTTTGCCTCATTGGATTCAGGCATTAGTCACCCCGAATTTTTTTTTACCCCTTTTTATTCCTTTTTAATATTATTCTGACTTTAAAGAATTTTTTTTTATTGCAGTAAAACTTTGTCCCGTTAATTTTTTTTCATTTGCGAGTGTGTGAATTTCTAATGACTACTCTCATTTCGTCTATCATTAAAAGAAAAATTATCTCACTTCCATTCCTTCAAAACATTTTTTTTTTATCCATGTTGTTGTTGTTAAACATAACTGCCACTGCTATCGTGTTGATATATGATCTATCATTATCAAAATCTCTTAATATATCCGTGTATATCTTATCCTTAATTTATTTTGTGAGAAAAAGTTAAAACAATACTAAAACTAATATGAATATGAATGCATTATTTAATTTTTGGTTCCTTGTTATAAATTGGTTGGCTGAAATAGAATGTTAACTCCCAGCATACTCATACGGCTAAGTTTACAAGTTGTAACATTCAACGTTGGTACGTGATCATAGACGTGGTTGTTCTACACAACTTATTTAAAACAAAAACTCAGATCATGCATCAAACTTGAGGTCCACCAATCAGGCAGCATCAAAATTTAATGTTGTTATGGACATATGAGTAATCTTATTTTGTCCTCAGCTAACATGAACATACCGCATATCACAGCTGAAATTAGTATATTTGTTCTCCACGTCTCGTGATAAACTAACTTACTCTTTTGTTTTCTTTTTCTTAATATTTGTCCTTTTTTTTTATAGTGGCCAATGTTTAAAATATCGATTTTTTTTAAATAGACGAGATAAATCTCTACCCTCGGTCGATTTTTTACATAAACAAGAGTTATAAATCAAACAACTAATTACTGAAGTGATTTCTTGTTAAAAAAACTTACTTAAATGAATTTTTATTATTTTTTTGTTATAAAGGTTCAAAGTTCGGAGCATCATTGTTAGTGATAAATTAACTTATTCTATCAAAAAATTTGTTAATCAGTGTTCCAAGGATAATATTTAAGGATGTCAAAAATAATTTTTTTTTATTAAAAACAACAACTTTTTTATTTTCATAAAGTTAAACATTTCATTGTTTTACTAATTTTGGATGCATAATTTTTATATTAATCTAGACATGTCTAATCATTTACTTTTTTTTTTGAATAATAATCATTTACTTTTTTTAATCAAACTCAAGTGTTTACTTTTTTTCCTATGATACGGTGTTTACTTTTGTTTTTTAATCATCAACTACATATATTTTTTAATCATATAGTTGCCACGTATGACAAAACAATAACCCCTGAATTGCGGGCCCCAAGCCCAGCGGGTTTTATGGTTGAAGATAACAGGAGAGTCTTCAGCAGCACGTGTTTTTAGACTTTAGTGGTAGTCTCATGCAGGCTTACGTATTTACTTTCACAATTTTTGGAATGATACTTCTTTTTTACAAAAACAATAGAAATAGAAAGACAACGAAAATAAGAACACCAAGAAAGCATTAGAAAAGTTGTTTCAAAAATTATTTTAAGATGGTTGTACATTTTTTTTAAGAGGCAAAAATGAAATATATTAATAATAACAAAGTCGTATCTTCAACATAAGATGTGTCAACAAATGGGTAACAGTGCAGGATATGGAGAGAGGTGGTTGGGGCGGCGGTGGTGGTGCCTGAAGATGGAGGAGGCGCCTTTTGGCTTGGGAGGAAGAGTTGGTGTCCGAGCGTGCAAATTTATTGCATAATGTTGTTTTGCAGGATAATACTTTTGACAAGTGGAGGTGAATTTTGAAACCTATTCATGGTTATTTCGTGAAGGGTGTTTACATTTATTTGTCGACGGTACCTGCCTCTATTGACCACGGAGTGTCAGTGTCGGAAGGTGTGTGGTAGAAACAAGTCCCTCTCAAGGTGTCAGTGTTCACTTGGCGGTTGCTTCGAGATCGATTACCAACTAAAGATAACCTCCTCCGAAGACGTATCATTCAGCAAGAGAATTATCTTTGTATCGGTGGGTGCGTTTCAGGTGAAACTGCAGATCACCTCCTTTTGCAGTGTGATTATTTTGGCGTGGTTTGGTATCGTATTTACCAATGGTTAGGAATTTCAATCACAGCTCATGCGTCCACTGTAGCACTGATGACAGTCAGTCATTCGTTATTTTTAGCATTATTTTCATGATATTTTGAGTTCACAAGCAAGCTTAAGCAGCAAGAAAAGCAAGAAAAGCGAGAAAAACTAAAGAAACTGAAAAAAGGTAATCGTGTCACGATTACTACAAAACGTGTCACGATTTGGAGCTTTCAGGAAACATGCATTCTGCCAAGGAAAATCGTGCCACGATGACCAAATCGTGCCACGATTTGAAGAAACCCTAATTTAGTTATTTATTTTACAAGACAAAATCGTGCCACGATTCTAGGCGAAATTTTGTGCCTATTTAAGCTGAAGGCTATTCTGAAAACAAGGGTTACGAATTGGAGAGAGCAAAGTGCGATTTTGAGACCTAAAGACGGCTAGGAGGGCAAATTCTTCAACCTTCTATCAGTTCATGTATGTTTTGATTCCATTATTGATTATGCTATTTGTAAACTCGATTATGAGTAGCTAAATCTCTTAGAGATTAGGTCTGAGATGAATCTTTGTAACTCTAATTGATACATGTTGTTGTGAAACTCTATTTATTGTGAATGACAAACTAGTTTTTTATTCAATTCAATTGTTCTTAATGCTTTTTATATCCTGATCAAATATAAACATGATTTAGTGAGAATGAATGACTACTGACCCTAGCTTTCAACTTAGACAGAATTGAGTTGTTCTAATAAACATGGTTAGTCTAGGAATGGATAATCGTTTATTAGTGATAATAGGTTAACGTTCATAAAACCTTCAAAGATTATTAGACCACCTAAGAAATTAGGGGCTGTAGTTTGAGAAGAGTCTCCTAAGTCAAGGGATTGATTAGGGCTATTTTGTTAACTATTGTGGGACTAGAAAATCATTCATAAAAATAGGTGCAATATACCAATTAGGGGAACTTAGATGATTCGAAAGACCTGATCTCATCTCTCTTCATATTTTCTAACCAAATCTATATTTTCTTACTGAATCTATATTTGCTAATGGAATCTATATTTTCTAACCGAATCTATATTTTCCGACTGAATCTATATTTTCGAACAGAATCTTTATTTTATGTTCTTTAATTTTATGCAATCAAATTAAATCTACTGCCTAGGGCAAACAAAATAATTTATACATCCTAAATATTTACTTTATTTCTAAATTGAGATTAACACAGTCCTCGTGGATACGAACTTATTTTATTACTTCGATAGCTTTTGGTACACTTGCCAAAATTCTATCAAGCACATTTCCATCAGTTTGGTCAGTTAGCAGGACTACCAAGAGTGGCTTATTCTTATTTGACAGTAATATGGCATGCTAGTGTCTGGACTATTTGGAAGGAAAGAAACAATAGGATCTTCAATCAAAGGAGCGGCGAATTGGAGCAGCTAGTAGACAATATCAAACCGTTGTCTATTTCTTGGCTAAAGGCCAAAAGACCTACTCTCGCTTTCAGTTATAACGACTGGTGGCGGTCTCCGTTGATTTGTATGGGTGTATCGATCTAGTTTTTTTTTTCTGTTTGTTCTTCCTTTGTGTTAGATTGTGGAAACAGACTTTTGACTGTGTTTTTTGGTGGGTGATTTTCCTTGGCACACCTTGTGCGAGGTGAATCCTCTCTTGTGATTTAATATATTCCATTTTGGTTTGTTCAAAAAAAACATAAGATGTGTCAAAAGAGTGCAATTAAAGTTCACAAACAAGGTCAAAAAGTTAGCCAATGCTCAAATAAGCGAACGGACATACCAGTCAGTTGTGACCCCCTAAAAACGAAAACAACATTAGCGACCTTCATCCACCAATACGAATGAATCTTGACTTTTTTCAACAAGTTACAAATATTGGTTTCCTTGTTTCTAAAATGTCTATTATTGCTACAAATATGGTCGTACAAATATTACTTTTGTTTTTTTAATCATTAAAGTCATGTTATACGTTTTATGGGTATTTTAATCTAAGAAGTTCATAAGAGAAAGTACACAAAATTATTTGCTTTTTAACAAGATCCGGTCTTAGCTAAGAACTTGGGTATCAATGAGCTTGTTTGTTCTTTAATTCTCTTCTCTGCATCAACCTTATCAACGATCCGTTTGTGAAGTTAGGGGCAGAGCCACCATCTGGCGACTTCGGACACTCGTCTGAGCTCAATCGATACTTTGTTTATATTTTGTCTAACCCAATATGTCATTAACACATTTCAAAAAATTGATCAAACTCAATTTTTTCACATGCGCGTGCACAAAAATTCCTGACTCTGTAATTTTTGTCCTAAGTTTAATAAAACTTCTGGCTCCGCCACTGTATGAAAGTACCATGTCCATGTTAAGCTAATTCAAGACATTAAAGATCTTGTTTAAAGTAGTGTAACTATTTGTTATACTCTTAGTGTTTAATTTTTTTGGCAAAACTTGGAGAGTGATCAACGTCTGATCTATCAACTTATGACTCTCATGTGATTTGCAATCTTTTCTCAGAAATGATGATTTAGGAACTTTAAAAAAAATACGAATGTATAACTGAAATTAAGACTATCTCATGTTCACATTTGTTTATCTCTGCTCATTATTTTTGTTCCAAAAGATAAAGAAAAGAATGCTGCGACAAAAATGGTTATGGCTGTATAAATACAATTGATTTTTCAAAAAAATTGTATAGTGAAAATTTATCTCTTTATTACATGGACCACTAGATCCATGCATCCCATCCTATATGCCACATAGGTTACCTACTTCCTATAATGCTGTAGAGTCGTGCACACGTGCGAGCGAGTGAGATAAAGTAACAACAGTGGATGGATATGCCTTCTGGGTGACGTGGCAGAGTAGAAGAAAGCTTCACATCTTTTCATCGTGTCCTACAGAATAAAGGAAGGAACTCCTTCAAAGCAAAAACAACGAGTTCTTGTAATTACGATGATATCCTTGCCAATGTTACCCCTATTCTATTGGTGGACCATAAGTACCACATTTTTCCAAGTAAAGTCAAATGCAACTTGAATAGGTAGTGTAAAATATTTGTAGGGGCTAGGGATCATGTGAATCCAATGGCAGCTTATAAGGTTTGAAAAAGGAGAAGGTTATTTTCAAGTTCAACAAGGGAGCCATATTTGACATGGACCAGGACCACTAACTGTAACAATAATAAATTATGAAACCAAAATAAAAATATTAAATAAATTAAAAGACCAAATACTCAATTTAGCTTTCACAATAAGGCATGTGGCTCTTTACAAGATAGAATTGAAATATTTAAGAACGTCTATAATATTGATATTATTGAGTTTTTTAGACAATCAAATAATGCCCTACAGCATAATTTCTCATGACGTGCGTTTATGCATAAAGTTGAACAACACTCTTACTCAAAAGGAAGGCATGGATCGTGATTAATTATAAGTCCTCATCACCCTTATCTTTGTAGTTTCGTTTCATTCATGCAAAGATGAGGTGGCCACATGATTTAGTGGTGTAACACCTTTGCTTTTCATGATGGATATCGATGGTCAAATGTTTTCTCAAATATTTGCTAGTTACCACAAAATTACACGAAAAATTAATGGTGGACACAGTGTGATATCTGTAGTTTAGTTGGGTATATTACACTCATCCAATCAATCAAGGATCTGTCTTATTTTGATGTTAATTTATTTTAAAATAAATAAATGTCAAGTAAATTTTACCTATTCAATATTTTTTTTTGAAAGACCTATTCAATACCTGTAATTGCAAAAAATAGAATACTATTGGTCGTATTAGCTACGTAGTGAATTGTCTTGATGAATATTTTTAAAATATCAATTTTTTTTATAATTTCTACTAATACATGTTTAAAGATATTGAATGACAATTTTTTTTTAAAAATATTTGGACGGAAGAAGTATTTTTTACGCTAATAAATGTTAAGGTGCGTTGATATCCGAGAGTTCACCAAGATCATGGTTGGTCTCAACTCTTTCATTGTGGGATTTTAACACACATATGACATATCACAACATCTCTCTATCAAGCATGGGACTCTCCGCGTTGATAATCCAACACTGTAAATCTCATGTTCCGCCAACAAGTTGAATCAAGACTCTAATACTTGTGCTGGCTGTGAGGGGAGTCTCTTGGATCATTACGTTGAGTTACTAACAACAACAAAAGTAAGTTAGACACGTCTTCACGCAAAGCTTTAAATCAATGAATTTATAAACCATTTTATTATATGTTGTTCAACGTAAACTTTTCCATCTAATACGAGATTTAACATGTACTTAACATATCACAACTCAAACAAAAGTCAAAATAAGTTTAGTACCTTTTTGGATACATAACAAATGAGTTGAGTGTTAAGTTTTTATACGAATGACACGCATGGAATATACATTTTCAATTCATCAATCGGAATCGGAATCGGAATCAGAATCACAGCAAACCCGTATCGTAAGCTAGCTAGAGCTTAGACGACTTTGTTTTGGGATTGGAAAAGGAAATATACCTGCCAATAGTTTCATCGCCCATTTATCCTCCACGCATTTTTTATGATACAGACACAATTGATTGGCTTTGGAAAAAATTGGTACACCAATGCGTATACAGGAATGACAAGTATATGATACGAGAGATAAATTGCCTTGCACCCAAAGTATAATTTTTCTTTTTGACGCATAGGTATAAATTGCCTTGCATCCAAAGTACAATTTAAATTATGTTATAATAATGTCATTTTAACTGCTAAAATAGATTAATTTTGACACAATCAATCATATATATATATATACCTATAAAAATAAAGATCGTGTTAAGAAGACTATCAAATTTTTTTCGAAGGAAGAAGACTATCAATTTTTAAAATTTTAAGATAATGAATGTAACATTTTTAAGATAATTTTTTTGACGGAATTTTCAAGGCAAAATTAATTTTTTAGATTTGTTGAAAATGTCAGACATTATGATAATGTAAAACTTCGTACGCCAAATATATATACGAGGGTGAAATTGACAGGAAATATTTTATAAATATTAGATCTTTTTGCTAAACTCTCTACAACGTCCCAATCTTTTTACTAGTGAACTACACCTCACATCTCAATCTCTTTATCATTGAACCACACCTTTATAGTCGAACTAAATTCTTTCTAAATTATTTTGAGAAATACTGCTCTTATAAATAAACTGTAATTAAATAATTAAATGCATCATAATATTACTAAAGTAGTACAGGACTGCATATTTGCCCTAATTAACCCCTTTGCAAACTCCGTCATTTACAACTGAAACACCACTGATGGGAAAACCCTAATTTATGAACTTTGATGCATGAATTACTCTATTTCCCTTATGTTTGCATCCTTTCATTTTCCATAGAATGGGAGCCATGTTGGAGAATTTAAATGAGAAGCCTGCTGCAGCACGTTATTTTTGCTCAGGGATCAATGTCAATTGGTTTTGAAACTGCAAAATGGTCAAGAATACCACCGGCCCACCACGCAAATTGCCAATAGGAGATATGTTTCACCTGACACAACAGAAGAGCAATTGGAGCCATACAATTTTAGAATAAAACAACTTCTTCTTCCTCCCTCTCTCCCATACGACCTCTTCTTCCTCCCTCTTTCAATCCATTTTTATTTCTCTCTTCATAAACCCATACTCCCTCTCCCTCTCTTACCCATATGACAGCTTCTTCTTCCTCTCCTCCCAGTCAATTTTCGTAAGTAGTTTTAGGTTTCAATCTCTTCTGAATTTAGTTATGATTTTGTGCAAATTTGCTTATTCCTATGATTTTCTTGCTGGATTCAATTGTGCATATAAGATTCAATTTGATTTCGGTTATGTTTGCATCCTTTGATATAACTTTGTTCTGATGTTGTTCTGTTTAAGGCGGGCTTGAACATGCATGTTTAAGTTGTAGTATTTTGATTGTTGTGTGCTTCAAACTTAGGTGCCTCTACAAGTGTTATTTTTGTCAATTTTATTTAATGTCAATGTGGTTTGCAGGTTTTGTTCTGATTTATTTAACAGTAACTAACATTTCATTTTCATTTTATTTTTGCAGGTTAATTTTCTAATGGAAAGGTAATGTATTGTTACTTTAATTTTTGGAGATCCATTGCCTATTATGAGTTTTCTTTTTATTAGAAACTTTCATTGTTTATATTATTATTCCATTCTTTTGAGTGTAATTTTATTCCACGATTTATACCTTTAGGGTCTGTTTGGTGGTCAGGATATGGAGACAGGATATAATACATTAATCATATCCTGCTTAAATCTCATGTTTGATGCACCAAAGGGATAGGATAAAATAAACCATTTTTCTATCCTATCATGACTTTCTTTTGTAATTTCTATCATGATATAGACTGAGTTAGAAATTATTCTGATGAGATTAGAAGATCACTCCTTAATTATTATCTTGATATTCTGCCATTTTTAAAATATTTTCATTTTTAAGATAATGATTGCATGATTTTCTATTGTAATTAATAACATGTTATTTTTATAGTATTTAATTAATTATGAGAGCAATTTTTTCATTTAATTCTAATAATATCATGTTTGTTATCATGTGAGCATCAAACACATGATAAGATAATGTTTATCATGTTCTTATCATATCCTATCTCTATCCAACTTTATATCATATCATGTCTATATTCTATCCTAACCATCAAACGGGCCCTTATGATGTTTTATTGTTACTGTTGAAAGGTGTTTATGGTGATTAATGATTTCTGATTGTTGGTTATTGTTAGTATGCAAAGTATTTATCCTCTTGATTAGTTTTTAACATTATGTGATTGACAAGTGATACTTACACTAAGCTATATTTTGCTTGCTCGGTATATATGTATCCTCCTGTGAAATATATAATTGAACAAAGTAATTTTTTTCTTCATCAGATTGTTAGAGTTACTGTTGGCACATAATCAATCTTGAAAGGTTGAGATTTTTTAAGTAACTTGCTTAACTAGCACTTTTGCTTCCCCAAAATATGCCTAACTATCTCTCGTTTTAATGTTACATAACCTTTGGGTGATAGCAATGAAGACAAAGGAGTAAAACAAATAAACTTCGTCATTGTGTATGGTCAAGCAATATGCAACGGATGAGTTCTCTTCTCTAATACAATAATTATTGATGTTGAATAGGAGTGTGTAGTCCAATTTGAGTGATGGTTTTGGTTCTTATAATGAATGATTGTTGTCGACTTTGAGAAATTGAACCATGTTTGGTGTTTTTCTTAATGCCAATGTATTTTTTGATGAATAATGATCAAAGTCTCAAGCAATTCTTACATATCTTAACCTATTTTTACTTTTAGCATTTTAAATTTATTTATCAAATTGAAGTTTTGTAATCCTTTGCTGTTTTAGATTTTATAGTTTTTCTCAAGATAAGTTTTTGCTAGACCATTTATTTCCTGATTAATTATATAGTAACAGACAAGAGAAAACTGTCACACTAATTATTTGCTAATTGGCCTGCAATTTTTATGATCAAAATTTAATACAATTGGAAGATGCTTTGTTTTGTTACTTGAACTTCATTAATACAAAAATGCCGCAATACAGTATATTCACTTTCTTATCTGTTTGATTTCACCATTCAAGTACAAATATTTAGAATCAGGGATTTAAGTAAAACTAATATGATATTTTGGTAATTGTTAGTGGAAATAGAAAGCATAATACTAGAATACTAAAAATGGTTAGAGTAACAACTTTCCTAGCTTCAAGTTATATCTGTTAAGCAAATACTAAACATGGTTTTGTGCTTCCTTTTATTTACTGAATTTTATTTATAACATAAAGTAGCACTTTAATTTGAATGCATATCTATATTATATGATGGAGAGAAATTGATAATTGAGGGACTGAATTATATAAGATAAGGAATGGAAGTTATCTTGCATTAACTTATTTTCGTAGCATTCTAGGTGTGTATTTATACTGAAAACCAAGGGCACTATGTAAGTTTGACACTGAGAATGAAAGTTATGGTTCACAAATAATCTAAGCTTTTGTTTCATTTTGTAATTGAATAGGAAAGGGCGTACATGATGCTGAGAATGCATAACGATGGAAGCGATTATGAAAGTTGGGAGGGTGGGAGCTATTTGCATGACGATGGAGATGATTTTGACGATCTACGTGATGACACTGATGTGGATGACGATGAAGACGATGACAATGAGGAGGATTATGAAGATGAAGACGAAGACGCATTTGACGTCCATGATTATGCCAATGTTGGAGACCGTGAGAATAATCTCGTCATTGAATTTTACCCGGAGTTGTTTTCAAGCGATGATGCCTATGCAAGAGCATTACAGGAGGCTGAAGAGAGGGAAATGACAGCTAGACTGATTTCTCTTGTTGGGATACATGATCGTAAGTTTTCTTTGTTGTGAGTGTAAATTCGGTGGAATTTAGTCACACTTTTTTCAAATTATATAGTTAGAAGATAAATGCTCAAATCTGATTCTATTAAAGAATGATTTAGATACTTTCTAGAAGTTGGATTTCATGTTCTTCTTCCTTCCATCGTTCCACCCTTGCTTTGGATTTATGTTTGGGTAGTATAACCAATTTCAAAGGCATGTACTTTTATTACTATAAAAATAATTTTAGTATTTGCTAAATATGTATATGATAACACTCAAGGTGATTCATGTTGAGTATGTGATCCCATATGCGACTCTTTTTTTCAACTGTGATTGTTCGTTAATCACTTTCCTTGCTTTGAGTTTCGGTTCTTTTATTTCTTTCTTACAGTATGCGATTCCTTTTTGGCAATACTCTTGAATAATCTATACTTAAAAGTTTTAGTTTGCTTCTTAGGTAGAAATACCCTGCAACAATGAGACAAATGTGGAGGTTTGAGAGGTCACTCACCAAATGAACACATGCATTTAATAAGGTAAGTTTAATTGAATATCGGTTTGATTGTCACAACATATTATGTTTAGTCTATTTGCTCACAAAGTTTGATTTATAATGAAATTATAGCGGTGCAATCTTGCAATATGATTGGGGATTCATGGCTTTTCATATTGCTAAAGCATACTAAACAGTTTTGTTCATTATACAACTTTGGTCGCAGATAAACTATACACTGGAAATTGCATATTTTTTCTTCTGAATAATGCAGATTTTGTGGAACACATTGGCTTGGTGTAGGTAGTGTAGCTGCTGGTGCACGGAGGAGGCAGGTCTTTATATTGATATTAGTTTCTAACTAAATGACATATAATATGCTTTTGTTAGTTTCTGCTGTCAATATAAATGGTCTGATGGCCATGATATTAATTCTATGGCAGATACATTAAGTATTTCATACACTGTGAGTTGTAAAGGTGATCAATGGGTGAAATACTGGTGATTGTTTGTTTCAATGATTATAAATGATATGTGTTCCTTAATTATGGATTGTATCTTTATCAATTGTATTAAGCTATCATTTGCTTTTCTTCAATAGTGTGAGATGCATCCCTTTATTTTATGTATGATTCAGTGTGGGAAAATTCAAGCTAGCATACACAAAAAATTGATCTCACTTTTTAAGGATGACATGGAGGAGGGTTCAAGTTATGTGTTCGAGCATATTATAGTTGGTTCCAATGATAATGCTTATAAGAGCATCAATTATGCATTTTATATGTTTGCCAAAAGACAGAAGCTACTAACCATTTCTAATGTAGTTTACCAAGAAGTTTTTCAAAATATTAGGTAGTTGTTTTTTACTCCAATTCACATTATACTTATTGTGTAAGTCAACTATGTTTTGCTTCATTCCCTTTTATTTTTTACTTCATAATTGCCTCTGAACTGATTTTCTTCTATTTTATGATTAATGCATTGTTATAACATTACTAATGTAATGTCTTCGTTATTGACCCGTGCGATAGCACAGACCAACGATCTAGTTTTTCTCTAAAATAAAATAATTTCACATTTACAAATTAAATACATAAAAAACAATAGAAACAGAACTCTGAGTAAAAGTAGATGACATTCCAATTTCCTAATACTAGTAAAGAAAAAATGAAAAAGTAATGTCAAATCGAGAAGGTAGTGGATTGGGGCCACATGGGTAACAATGTAGTAAAAAAAAAGTCTCAAGGGTATTAAAGTCCAAAAGTCGTAAAATTAAAAGAGTGCCGTTGTGATGTCCTTGCTGACGTGTCGAATACCCTTAATTTCTCAAAATTAATTAATTAATAACAGTATTAAACGTGATTACACGCATTATAAACTAAACCCAAACTCGTTTATTATAAACCCAAACACGTCCTTCACCTTTTTTCATTTTATAAAAAAACTCTCTCTCTTACTTTCTCCCTCAAGAAACTCAAAACAACAAAGCTCTCTCTCGAAGCTGGTTTCACTCGTCACAACGTTTCTCTTTTCAATTGCTTCCAATTCAAAATATTTCACCGTTATTCTTCTTCTTCTTCTTCTCTCTCTCTATATATAAATCAATCATCAACCACATCGATTTTTTCCATTTTTGTAATCGTTACAATTAATTTTTTTTTCATTCGTACGGTATAATTTCTTCATCGCCGTCGTCGCTCCGTTACGGAATACGTTTACCGTCACGGAGTTTGTTACGATCGTTACTTCGTTGAATTGTTATGGCGGCGGGAGTGGAATTACCGGAGGGTAAAAACGGAATTGTGATGGAATTTCTAATCGGAGATGATGAATCTCTGTCATCGCCGGTGAGGTTACCGAAACGACTCCGACGAAGGCTTCTTGATACGGAGTGTAAGTCACCGAGTTCGGTGGAAGAAATCGAAGAAAAACTTCGTCATGCTCAAATTCGTAGACAGGTGTTTTTACAATTCCTTTCTAAAACAAATTAACTTTGCGTGTTTCGTTTGTTTGGTGAGAAAGTTTCGGAACTTCAACTTCAATATTCAACTTTTCTCCTTAATTACATAGTTAACACGTGTTATTATTACTTTGATTTTCAACCACAAAACAGAGTAATTACTAATTAGAGATTAATCTCTATTTACTTACAGAGTTTTTATTTTTGATTATATATTTATCTTTATTTTTCATTTGCGTATGCTTTGATAGTTTCTTCTCTTTTAAGGCAAATTATTTCTTTGTTTTTTGTTTTCGTTGTTTTCTTCTTTTTTAAGTTTTTTTATTTTTTTAAAGTCTTGTTCTATTGAGTGCAGAAATACTATGAGAAACTTTCAAGCAAGGCACGTGCAAAGCCAAGAAGTCCTTCACGATGTTCATCTCAGGATGAGGATCTTGGTCAGCGATTAGAGGCAAAGTTGCAAGCCGCTGAACAGAAGAGGTGGGTTCCATGCTTTGGTTTTGCTCTTATGAAGCACGGACAATGACACGTCGACACTAGTAAAATTTGAAAAATTGGATTAATTGAATGTAATCACAAGTGTTATACTGACATGTGTAGGACATGGGACACACTTACCATCAGAAGTGCTATGGTTATGCATCTATTTAAATAGAAACACACTAAATGCATTTACATTTATGTAGCACATACAAGTGCTCTAAGTTTGCATTTGAATTCTTTTAAAGATAATGTCCTCGTGAGCTTAGCTCAGTTGGTAGGACAATGCATACTATATGCAAGGTCCGGGGTTCAAAGATCGGCCACCACAAAAAACAAAAGAATTCTTTTAAAGAAAGTATCAAATTATAAGATAAGTATTAGACCTATTTTTAGATTCAAATGCACTTTTTTCTTTGGTAAAAAACATAATTAGGGAGACATTATCTGTTTCTTATCTGATCATAAAATAGTAATTTTTTGGTGTTCTAGATGGAAATTGACTGTTGGTCTTTTTCTTTATCATTGGTCAATTATGTTTATTTGATAAAACTAATAACTTCTCCATTTATTTATTAGCTTGTACTAGTTGTTTGTTTTACATCCTTTTGTTTGAGAAGTTTAGATAATGTTTAGAAACTTGATCACAAACTTCTGAAATTTGATGGTCAAATCAATTGAAATACAATTGTCCAATCATAGAAAAATTTAATTCTATTCAGATGCAGTTATTTAACATGATCTTATTTTTGTATCTGATTGTTTATTGTATGCTTTATCTGTTCCATTGATTCTCAAAGAATGAAAGACTTGTTTATTTCTTTCTTTTTCCAATCGATATGATTTTCTGCTTTCCTGATAGGTTGAGCCTTTTGACGAATGCCCAGATGCGCTTAGCTAGGCAGGACCAACTGCGTCAAGCAGCGAAAAATGGAGTTGAAATGCGCCATGCAAATGAGCGCGTGAAGCTTGGGACAAAAGTGGAATCACGTGTTCAGCAGGCTGAGGCTAATAGAATGCTTATTCTAAAGGCTCGCAGGCAAAGAAGAGCATCTCTTAGAGAAAGATCATCTCAGTCATTGATGAGGAGAATGACTCGAGAGAGCAAATACAAGGAGCGTGTACGTGCTGCAATTCACCAAAAACGAGCTGCCGCTGAATCAAAACGACTTCAGTTGCTGGAAGCTGAAAAGAAGAGGGTGCACGCTAAAGTCTTGCAGGCAAGACATGTGGCGAAGTCTGTATCTCACCAGCGTGAGATTGAGAGAAGGAAAAAGAAGGATGAGTTGGAAGATCGATTACAAAGAGTATGTGTTAGTTTTTGTTATTGTTTTTTTGTTTTATTCAATGCTTCAAAAATTACACATGTTACATGGCGGTCTTAGTGGAGCTTTTTGTAACAAAGTCTCCAAATTTTATATCGAGCAGGCAAAAAGACAAAGAGCTGAATATATCAGGCAGAGAGGAAGACTGCGTGGTTATGCATTCGAGAATTGGATTACAATGTCAAAGCAAGCAGAATATCTTTCCAGAAAATTAGCAAGGTTTTTTGCATTTAAAACTTGATATATATGCATATTTTGTTGCTAGTTTAGGAAGCCTTAATTTCACTCAATTGTAGTCATTTTGGAGAAGGCCTTAATATTGTTTGCAATTTTTTTGTTCATCTATTAGGCAAAACTGAAGTGCAATAGGTTTATTGAACTCCGTTTTACTGGATATTACTATATGACTTATTCTGACAATTTACTTCTTTAAGGTGCTGGAGGCGGTTCTTGAGGCAGAAGAGAACAACCTTTACCTTGACGAAGGCATATGCCGTGCTGGGGATCAACGAGAAATCTGTCAAGTCATTGCCATTTGAGCAGTTTGCTCTTCTCATTGAATCAGCGTCTACTCTTCAGACTGTGAAAACTCTGTTGGACAGGTTTGAGAGCCGCCTCAGAGTGTTTACAGCTGTTGTCCCTGCCAATTATTATACTAGCTTGGATAACATTGATCACCTTCTTAAACGGGTTGCCTCCCCCAAGAAAAGGGCTACTCCTAGGAGTTCTGCAAGAAGCCCGGCAAAAAAATCAGATACAGTCAAGGACTTAAACAATAGCTTATCTAAGTTATCAAGGTATCAAGTGAGAGTTGTTCTTTGTGCTTATATGATATTGGGTCATCCAGATGCAGTTTTCAGTACAATGGGAGAGCGTGAAATTGCTTTGGCCAAGTCTGCTCAAGAATTTGTTAAAATGTTTGAGCTGCTGATAAAGATTATACAAGAGGGGCCAATAAAAAGTTCCGACGAAGAATCTGTCTCAGCTTCTGTGAAGCGATGTACCTTCAGATCACAGCTTGCTGCTTTTGATAAAGCATGGTGCACGTATTTGAATTGTTTTGTGGTCTGGAAGGTTAAGGATGCTCGATCTTTGGAGGATGATTTGGTTAGAGCAGCTTGCCAGCTTGAGGCTTCTATGATTCAAACTTGCAAGTTAACTCCAGAAGGAGTTGGTATTAGTCATGATATGAAAGCTATTCAGCATCAGGTAATTTTCCATGTCAATAGCTAGGAGTTTTCCTTTTCAATGGTAGCGGTTATTGATGAAATTTTCAATAATGTCATGGAACATCAATGACCTCTAAAGCTGACTGTGAGATTGATAGAATTAAGAAAATTTGCTTATGTTTTTTAGTATAATTTCCCTTCTCAAGCATGTTCTTCTCTCAATATTTAATTCTGAAAAGTATGGACAGTTGTTTTGATGTTTTTCCCTTTCAATAAGGGGTTTTCTTCCCTTAACTGCTTTCTTATTGCAAGAGAGAATGCTTTGGCTTTATCTTCTTTCACTGTTTTATAATACAGGTCACTGAAGATCAAAAACTTTTGAGAGAAAAGGTGATGCACCTAAGTGGAGATGCTGGGATTGAGCGCATGGAAAGTGCTTTATCTGAAACAAGATCTAGATCCTTAAGAGTAAAGGATAGCGGAAGCCCAATGGGGTTTCCAATGACTCAATACCCGACTCCAAGCCCTACTCCACTTTCTACTGTTGCAAGCCCAAGCGAAAGAAATATTTCAAATAAGAGTAATAAGACAAGCCGAGTGGTTCGCTCCCTTTTTAAGGAGACCGACACTTCCCCCATAGAGTCAAGCTTCTCTTCGCCTATTACCAGTTCAAATACTAAGCTCAGTACTACTTCTGAAAAGTTTGTAGCACCAAACGAGGTTCTTGTAAATGAATTTCTCCATGAGCATCACCGCAGTCTTGCAGATGGCTTTGATGTCTCTGATCACATTCAAAACAGCGTTGAGGTAAGAGGATTCTGCCTGAGGGGGCCTTTGTTGTTTGACATGCTGTTATATTATCCCCTCGTCTTAGAATTTGTTTAATATAGAGTCAATCCTTTTGGCATTACTGCCAAAATGTTTTGAATTTGAATTCTCATTCACTCTTAATCTGGCAGGGTAAAATCAAACAGACAATGGAGAAGGCCTTTTGGGATAGTGTTATGGAATCTGTTAAGCAGGATCACCCCAACTATGACCAGATTATTCAACTCATGGGAGAGGTTAGGGATGAAATTTGTGAGATGGCTCCAATAAGCTGGAAGGATGATATTATTGCAGCCATTGATTTAGATATTCTGTCTCAGGTAGTAGTTATATTCTTTTCACGAGTCTGTAAGACGCATCATTGAAATATACCTAACGATAATTTCTATTTGTCTGATTATATCTCTCTCTGTGTATAAAGGTGCTTAAATCAGGTAAACTGGATGTTGATTACCTTGGGAAAATTCTCGACTTTTCACTAGTCAGTTTGCAGAAGCTTTCTGCTCCAGCCAATGAGGAGATAATAAAGGCCAAACACAAGGCATTACTATGCGAGTTGAGTGAAATATGCCAATCTAGAGATGAATCAAACAATGCATGTGTTGTAGCCTTGGTTATGGGTTTGCAGTTTGTCCTTGAACAGATTCAGGTGTGTCTGCCTACAATTCCTTTATTTGTTCTCTTCAATTGATTTTATCTCCAATTAAAATTTATTTAATCAATATGTTTATGTTTTCTCCCTTTCACTTATTTATTATGTATGGGTTATGCTTTTGAATACCGATGCCTAGATGTATTACATATATTTAGGATTGGCTAGCGACAAATTAGTTGCACCTTTTATCAGTATTGATTTCCATGAATTCTTTTGACAGATTCTTAAGAAAGAGATAAGCAAAGCACGCATAAGATTAATGGAGCCTTTGCTTAAGGGACCTGCTGGTCTAGACTACCTTAGGAATGCCTTTGCAAACAAATATGGATCTCCATCTGATGCTAGTACCTCTCTGCCTTCAACCCTCAGATGGCTTTCATCTTTTTGGAATTTTAAAGACCAGGAATGGGTAGAACATGTGAATTCCTCCTCAGCATTGGCTGGTAATTCATCCCAAGGGCTTCCTTCAACTACTCTCAGAACTGGGGGAAATATTATGCTCAAAAGTACTGGCAGTCCAATGGTCTTTTCTCCTGATGGTTCAAATACTAAAGGTTCGCTATATTGACAAAACTTTACTTTCTCATTCTTCAGTTTTCTGTTACATACTTTGAGGCAGACACTTATTTTGATGCCTGCTTCTTGTACTTTATTTGATCAGGTGATCAACAACCAGAATGCAAAGGAGAACCAATTGATCTCGTTGTGAGGCTTGGTTTGCTAAAGTCAGTAAGTGGAATATCTGGTCTGACGCAAGAAGATCTACCAGAAACTTTATCTCTTAACTTCTCCAGACTGAGGTCTCTCCAGGCTCAAATTCAGAAGATTATTGTGATTTCCACAAGGTAAATTATTTGTGTCAAGGCACTGTCGTTTACTGATTTTGTTTTTCTGTCTTCTGGCGATGGTACTTAATTAGAAATTATGGGAATTGCAGCGTTCTTATATGCCGTCAGATTATTATGAGCGAAAAGGCAGTAGCAAGCTCTGCAGATATGGAAAATGCAGTGTCCAAGTGTGCAGAACAACTCTTGGAGCTCTTGGACCGCGTTGAAGATGCTGATATTGAAGATATTGTAGGGGTGATTTGCAATCTGCCATCAGTTGACGGTGAAGATGCAGGGAAGGTTAAGTCACGAAAGGCAGTTGCTGCCAGAATGTTAGGAAAGAGCTTACAAGCTGGGGATGCTGTGTTTGAGAGGGTGATCAATGCTGTCTATTCAGCTTTGCGTGGAGTTGTGCTTGGGGGAAGTGGGGCCCGTGGGAGGAAATTAGCTGAAATGGCACTACTGAAAGTTGGGGCTGGTGCTCTGACTGAAAAGGTAGTGGAAGCTGCTCGTGTTTTGATTGTGGCAGCCACTATATCAGTTGGTGTTCACGGGCCATGGTATAAATATTTGACTGATAACATATGAACATAATAAATTTGTAAAGTACATGAATAAAATATTACACACATATCTGTACATAGGAGTGTGTAAAGTTGTAAGCTGTTCATCTTAGGTTCCTGTAAAGTTTAGTGACATGGTTGTCTTTAGCAGAATGCTTTTGATGTAATGAACAAATATGTAAATGGATATTTGAAGTTGTTTAAATTACTAATATATGATTCTAATCTTATCATACGAAACAATGCTTATGCTCCCATTCTAATATGCACGCAAATACAATGTATTCTTGTATTTCAATCAATCTATCATAGATATATCAGATGATATTTGGAAAATCATTTTGGGACTACTTTTGTACAACCTTTTAGACTTTTTTTTAATGACTTTTTCCTCATTATCCAACGGTTGATAATGAGCAGAGAGAAATGATTGAAGCTTAGTTGGTGGAACACACCTAAAGTATTTTACACATTGACTAGTAACGTTAACTGTGATAATAACGAGAACACACACTATACAAAGTTCATTATATAAATACTTCATCTTTATTCATAATTTTCACATCATTATCAAAATATTTTTACTATTTTCAAAATGACTAAATGTTTTCTCGTATGCATCAATCTACCGGTCATTGTTTTGTTTCTTATAATATTGAAGAATTAAGAATAAGTTACACAAGAATAATTATATTTAGCGTTTTCCCATTATTAGGTTTAGCTTATATTATTACCATTTGTTCTAACTTCTGATAGAGACATGGATTAAAAATGATGTTGAATAAGACGTTATTTTTATGTTTGGTTTTTTGGGTTCTTGTTGTGATGAAAGACCTTGCAGAATAGTTAGGGATGACAATTCGACTCAAGCCCATCGGGCACCCGCAAAAAATACCCGCAATGGGCGGGTAAATACCTGCACTTATGGGTATGGGGACGGGCTCGGGTAATTACCCGCAAACTTGAATGGGCATGAGCGCGGGTACGGGCACTCTAATGCCCAACCCGCCCCGCAGCCCGCATATATATAAATATAATATTATATATATATATATATATATATATATATTTAAATTTATATACCACTAAAATTAATTAGTTAATTGTAACATTTTTACAAGTATTTAAACCAAAATATTTTTTTAGAAGTGTCTAAACCTAATATAACTACACTTTTTTATGGGAATTTTATTTTATTTTTCTCAGGAAATGGAGAACATGAGCTAAGGAGCAAGTTTATGACTATATTTTGTTTGAAATTTATTGTATTATGCACTTTTTTTATACAAACTTTGAATGCTTTTTATTTGGTTTTTCATACAAACTTTGAATGCTTTTGATTTGGCAAAATACTATTATTTGCAAAATTTTATGTATTGATTTAAATTCAATTATGTTTCTATTCTTTTTTTTTTAATTAAAGTGCGGGTAATGGGCGCAGGTACGGGCATTTAGATGCCCATAGGACATGGGGACGGGCATTAAAATTGTTGCCCACGGGGGTATGGGTTCAGGTACGGGGACGGACATTATAGTACCCTGCCCATTGGGGGCCATTACCATCCCTAAGAATAGTAGATGAAATTTCGTTGGTTGTCATAGGTGTTTTGGATTCTTATTGTGACGAAAGACCTTGCAGGATTGTTGATGAAATTTCGTTGATTGTCATGATAGCTGTCCTAAAGTTATGTTTAATAGAGATTATAATTAATCTTTGAATTATGTCTAATAGATTCGAGTGGTAATATTGTTCAAGTTAACCTCCTCACTAGCAAGAACCTAATTTACCCTGCACACTAGACTAATTCAATGTTTGGCCAAGAGATAAGTTTAGTTAAATAAATACTCAAATAGTTACACACTATATCAAGAATAATAGCATAATTGAAATGTCCAATTAATCAAGACTACCTACTATATACATTATCACCAAATTAAAATCGTACATTTTCACCAGCATCAATAGCACTGATTGCCAGAAGTAAATTGGAAAGAAAAATATCTTTAGCTATACTGTTTCATAACCATCCAGTTTATCCACAGTTTTTCTCGTACATCTGCTTTTGCTATTTTTCTTCCAATGCAATGCCTTGTTGGAACAAAACTCTAACCTTAAGTTACTGGAAGGCTGATCCAAGAAAAGTCCGATCACAACACTCATATCCTGAAGGACCTAATACAATATTAAGATAATCAACACACACCATATCATGATGCTGTCCATTG
The DNA here is from genome assembly GCA_946800305.1 of Medicago arabica. Taxonomy (NCBI): domain Eukaryota; kingdom Viridiplantae; phylum Streptophyta; class Magnoliopsida; order Fabales; family Fabaceae; genus Medicago; species Medicago arabica. The sequence continues at coordinate 735,277 of OX326971.1, read as the reverse complement.
AGGTAGTACTCTTCCTGCAGCATTTGTACCAGTTACTTTATCTAATACGACATTGTCAATATCGATACAGTCTAGGTCCTCGTCAAGGCATCCATGGTAATAGTCTTCCTCTTCTGATTCATATATCTCAGCCTTTTTAATTTGTCTCTTTACCGTCCTTTTCTTGGAGCGACCAGTACTTTTGATTAAGGCATCATCATCCTCACCATTTGAATCTGGCGTTCTATTTGCTTCTCGTCTTCTTTTGGCTGAATCCACACTGCCTTTGCTGCCGCTGCTGTTTTTATCCGTATTGTAGTATTCGTTTATGGTTTTTGCAATGGTCTCCAGTAACCGATCCCCATACTTGCTTACTTTAGTCCTGCAGTATACCAAAAAGTCAATGAAAGTTGGTTCAGTAACAAGGACACTGTAGTATTCCTAGAACGAACTTACTTGCTAATGCCATTGATATCAAGAAGTTCTTCCTTTGTTCTCGGTAATTTCTTGCTTATCTGCTGCAACGTAGCATTGCTAAATAGAAACAACTTATCAGATGCTTTTAAAAAAAAGGGGTTAAAAGTTAACTTGATTCTTGCATAAGAATAAAATGAATATAATAATAACTTACCCAAATATGTGGTGAGCCATAACACCCTCTCCAGCTTCTCTACAAAGAGTTGTCCTCAACATCCGCAGAGCAGTGTACAACTTAGCTGATAGATCCTGCAATAGATTTTTCTTAAGTATAATAATTCAAAGTTCGAAATTTCAACAAAACTGAAGGAAAAAACATCATATACCAAGTCTATTTCAGTTTCAGGTTGGTCAGGAATGTCAATGGGAAGATTCAGCTTCGCAGATGCCAGAGAACCTTTGGCTGAAATTGAATCACATTTGCCAGGCTTTGATGCTTTCACAGAAGACGGGAATCTGCAAAAGTTAAAGATGCCACTGAGTAGAATAAGAATAGATAAAAACATCCATGCAATGCTAACGTGATGCCATAGAAGGCTGAAACGAAAATTCAGGTGAAACCGATGTCAAGTTAAATATATCTGAGGCTTACAGCATCAAACATCCTAACTCTAGCATGATATCATATTTCCATAAGCCCTCACAAACAAAAGAAGAAGAAAAACTTTCATGTAAAATTGTTTAACCAATGAGCATTGGCACCCTGAGTCACAAATTTAAGCATGAAATAGCTTGATAGGAAGGGCAAACCTCAATATAATTCTTTGCCCACCAAACAACATGTTATGGACCTTCTGCTCATTTACCTGAAAACAAGTTAAAGCATTAGCCAGCTCAGTTACTGGAATATAATTGTGGAGTAACTAATATAAGCTATATCACACATTTAAAGCATTTAAAGCACGATAAGAAAAACACATTATATTTTTGGAATAAAATTGCACCATACAAACATATTAAAGTAGACTGGGTCTTTGATACCTTCAACACTGATGATACAGATCCATAAAAATCACTTTTCTTTACCACTTCCGCAATAAAGTCCTCAACAACAAGATGATGCAATATACGGGAAGCCTCGCCCTTTGCTAGATGCTTCCCAGCACCATGAAGTCGCACAGTCTCATGCCGGTGTTTCTTGACCTAATTTTGATGTTAAAAATACAAGATTAAAGAATATAAATAAGGCTTTTAGCTAAAGAAAAAATAGTGAAGAGTGAAAAAAAATAACAAATAAAATAAGATAATGCTTGTTGACATACCATCTGGCTTAAGGAACCACGATACACCTCTAATATGTGAGATGCTGAGACCTTCTGTCCCGTTAGCTTAACTAGTTCAACCTAAACAGATGACAGTCAAAAAAGTACTTAAGAACAAGTGGATTCAAATATTACAAACTAATGAAATTTCATGAAGTAGAGGAATGAGAACAATATATGGATATAATCTGATTCCAAACCAATTGTTTCGCAATTTCGGTGACATCCTTCTCAACGAAACTTGTGACCTTCACGCAATTATCACATGTTTTATGACAGTTTGAAGAATCAAACTTCTCCCCAAAATGAACTAGCTGAATAAGGCGCCGACAATCAACATCATTTTCACAATAGCTGACCTGAGCAAGTTCAAGGTAAATATTTAGTAATTTATAATGTTGTGTGTGTGTGTATAATGTAGTATTTCAAAGTGCGTAAAAGATATAGTACCATGCGCAAAAGGTTTTCAGTGTTTGTTTCCAGTAATCTTCCTGAATTTGTTGCATTAAAACGACTGTATCCAGATGCCATGGTACTTTGCTCTACTGCTCCTACGCTTAACATATGCTTAACTCGGATCTGTAAACGTGAGATACAACTAGATATAAGAAATAAAAGGAAGGAGAATAGGATCTCAGTCGTGCCTTGTTTCATATGATGCTGGTAAGTGATAAGATTGCTATCTTAGTTTCCAAAAAAACAAATTCATATTCAAGTAGTAGTGTCATAATCAATACTAACATAGTCACTGTAGCTATAATATAACACACATGATGAACGTTGACCATCTCTACCAGCTCGTCCACATTCCTGAAAGGAAAATCATAAAAGTACATGTAAGCCAAAAGAATCAAAATCCATGCCTAATACATACTTTGAAGATCTATAAGCACCTGATGATAACCTTCAACAGATTTTGGGAGGGAATGATGGATTACAAAGCGGACATCAGGTTTGTTAATCCCTGAAACATTAATTTTAAATATGATTTCATTCAATTTATCAATGCAAAAAGAAATTTCAAAGATACAAACATACCCATTCCAAATGCCACGGTAGCACAAATTATATTGATCTCATCTTTGCTCCATTGCCTTTGAACATGAGCACGTTGATCAGGATCCATGCTCCCATGATAAAATGCACATTTATGCCCACATTCCTAAACAAAGAATTCACAAGCCACACAATTAGATGCCACCTTCACATTTACATTAGACTAAGAGTGCAGGAGGTCACGAGAGTGCAGTCATGGTTTATCAGATCTCATATCAGATAGAGACAATAAAACACAAACAACAAAGAATGATAAAAGGGGGAAGATAAAGAAAGAAAAGCTTGAACACAAGAAAATCAGACAGTTCATCACAGGAAAATACCAACCTGTAATTTTTCAGCAACCTTTTCACAGTCCATTCGTGAAAGACAATAGATGATGCCACATTCATCAAAATGATTTTCCTTGATAAATTTATCAATATCCTCCACACACTTTTTGGTCTTGGGGACAACGGAATACCTGCAATGTTCAAACTTCAAATCAGACATGATTCATCCATTCAAACTATATTAATAAGAAGTTGATACTTGTTTAACACACCATAAATTTGGGCGATTAAAACTTTGCCGAAAAACAACGCAGTTAACAAGACCAAGTGCTTGCACAACATCTTCTTTTACACTAGCTGTTGCTGTAGCTGTTAAAGCTAAAACAGGAGTATTTGGGAATTTCTGTTTCAATACACCAAGTCCCTGGGAGAATTAAAGAATCTATTAAAGTTCAAACAATATATCACAGGATCTTCTGCAAACAAATATATATCACATGAAATTGAATCGAGTTGGAAGGGATAAAAGCTCCAACCTGATAATCTGGTCTAAAATCATGCCCCCATTGGCTCACACAGTGAGCCTCATCAATTACAATCCTTGAAAGCAACTCACGACCATGTAAACTCTCCAATTGTCGCAAAAGAACGTCACTTCTGCAGTCAATATACAAAACAAAGGCGTTGTGAAATGAAAAATATTGTTCTTGAGTGAAAATGTATGTATACCAAGACAAATATGTTTCAAAGAATAAGCAGCTATCAACAACGGCGCTCACCTGGCAACCTTTTCAGGAGTCACATATAACAACTTGTATTTGCAGTAATCAGAATTAAGTTCTCTAAGGATCTCCTGCTGTTCAGCCCATTCCAAATTTGCACTTAAGTAAGCAGCAGGTATATTTGCCTATTGGCAAATCAGAGGGAGCAATAAGCACACGTTTTACGAGAAAAACCCATGAAGAATGAAAGCATATAACTTGAAAATTACTAATACCTGCAATAGGTGCATTATTTGATCTTGAATAAGGGACACAAGGGGAGAAATTACTAATGTTATGCCAGGATTAATAAGAGCTGGTAGCTGTATCACAAGAGTCCAAAAGTCCCAGCATTAAAATTGGTAAAGTTGTATATAGTCTAGTTGTGAATGAGAAAGGAAGAAGGCCATAACTCAAGACCTCTCGAAAAATATAAATTACCTGATAGGTCAGGCTTTTTCCTCCACCAGTGGGCATCAAAACAAAAACATCACACCCACTCATTGTGGCATTAATGACCTCTCTTTGATTAGGGCGAAATGAGTGATTTCCAAATACTTTCTTATTATTAACCTAAAAGCAACAAAAGAAAAATTAAATATAACAATGATGAATTGTATACACTGGAAACTGGAAATAATTCGGTTTAAATACCTCTAACTCTTTAGTCCAAGAAAAGTCCCGGCTGCTCCACCGTTTATCTCCAGAACCTTCAATGTAATTAACTTCAATAATCTTTGGGATGAATGGTTCCCTCTCTACTGGACCTGATGGCATGCCGCACGAAGACTGGTATGATGTCCCATATGTACCATTATCCATATAAACCTGGTCGTCATATCTATTTAGTCCACTACTGATGACAGGTCCACTACTGATGACATTTCGTTGGGGTGTTTCATACACAAAAGACGTAGGTGGTGCCATGGATGTAATAAAGTTCGACTTTTGTCTTTCTTCTTCAAGGTTACTGGAATGAATATACTTTTCGAGTTGTTGAATTTGGTTATTCAGCTGTGACCTAGCATTAGCAACAAATTTTACTTTCAACCCAAATGCTATTCAGTTCAAAATGGATATGCTGCAGCAATTTTTTTTCTTAAGTATAATAATGAAGCATAATAAAAAAAAAATGTAACTATGATGGAGATATATAAAGATGAAAACATCACAGGGGAAATAATTCCAACTTCCAAGGTAAAGGCACACCTGTCCTGGCGAAGCTTTGCTATCTGCACAGAACTGAGATTTTCAACATTGTCGATCAGTTCATTAGAGATAGCAATAAGATTATCCTTGAATTCCTGCAAATGACTTGCTGCTTCAGGGCAAATCCCTAACTGCATCCAGTTTTAAAATTAGGCATATCAATCCAACAAATGAGCAAGGCAACCCATGACACAACAAAACATGTCCAATCAATACCTTGTAGCCGTGGATGCAATCCAAGCACAGCTCTGGTGGCAAAAAAGTAACCCCTTGTCCGGCAAAATTATCCTTATCTGCCGTTGGAGTAAAAGGAGGAAACTTGGACATTGGAGGTTGAGGAGTGCAGGTGGAATGGTATTTCTCAACAATTTGGTCGAGATGGTCAAGATCAATGCTCTAAACGACAGGCGGCACATGACATTAATGAAGAGAGACGTCAGTACTATATGGCTTAAGACTTAAGATAAACTTGAGTAATGGATTCGGAAAAAATAAATAAAGGAAAAGAGAACAACCGCACGAACAAGCAGGAATAAAAGACAAAATTACAGAATGAACAGAATTGTCAAAATTGCTTAACGGTTTCAATTTCACAAAAGAGTTGGGCAGCCTACAATGCCTTCTAGCTGAATTGCTCAATGTTAATTTATCAGCGAAGTCATAAATTTGAACCATCTTTATTAAAATTCCAAATCAAGTCAACTAAAAATTTCGTAAGCCCTTTGATGTTATAATTGGTTGGTTTGGCCACATGAAAAACAAGAATGTTTAACACAAAAACATCATACTACCGGGCTTCTAATTTGCTTTCCATGTAAGAAAGGTCCAAATAAATTTGACTCAGTCAGATCACACTAAATTACCTCGAGTATGTCATCGTCATCAACCATAATAGTATCAGCTACACATTTTGTAGACTCGTTGGTTAGGCTCGTGTACTTTATGTGATTGTTCACTGAACTATCTACAACCCGAGAAGTATGATTACTGACAGTTGGAGTTGCGGGGACATCAGGACGGTTAAGCTTGTCATTCTCATAGCTTCCTTGGAAGGAAGTTGTTGGCCTGTTTTCATGAAACTGAGGAGTGACTTTAACAGATTTTCCAATTTGGACATAACTCCTGCTGGACAACTGAAGCCTTGAAAGAACAGACCAAGCCTGTTGGAAATTGTTTCAACAGAAGTCAATGCCAGACAATAGAAGCTTAAATTAAGAAAATTTAGCATTGAATTAAGTAATTCAGAACCGAAAGATAGTCCAATAAATGTCAAGCTCAACTTGAGTAATGTGAATATGGGGGGGGGGGGGGGGGGGGGGGACCTTCACAAAGAGAAGGCCGGCTATGCTTATTGCTTATGCCTGTATAAATTATCTTATAAAAGGATACCGATTTCAAAGCAAACATGATTATCAATAATATGACAGGGTGAGACTCCAATAAATTGCAATAATATATTAATTGAGAAAATAACTCACGATGAAACAGCATTTATTTAATGATACCTTATCAACCTGTGCTCTTTGTGAACTTTGAAAGTTTTGACCTTGTCGAACTATAGACCTGATAGAACTAATGTGTCAGAGATCAATGTGAAAACATAGTAGAAATTTAGCTATTTATTTATCTACTATACAAAGACACAGTAGTAGGATGGCAGTTTCAAAAAAAATTGATCACTAACTATGTAAAAACGGGCTTAAAAACATCAAAATCATAATCTAAGACGAAATCGCCATGAATCGATGTAGATAAACCACTGTAATAGAGACCGAATGATAGTTCAGTCCAGAGAATTAAAAGAAACTTCATACAGAGATAAATTTGAATTCCCAATGTACTAGCAGCAATAGCAACTGGCAATGAAATTATAACCCTGTTTTGGATAAACAGCTTAGTCTATAGCATAGGCGCTTTTGTATAAGCTATTTCTATAAGAAAAGCTAAAATAAAGATTTTTTTTTCTGTATAAGCTATAAGCTGTTTCCATAAGTTATGCTGGAGAGATTCTGAAAACAACTTAAGAACATGTGATAAGTGGTTTTGATAAGTTGTTCCAAACAGTCACGTCATAACAGTTGAAATAAGTCAATTGAAACAAAACCTATATTCCTACTAAAAATGTACAAAACAAAACCCTGCTAAATCCAGTAAAAAGGTGTAACATACGTGGCGGCAGCGGCCACGTTGATAGGTTTGTTAGTTGGAAGAGAAAAGAGGAAATTGGAAGTGAGAAACTGCGCTTGGGAGGAGAAATTCTTGTGAGAATTAACATGCTTCAACCAATTGTGTTGAGGAATTTGAACAGGCTTAGCTGAATTGGATTGACTGAAAAATAAAACAAAAAATTAGTAAAAATGGGAAAGATAAAATTGATTGAATGAGAGAATAAAGAAGGGTTACCGTTGTTGTTGTTGTTGCATGATTAGAGTAGCAATGGAATCTGCAACGCATTCGTGGAAAGGGGGGAAAATGAGGAAACCCTAGAAAATGGGAAAAACGATTAAGAATGGAAATGAAATGAGAAACCCTAAATTATGAATATGGATCAACGCGAAGCGAAGAGAAGAGAGAAAATGGATTGATTGAATTCAATTCACAAGAATGAATGTGTTGAAAATGTTCCGTTCAAAGGCGGGAACTACTACACCTCCAAAAATCAATTTCATTTTTATTCCTACTTTTAATTTAAATTATAATTATAATAACCATCAACACATTAAAAGAAAAAATCAAAACTGAACACCCATACCTATATTTAAAAATAAAATAAAATATAAGGCATAAAATTAATGTTTTTTAAAGTAAATTTGTACGTACACTCGTAAATTTATAAAGTAGCGATTTTTTTATGAAATAAAAAAATATTTTTCGACTTTTATATTTTCAAAAATATATTATTTTTATTTATAAGAATCATTCTAAGTGTTTTACATTTTATCCTAAAAAAACAACCAACATCCACTATCAAATTTTTTTTTTTTTTGAAGTGATTTCTTTACCATCCCCATTTAATGTGGAGGAAATGGATATGTTGGCATGGGGGAGTATTAACACTTGGGGTGTGTTTGGTAAAAACAAATTATAAGCTAGCTGATAACTGATAAGCTAACTGATAGTTGGAAAGTTAGTTTATAGCTGATAATTGATAGCTGATAACTTATAGCTGAAAAGTTAGCTTATTTAAATTAAAAGTGTTTGGTAAAATTAGTTGTTGAAGTGGCTAATAAATATAAAATAACATAAAAGGACATGCTTGTTTAATTTTTTTAATATCATCTATATAATATTTATTACTTAACGCATTTATTTTTAAATATTTAAATATATTTCAAATGATTTTCATCTTCGAAATGATAAATGTATTTATAAATTCAATCGAATTTTTTTATTTAACAATTTTTATTTTATTTTTATGAATTTAATTTAACTAAACTAAACTTTCTTCACTATTTATTGTAAATTTTTTAAAAATTAAATATTATATAAATTATGAGCAAGGTCAAAAAGATAGAAAAGTGAAGAAGAAAATTTAAGGAGCCATACCCTATATGTGACAACATAGTAACGTGGGTTGGAACACGAGTAGTTTTTTATTATAAAAAAATAAAATAAAATTAAGAAAAGGTTAAAATTGGAAGAAAGTATAAAAAGCTACAAGCTCAAAAACTACTTGGGTTAGCTTCTTAAAAAACACTATAAGCTAGTGAGAAAAGTTTTTTACCAAACACTTCACATTCTATCAAAACAAGCGTATAAGTTAGTCCCACAAGCTATAAGCTAGCTTCTTTGTGTTACTAAACACAGCCTTGGTAGTTCCCATGAAGTTACACATTGCAAATATACATGCAATGGAGGGTCATAGGAAAGGTCCCCACTGAATTCAAACTTTTATCTAATTGGTTGTTCATGAGCGTCTACTCTCCAATTTATGCGGAGAGTAGGAATTACTACTATCTCCAAAAAAATTGTTATACATGCATGGATACCGACAAGTTTAGTGGAGTGGTTTCTACTTTGGTGCGACACATTCAAAACCTTTTAATTATGGATTGGAGTGTCCAAATTTTGTTATACTTAGAAAGAAGAAAATTAATGTGTTGATCGACTAACTAATTCCAACCTCCCTATGAACTCGTTAACTTGTGAAGATTATAACTATAATAATTTGTATATAATCAATGTTCGACATAAATTTGCTATGATAAAAGAATCTTCAACGAATAAATTAACTGAGAAGATAATTTTATTATGAAAATCTTATCATCTTACCTCATTTAAATTTTATTTTATTTCTCTTTTTTTTGTTAACCCTTTAATTACTAGGGAAAATGGATCATAATAATCTGAAGTTTTGGCAGGAGGTAAGTAAAATCTAACCAATAACCATTTTCACCACGAATCGAACTAAAATTCTCCCAAACCACTCGTTTTAGGGGGGGTTCATTAACTACTTGTACCTAATCACTTGCTGATAAATTGTTTCCCCTTGTTTGATAAAAAACAATAGATAACATAAAAGTTTGGAAAATTATAGATAAACTTCCCAGTAGCAGTATTTAAAAACAAATTAATCCATTAAACTTGAAGAAATAGTTTTAATGAATATTTAAATTTTCTCAATTAAGACAATGAGGATATATATGAAAAGAATAAAAATGACATGCTATAAGTTATAAACTCACTCACCATTTAAAATAGCATATATACTTATATTATAAGTTATCTATTACAAACAAGCAATTTCGAATTTCAAGTGTTTGAACGATATGCCTTGTAGCATCCAGAAGTTCTCAATCCGAGCTTCACTAGTGAGTTTCAAACAAGCAATTCTTTCACGTGTTAGTTTTAGTGTTGTGAATATGATCCACAACTATTTTAAAGTTAGAAAAGGATGCAGATGAATACGCATTTTTGTCATGTGATAACTTCACCTTCTCAAGTACTTTTTTTTTATTGGAAAATTTTATTAATATCACACTAGCACAAGATTTGCATAGTTGGTAAAATGATAATGTTCTCATGAACTTATACAACTTAATGAAGTAAAATATTTTTACAATAAAAGGGGTTTGAATCGTGATCTGTTTAAATTTTCCCTTATAAAAATTTCCTTGTAATTTATAAATCACTACTAGTTTGTTAGTAAATGAACAATAACAGTAATATTTATGCAGTGTGTGATTTTGAATAATAAATTAAACGAGAGAGAGGGAGAGAGAGAGAGAGAGAAATAACACAAGAGAGTTATCCTGGTTCACCAAAATCGGTTACTTCTAATCCCCATACTGATGTGAGATTATCCACTAGGTAGTTGTGTTTTTATAAACTTAACACCAACTCCTCTATTGTCTTCTTGATTCTTTTCACAAGCGAGTAACTTTTACCCGTACTAGATCCTACTGATATTTTCGTGCAAACGAGTAAATCTACATTTTGCTTTTACAACCAAAAACAAACGAGTAACAACTACCCTTGCTAGATCTTCCTGATCTTTTCTGCAACCGAGTAATTTTACCCTTGTTTTTTACACACTTGTTTACCACAAGTTTTTACAGCCCAATAAGAAATAAAATTCTTACTTGGACCAAATTTAAAGTTTAGTGCTCAACTAAAAATGACTCAACACAAAAGAGCTATTTTTAAAACTAGAGAATAAAAATGAGAGAGTGAGATTTTTTGACTTTGCTTTGATATTTGCTACTTTCTTTCACAAAATTTCGGTGCCTTTCCCTTGTGCTGATGGCTTGGTATTTATAGGCAATTGCTTGCTTTGTTCCCACGTGAGGAGTGTATCACTCGTGTAGTTCCACATGTGTGTATAATTGTTTGTAATATATTTGCTCCCTGTTGTTCCAATTTATTTGCAAAGCAAAAGCCAGCTAGCTTCCAATTTCTTTCTCACGTGTGCCAAGCTAAGGCTTTACAACCAATCATTTCTCATGCAAATCCATGTGTCCATTTGTGTGTGGTTCAAGTACATAAATATCCCTTTTGCAAGCTTCCTTCCTTTTTCCCTCTTATCCTTTTACGACTCAAAGTGGAGTTTTGTTTGTACTTGCCTTTCACATTGGATTGGAAATGTAGTGGTATTGGAGACAAGAAAAACTAATAGCATAAAACCATTTATGGTATGTGTCCACGTGTTGCTTCAAATGTGGGCAAGTTTATCCAATTCCATCAATTGTATTTATCCTTTGTTTCTTGTTTTGTCCATGTGCGAGAGACTTATATATTTCTAGAGAGCGCATTATTTTATCCTTTTCGGGACAATGTTCCTGCAGCTAAAAAATGCTCGCGCAAAGATGTTAAATACAATAGTATCAGACTCCATTTATATAATAAAGTCTAAATATATTTTTTCATCTTTAAAACTAAAAGCAGGGATTTATGTATATTTTCTCAACACTTAAGTACAAGGCAAGTAAAAGAATTCTGCTTTTTACCCAACACAATTTGCTCGCGTCCAACTGAAATACTTAAAATACTTCAGCTTTAGTTAAGTAACGCAAGTGTTAAAATATGCGCAACTTAATTCACGAAGCATGACTTAACTCACGCAGTGTGCTGTTTTAAAGACAGGCAGCACCTCATTTCCTCATTTCTCATCTTAAATCTCAAAAATCTCTCTCAAATCACCCAAATCTAAAATTCCTTCAAGTTCAAATCAAACAACACTCCATTAACAAGTAAGTTTTCATAACAAACACCGTTAAGCTTTTATGTTTATCTGTTAGATTTTTTCTCTTAAATTATAAATTTTTAAGATTTAGGGTTTGTTTAAATTTTGGTTTTTTTGGCAAGAAATCATACAGTGTTTACATGAAAATGACTTGTGTTGCTTAAATGTTTAGATGTTTGCATGTTTATGTTGTAATTTTGAGTTTTAGAGAATTTTTTTAGATTTAGGGTTTGTTTAAATTTTGATTTTTTTTTCAAGAAATGATACAATGTTACATGTAAATGACTTATATTGCTTTAATTGTTTAGATGTTTGCATGTTTATGTTGTAGTTTTGAGTTTTAGCGTTTATGAATAATTTGCACTACAAGTGTTTGATGAAATGTTTGAATGAGTTTTTCATTGATTGTTTTTAACTTTTTATTGTGTAGATTTGTAGCAATGACCGATATGCTCGACGTTCATGCACAATCCAATGGTGGAGAATGTAACACCCTATTTCTATTAAGCGGTAAAACGCGCGAACATACAATATATTCTAGAAACAGATGCTACGACAACAAACAATTTCATAATTCGCAAGTATATATTATCATGATTCATAAAATATAGCAGTGAAATATATCAAATCTATAGACAACATCTCCAAGTCTCATGATAATAAATACATAAAACATCCTCAAGACATAGGATATAAAATAATCATAACATAACTCCTCAAATCAACATATGATTAAATAAGTTTAACAATAAAACGCTATCCTAGATCAGAGCCCCTAATCTAGACGCGCGCAAAAGATAAGGAGGATTCCTACTCCTCAACAACATCAATCGAACAAGCTACTTATCCTGCACTCCATCTACCCGTCCGCACGAAAAGGTAGGTGGTAAACCACTGAGGGTTAGCATTACATCAACATAATCCACAATCAAGTATTCAAGAATATCATGTATAAAGATTACCAAATAATATAAACATCCTTATACATATATATCCACACAATAATCCAATATCAATTCAATTCACCAATCAAGTTCGCATGAACCAAATGCATCAATCACACATCACGACTCAATGCAATTCATCAAACAATGTATGCAATGTTCTAGACTCATCTAGATGCATGTGGTACCAAATCTCCTCAAGGTCGTCACCTTCGATGCAACAAAAACATCGTTTGTAAGGTTTCACACCACGCCTTACATTGAACATAAGTTCGTCACCAAACAATGAATGCATGAACATATGACTCGACTCAATGCATATGTTCACACCATGGTCACCTCAACAATCAACATGCATATATATCATCATGCAATCATCACCAAAACCATGCATATACAATTATGCAATCATCACCAACATTCAACAAGTATGCACACATCAACTCACATTCAACATATATCATTCATTAGCCTCTACTTAATCATATAAGATCAGCCATAAAAGATTGCCAAACAAGTGGTCTTTAAGTTAAGTTTTCACAAGGTTCTACTTATAATTCACGACTTTGAAAATATCAAAGTAATGGATCAAAATCAATCAAACGAGGTTAAATGTCTAAGCCATGTATACTCTTAAGTCACAATTGTGTACAGTAGGGATTACATAAGCTTTTCATCGGCCAATCATGACTAATTCACAAAAATCACGAAGTTCGTCCCACTTTATCATATTGCAAAACCAATTCATTAAGAGGAGAAAACTAAGTTTGATTCAACAAGACATAGATTAGATATTATTAAACATCACAATTAAACTCATAATACTCATATTTGATGTTTGGAAGCAAACTAAAAGTTTCGGGTTGAGTTAGAAACTGTTATGCTGAATTTTTCGTAAAAGTCTTCCAAGACCCACTTGGAGCGTTTCTATCATAACTCAAAATCCACAAAACATTTTCAAGTGAAACCAAAGCCATTGGAAATCTAACTCAATTATCTAAAACTTTCATGTTTACATCAAAGGCCAATTCAAAACAAAAATGGGCGAAAAAGACGCAAGAACGCAAAACAGGGACTGCTGAAACTGTTTCTGAACATACTTCTAAAGGAGCTTCTGAAGTTGGCTTCTGAAGGAGCTTATGAAGTAGCTTCTGAAGTGGTTATGAACACTACGATTTTCAACTCTTTTTCACCCAAAATTCCCAATTTTGATCTCCCAGTGCCCAAATATGTTTCCAAAGGTTGTTTATATTATTATGTACATAAAAGACACTCAAAACCATATAGAACTTGAAATTAAAACATCATTTCAACACAATTCAACAATTCAATTATTCTTCACAAAACTCTCAATAACAACACAATTCACTCCACAATTCCATAATTATGAACACCTATGGCATCAATCATCAACAACAACATCTCATAACAACAACAGCTATTAGTCATGAATTCCTCAACATTCCAACAACAACAACATTATTCTTCATCAATTTTTCACATAAACCTAAATATTCATTTTCATACATTTTTGACATGTTAATTCCACAACGATTACACAATCATCATATAATTCATGCTTACAAACATAACATCAACATCCAAACACGAATTGACAGAATTAATGCAATCAATCAAATTCATATAAATGGGTAGAAATGAGAAATTTGAAGATTATGTGTGAAAACTATCCCTCTTACCTCTAACACCAAGAATCCTAGCTCAAGCTTCAATTTAGCTCCTAGATTCAATCTCTCCTTTAGCTTCAACCCTCTTTTCTTGCTCTTGTCTCTCTAGCCTTTATTTCTCTACTCTTTGTGTTATGTGTAAATGACAAAGTCTAACCATATTTTCTCAAAGTTATGGGTCAAATATTCACAACCTTAATGGGCCTAACCCATCCCAACTAATTGGCTCAAATCTAATTACACCACACCGCTAACTCTAACTCACTAACGGTAATTAACTAGAAACCTCAGTCTTAATTGATTATATCGACAACTTAACTTCTTACAATTAATAACGATTCTAACTAGAACGCTAAAATAACTATTGTCATAAGGTTACTAAATTACCCTTCCTCGCAAAAGACTAAAATACCCTTAAGTCTAAATTACCAAAATACCCTCCTAACACGAAAACTCATGAAAATGCACACAGACATGAATAAACACACATAAAACAATTAAAATCAAATAATCGTAAAATCGGGCTGTTACAGAGAACATTAGAGGTTGAAGGTTCGGCACTTTGGTGTCACGTTAAGAGGTATCAAGGATCAACTGAATGAATTCAACCAAAGAGTCAACCTCAGAGAAACAAGGAGGGCGAAATATGGTTGGTATAAACGCCCAACGTTCGACGATGGGAGAATATCATTAAGTTTGGTGGAATTAATGAACGACGGTAACGTGAGGAGCATGTTTTGGGAGCACAACGTGTTCCAGTGGATCAATATGCGTGTAACGTTGCTGAGATCAACTGAAGATATTATTAAAAGTTTGATTCCGCCAGAAGATTGTGAGTAGGTAGGGAATGCACCTTCCAACTACAACAAATGTCTTACTCTGAAATAAAACTTCAATACCATCATTCTTTTGACACTTCAATACCATCATCTAAATCAAACTATCAAGAATTTAATCTTTTGAATGGAGTAATAAAACTTCCGGGTGAATGTTTGAGAGCTGTTGTTTAGCAAGTTTGAACCCCATTTCAAAGGTAAGATGATTGTTGTAGTTGGAAGGTGCATTCCCGAATATAATGTAATGTAACTTTTATTCGAATTTATTCAATACACAAACTTTATTCGAGTTTATTCAATACGCAACTTTATTCGAATTTATTCAATACACAACTTTATTTGAATTTATTCAATACGCAATTTTTATTCGAATTCACGTTGAGTTTAATTAGTCTTTATTCTAATTTATTTATTTAATACGCAATCATAAAATAAATGCAAAAATAAAGGAACAAAAATAATAGAAGATAAATATCATTTTATTAATATAACTCTTATTACATTTACAAAGGGGCAAAACTAAATTTGCGGAAAAAAACCACCAGAAAACCTACCTTCTTGTGGTAAAACTAAAAGGAATTCACAAGAAAACCAGCCTTCATGTCGTAAAATAAAAAGAAATCCACAAGAAAACCAACTTTCATGTGGTAAAACGAAAAACAAATTGCAAGGAAATCAACCTTCCTGGGGTAAAACTAAATCTGAACATTTAGTTTTACCCTTGGGGTAAAACTAAATATGCTTCTTTTTACCCCAAAGGCTACTCGTGAATCATCTTTTTACCCCAAGACTGACCTCTTTCTCTTTTTACACCAAAATAAAGACTAAAAAGATAAGGAAAAAAGAAGGAAAAGAAGGAGATTCATAGGGGGAGAGAGAGAGGAAGAATGTGAGATGGTGTGAGGAAATGAGAAAGTTTGGAGGGGGTTTTATAGGTGGGAATGGTAACATAGGTTATAACTACCATAAATGTAGTAAAAAAAAGTGTAAAAAACGTGTAGATTGAAGGTTGAAAAGCTGACCAAAGTCCAAAAAACGTGTGTTCTTGACCTCTGACCAACCAATCAACCTGCGTGAGTTAACTCGCGCACCGGCTAGTGGTGCATGACTTAAGTCACGCAGAGCTATAAGGTGCGTGAGCTAAGTCACGTTGTGTGACTTAACCCACGCATGGGTATTTTAGAAATTACAGTTGGGTGCGAGCATTTTGTGTTGGGTAAAGAGCAGGATTCCAAGTAAAATGCTACTGACATGGAAAGTCTAATACATGTTTTAAACACCAACAAAGACGCAATTGGCCTTCACGGGGAAATACAAATAAGCCCATTCAAAATACTGCTATTAGTAGCATACCACATTGTTATGAAACATAGCATCCATAGATGAAGGAGAGAAATATTATGAAACTATTGTATTGATAATAAAGTATGATATTACAAATGAGTGAATTATCCTACTAATGAGGTGGTTACAACTATATATATTATTATAAGACTAATACTACTTGTAACTAAACTATATCTCTAATACACATCACCAAATTAACTTCTCCATTGTACTAAATTTTTTGGCAACTTTTCCGTTAAAAAGAATGACATTCCTTTTCAACCGAATACATCAAGCCGTTGTTGGCCAAACTAAGTGTGACACTTTATTGCCATTCACCCCTCTACAAGTTGAATTAAACAAGAAGTGATCAACTGATTTGGCTCATCAACCTACTGCTTTCCAATCCAACCACTTGAAAATCAAATCCCAAATTTCTGCTTCATGAATGCCAAATCAGAAACGAACAACAATGTTAACAAGTATAGAAAATAGTCTAAAATTTCATTCTTTCTAATGCAGAAAAGTTACAACACCATTGTCAGCTCATAGAATAAATTTTCCAAGAAGAAAATCTATCATATAATTAAAGCCTACAACCGCTTAAGCAATTAGATCACAATCTAGCAATAGTATACTATTAAGAATCATATCCCAAATAAGAATCAAATTAAGGAAATCACGAATAATACCAATAAATATTTTCCTAGAAATCTAAAATATATATATATATATATATATATATATATATATATATAGAGAGGATGCATCACATGAGAATGAGTATCTTATGTGAGAATAGTGAGAATAAATCTCAACCATTAAATAAAAAATGAATGGTTGAGATTAAAACATCACATTATAACCAAAGCGCACACAATTCTCACCCTTATTCATCTCTCTGACACAAAGTAACAATTTTCCTTCATCAAGAAAAATTACATTGAACCTTAAGCTTCAAAAATTGATTCGGACCTGTTCTTTGTAAATCAAAGTCAAATTGATTTTTTCTTTCAATTTTAAGTATGGAACCTTCATGATGCAAAAAAACAAAACCAGATCATTCATTCTCTGCGTCAACTGCTCATCTTCTTCCCTCAAAAGCCGCTGTTTCTTCTTCCCCCTCCCCATCAATGATTTTTTCCGGCGACCAAACCATCACCGCCCTGAATCCCGCCGTCGTGACCTTCCACCTCCGGTTCGTGGTCAGAAACCCGCCGTCACCGGTTTCCTTCACACGTTCATGGTCGTTTTGTGATCGGAAACTCCATATAAACCATTTGTTTGTTTTGGATCTTTGTAAACACAATTTCGTTTGAATTCAATTTTGTTTCTTTGTTTTGGATCTACACCCATTCGCTGTTTCTGGTTTTTTGTAAATTGAACATTTCCTATAATCCAATTAATTTACGTAAACAAAGAAGCATTATTTTTGATTTATTGTCAATTAAAATATTTGGATTTCCCTATGATAATGGTGATGAAGAGCAACATGAAGGATTTGGAGAACAAGAACAAAGGATTGAAGGTTAGAGAAGATGAGAAGTTGAATGGATTGAGGATAGGATGTGGAAAGACATGTGTTATCTAAAATAAGTTTTTTAATCTAGACCATTTATTTTAATCTTGATGGCTGAGATTCATTCTCACCATTTTCATATAAGTATGACATTCTCATTAGATATGTCCTCTATATATATGACATGTCAAGTGAGAGGACATCTTATAATGAGAGATGAGAGGATTAAAAAATGACCATTAAATTAAACCCTACGGTACAGATTTAAAAGTGCACAGGTTTAGATAAAGCACGTGATTTTTTTCTATCTCCTTTTCTCCCTAAACCTTTCGCCTTCCTTGTTCGTTCTCTGCAGTCGCAATACCTTCTCCATGATTTTTCTATGTACTTTCTCTCAACAAGCTATATCAATTCAAATCTCCCTCTTCCAGCAAATATATACTACCATCTTTTAAAATTCTCGGTTTTTGGTTATCTATGTTTAATCTATATCAATTAAAACCCCTTTTTCAAACTCTAGCTCCAGCTGGAATAGAAACAACAATGAATTTTCACACATGTAAATTTCATTCCACTAACTTTAAAGTCAGGCACGAGAAAAAATTGAGGGAGATGGGTTGTATGAAAAGAGGGTGAATCTTTTAAATTGAAAAAAAAAAGGATTATTGATGCGTTGGGTATTTACCCTAGATCTACAAATATGTGTATAATTTGGACAATTTTCCGGTTGATTAGGATATAAAGAAGAAAACAAAATTGTAGGGAAAGAAGAAGAGAAAGGAGATGTTGGGAGAACTAGAGAAGAGAGAGCAGTACTGAAAAGCCAAACACATGTGTGGATATAATTTTGTGGAGGAGGTGCAGTATAAGGAATAAGATCTAATCCATTGGATTAAATCTAATGGTCATTTTTCAATCCTCTCATCTCTCATTATAAGATGTCCTCTCACTTGAAATGCCCTATATATATATATATATATATATATATATATATATATATATATAGGTTTGTCTTCTACAAATTACAAAATGAAAACTGCAAATGAAGCGGCTAGAGCTACGATAAGGAGACAATTTTTTTTAATTAATGTTTAATTTTCATCGTAAAAAAAGAGTAATTATCCAACTTCACCCTTGAATTTTCAAAAATCAGTCAAATTTGTCCTCAAATTTTGTAAAATGTCTAATTCATCCCAGAATTTACAAAATGTCAATCAAATCAGTCCCTCTGTTAAGTTGGCATAGTGACGTATTTTGTTAACATCTTACAAGGCTTACCACGTCAGATACCACGCAAGCATGGACTTTTGGCCGAAAATGATGAAATTACCAAGGATCAGATTGATTGATTTACAGAAAATTGCATATTCCCCAACGTCTCTTTTCCCCAACGCCTTTTTCTTCTCAATGTCTCTTTCTTCCCCAAATATATAAATTTGGAACCCTATTTTTATAATTTGTCACCTAGAGTTCAAAATCCCCAAAATTTCTTCCATTAATTGATAAAGTTATTCCCCAGTTCAAAAAACTTAAAAACCCAATTTTTTGATTGAATTTGAAATTCAAAAATCCCCAAAAATTGTTCAAACTTTGGTGTTAAAAAATGATGGGTGGTCGGCATATGGGCAAAAACTCCTATAACAGTCGGTCTTCATTGCAACACCCTATTTCTATTAAAGTTATAAAGCACACGAATATAATGAATATTCAAGAAATAGACGCTACGTCTTCAACCATATCCAAAACAACATGCATGCAAATATATCTATATATATATATATATATATATATATATATATAAGTTCTCAACAGTCGCAGCTGATATAAATCATACATCAAATAATCCAACATATAAACATATAAATCTCCAAATCCCGACATATGGGCAATAATCAACAACATAAATTAAAGCAACAAGTAAGGCGACCACGTCCTAATCAGAGCCTAAATCTAGACTCGACAGAAAAGTAGAGGAAGCATCCGTTATCCTCGAATCAACTCACCAAGCAAGCAAACTACTCCTGCACTCCATCTACCCGTCCATACAGAAAGGCAGGCGGTCAAAACCACTGGGGGTTAGCTTCACATCAATAATAATAAACAGTTGAAATGAACATCATTGATTAAATCTTAATTATTAAATGCATTCATCTATAACTTCATCCATCAACACAATATTTGCAATCATCATAATAAACAATGCATCAACACATTTATCGCCAAACCACCATCAACACATAAGCAAACAAGACTCATGCCAATTCATGTTATGCGCCTAGACTCAACTTCTATATGCATGTGGTACCAATCTCCTCAAGGTCGTCACCTTATGATGCAACAAACACATCAAAGTCAACGACTATAATCAACGACTATATGGATATCAACATCCGTCTCAACATATGATCAATGAACATATGACTCAATCAACCATGCATATGTTTTCAACAAATCAACGACTATATTCAACGGCTATAAGTATACAACTTCCACCAATTGCATTCAATCAAGTATGTATACTAATTCCATATCAACAACAATTCAACAATTATCAACTTCACACAATTTCTCACAAATCAAGTAAAGGAGAAAATTCACCAATTCATGATAGTCATCATGTTCAACACCTAGCAATCATTCACGTATCCTCAAATATCCATACAAAGTCATTTACAAAAGGTTTCTGAGATAATTGGTCTTAAGGATTAAATTTGATGAAGTTCGTTTATGGTTAAGCAAAACAACCAACATATACTTTTCAAAGTGAAACAACATCAATGCCTCGACTATGTATACTCTTAGATCACATATGTGTGCAGTTGAGCGTACATGCATGTTTCACCGGCTAATTACAACGAAATCATAGAAATCACAGAGTTTGCCTTTCTTAACGCTTTTTCAAAAAGAATTCCATTTTTCAAAGCAAAATAAGTTAATCATCATTGAATTCATTCACAACCATTTTTAGAAATCATGTATATAGTATACAACCCTAACCCCACCCCTTTTTCTAAATAAAAACGGTTTTCGGAAAAATCGACAATCTTGGACGTTTTTCAAAAGTTTAGTTCAATTTCTCAAATCAAGCATCAATCCAAGTCTCAAGATGTTCCAGTAGATTTATGAGTGAAAACAATAGTTAAACAAGTTGAAAGAAGTGTACGAGAAAGTTCGAGACGGTCCTCAAATGCCTGAAACGCGTAACAAAAAGGTGCTGCAACTGAGCTCGTTCACTTAAGCGACCATCTGTTCGCTTAAGCGTCCAAGTTCCAGTAGCTTACAATGTTGTTCGCTTAGAGCTTCGCTTACCGTTCGCTTAATCGAACATTCATCAACTCTGCATAATTTTTCACGGGTTTAAACGATTTTTCACCCAAAAACCCAAATTTTGATTCCCAAACATCCAAATTCGTTTCCAAAAATTGTTTACAGGTTCATGTACACAAAGAGGCTTCCAAAAACACATTAAACTTGAAATCAAACTTCAATCTAACACAATCTAGCAATTCACCAATTTTTCCTCAAAACAACGTATCCATCATCAACATTCATCAACAACAATCAATTCAACAACACCCAATCCATAGGATCATAACAACAACAATCAATCAATCATATTCACATCTCACCAATCATATATACTTCCACAATTTCAACAACAATCATCATAATTCATTAATTCACCCAATTTCACAATTTAACAACAACATATCATAGAGCATATCATTTTCATGTCAACAACTAAATTCATATACCCAAACATATTTAGATCATATGAGCAAGAATTAAACAAATTAAGTTTATGAAAGTCACTTATTCAAATAATCACTTATGCAAATAATTAGGGAAGAAAATAAACTAAGAGATTATTATTTAAATCAAACCCCCTTACCTTAATCCTCCACAATCCTAAGCTATTGCTTCACTTTAGCTCAAATCCTTGAGCCTCTAACTCTTCTCTTGCTCCCAAAGACTCTTCTCTCTTGAAACCCTTTCTCTAGCTCCTCTTGAACTTCTCTCTCTAGCTTCTCTTTCTAAAACTTTGAAATGAATGGAATAACCCTAGTTTTCTCTCCTCATGGGTTCATAAAGCCTATTCTCTTAATGGACCTAATTCACCAAAGTTTCTAATTTATTAACTAAAGACTTCTAATTCACTCGCGGTAAAATATAACGACTAAACAACAGTTCTAATTAATTATCTCAACAAACGTAGTAACTTAGCTTAATTAATGATTCTCACTCGAAACACTAAAAATAATTCTTACCGTGAAGTTACTAAATTACCCTTCCTCGTCAAATGACTAAAATACCCCTAAGTCCAAAATGACCAAAATACCCTTATAACACCAAATTCTACGAAAACAGACAAAAATGTGTTTGATCACATACGAGCACAATTAAAGGCAATTAAAATTAATTCTACCGAAATTCGGGCTGTTACATTCATCTTCAAGCTCTATGTTCAATGGTGAAGTAAGAGTGCTTGAATGTTGGTGTCATAGAATTTGTGTTGTAAGAAAAGCCAACACTGTCAATAACCCATGAAGGCTTTTCTATGCTTGCCCTCTGTCAAAGGTTTGTTTAACAATGATTGTGTGACATGTGTGAATGGTTTGTTTAAATTGTAGTGATTTTGAATTTTCTTTGTATAAGATGATGGTAAAAATTGTCAATTTTTTGTCTGGGTTGATGAAGCTGAAGAACTAGGTTATTTTAAAAACAATGGTACTGATCATGGAATGAATGCAAGGTTGATGAAGAAGCCTAATGATAGTGGCAGAGAAGAGGTTTGGAGGGCAAGGTTGATGGATAAAGTTGATTGTGTAGGAAGTGAGCTTAGGTTGTGTTATGCCAAGTCTCTGTAATGTTGTAATGAAAAGAGATTGTCAATGAATGAATTCAACCCTTTTGTCAAAATCTTTCCATCAAATTGATCCTTCTGTTGTTTGTCTATGCATCAAATCGATCTCTAAATTAGTGAAAAATACCATAAAACAAGTCTTTGAACTATCACAACATATATCAATGCGATCCTTGGTGTATATATTTGCTGAACAAAGTAAAAAGTAAAAAGACAGACACTTTGATTGTTGTAAATACCATCATAAGTCATACATTTGATGTTCATAAGTCATTACATAGCCAAAAAAGAACATTACATAGCATCAAGTTATAAGTCTTAAATTTGATGTTCATAAGTCATTTGAAATCAAGGAGCAGTTGGATTTTGTGGAGCAGGACCCCTCCTCTGGTGTTTGTTTATGGTTGTCATTTGAAACCACTGATCCTCTCATGCCATATCTCCTTGTACTCATTCCTTGAATAAAATCAATCAAATCAGACCTTAAATTATAACACTATCTATCAAATCAGTCATTGAATTATCACAATAAATATAAAATCGATCCTTATATATAGGGGTATAATTGTAAACACACAAAAAATGACAACTGAAAAGTAAAAACTGCAATTTTTACCATTTCCATCAAATTGGTCCTTGTACACGTGGCTTGCTTGTTGACACGTGTACATGACAACACAATAAGCAAGAGGACACATAATCATCAGTAAAAGAGCTTTTGGACGGAGGAACCATTTTGACGAACGTCTGTGAAATTCATGGATGAACAAGATATTTCACAAAATTTAGAGATGAATTTGGCTGATTTTTGAAAACTCAAGGACGAAGTTGGGTAATTACTCTAAAAAAAAACTCATGCTACGCGAGCAAATCCAATTTCCGAAAGTCCAAATGATACCACTCAATTTCCTTAGAAAATCTTACACCTTACGACTAATTATGATGTAATTATTTTAGCTTTTAACGCAAGTTCTAATTGGCCAAATCCTAGTTCCCTTGGGAATTATTTTACTTCAATTTCTTAACATTGTACATAGGGTGAAGATCCTCTTCATTTCCTAAATAAATGGAGAGGATCTTCCCCTCTTTACTTAGTTTAATTAATTTAGGATGCATGCAAAGAAAAACTTTTCTTAAATCTTTCTGAATTAAATGAAAACGACTGAAAACTTTGTCAGATTTTTCATAAAATTCATGGGTTGCCTCAAATTTTTCACTAATAGTGCGAAAATTACCATTTTGCCTTTGTTTGGCTCTGCTTTATTCAAAACCTCTTTAAAATTCGTTCTTTCAAAATTATTCATTGACACATCAATAGATTTACAACAAACTATAAGTTCATTTAACCCAAGACGATAGTTTTTCCTTATTTTATTCAAAACTTAGATTTTTCATAAAAAATTATTCTTGTACAAAACCTTTTTTTTCTTCTTGAGATCTACTAGTTATAATCATGGATCGATCTAGTAATTCATTGAAACAAAGAAAATTTGAAAACTCACACGCATACCATTTTAGGCCGGCCTCTTAGGGCTAAAGGAAACGAAATTGTTGTTTAGTAAGAAATGTATATCTTAATGAACACAAGATTTAGGTGGTACCTTATTCAAGATCAACTAAAACTCTTAGCAACCGAAAATAAATTTTTGTAAACCCTACCAAAACTCTATCTAAAAAAAATGCCAAATGCCAACTTTTTTTTCCTGAGATCTACCCATCAAAGAGGTAGATATATAACTTAGAAGCAAGAAAATTTATATAATTTTTGTTTTCTTTTGAGATCTAATTCGGCCACCACACAATAATAGGGAAAGAAAATCTTGAACAAAAAATGCTATTTTTAATGCACATAACCTCATGGTGTAGCAATATTCAAGCTCCATTAAAATTCCTCATGAGAAAATCAAAAACTAAGTTATAAAATTACCAAAAAAAATTAATGTTGTCAAAATGAAAACTTCTCTTGAGATCTATCCATCAATATGATGGATCTATCACTTAGAACAAGAAAAAATTTCAAAACTTTTCATCCCTCCCTTAGCCTAGGTTCGGCCAAGTATAGTCCTAGGGAGAAAAACATTTTGTCATGTTACATCTTACAAAAACATTGTCATATTACTTAAGGGGATTCCTTTTCATCACCTAATGGGGCAGAACTTTGAACAGTTCTAAGTTTTTTAGTTGAGGGGAATGGTCGACCTGATGCAGGTTTGAGGGAAATATGTTCAATCCACCACGGGCTGACTCGTCTTGGAATTTGTGAGACTTGAAATTCATCCCAGTTAACCTATGACATTGAGATAAAAAAAAAGGATAAGAATATGAAATTAATCATTTGAAATATGTGATAAATTGTATGATTCTTATCGATTAAAAGTTTTGGAGTCAAAATCAAGATCCTAAGTTACATTAAAAGTATTTTCGGTGACATTTGCTTAGAAAATGTCTTTTCGCTTATTCTGTATTAATTTTATTTTTCTCTCTCTTTTTTATCTTTTTTTTACTTTTTCTTTATCCACCCACACACAGGAGATATTACAACCACTGTCATCTAGAATGCAAGTTTAAAACCAAAACCAAAACCAATAGCCACACTGCACTATATTGTTCAAATAAGGGTGAAATAGTCATTAAAAATGAAAGTACAAATATCATTACTCATGTTAAACTTGTATAACTACATAGATTAAACTTTGACATTGCACCTTAAACTACAACTATAAGACATATGAAACCAAAGTATTAGTATATTGCCTTAAATTACTACTACTCTTTGTTCTATACACATTTTCTAAAAAAATTTGCTCTTTAACTAATGTTTAAGTTAAGTTACAACTCCCAAAATACTAATCGACAATAACCAGTAATATACTTGCAAGTTGCTCTAATAATTTTAGAATTACATTGGGATTTGGGACTTACGCTCTAGGGGACAAAGTAATATAGAATCTACATTATTCCATAGAGTAGTAACTTACATCAATTAGGTATTTTGATTGTGAAGCAAAATAAACGGGTACTTATGAAGTGTCATCTAATTATAGATTCATCATTTGAATCATATATCAACTTTAACTAAATACTATCCAAAAAAATAGAAGAAATTATACCTGAAGCATGCGCCATAGATTAGAAGTACGAGATACAGTAGAGATTGTCCCTTGATATGGAATCCTTGAAGATTTATCCGTCTTCATCTTAACTCTCATTCTAGGGTTCCATTGAATCTTCATTGATTCATCAACAACGTTACCATCCACACCAAAATCATACCAATCATCACCTCGAGGATAGTAAACAATTTCAAATGGCTTGTTCTCCTCTGCCAACTTCACTGCCTCCATTACTGCCTTCTCCAACTCATCCTTTTTCTGCTCCGCCGCCGCTGCAACAAACCGCGTGTTCCTGCGAATCCCAACAAATAACTTTCCCGTTGAAATTTTCATGAAAACAACAGCATCTCCGGCGACGAGTTTCTTCCTCTTAAGAAACGAATTCCATTCAGACATATAAAAAACGTTTCTCTTGGGAGACCCGCGGCAGACATGTTGAAACTTCCAAACTTCACCATGAACGTCATTAACGAGGAGGTTTTGAGAAATCTCCATGCCAAGCGGCGGGAGGATTTTTTCAGCACAAAAGCGAGGTATGTATAATGTACGGATGATTACATTAGTAGGGGCTAGAATCTTTGTAAACGAAACAACCTCATCGCGGACATCATCGTCGTTGCAATTGGGAATCTCATCAGGGTCTTGGACACAGGCATCATTGGTTATTGGAGTGAGTAACAGTTTAGCGAAGACCTCGTCAGTGTGAGGATCGGCAAGGAGATCAACCGCGGAGATGATACAGATAGTAAAAGGACGAAAACGTTGAAGATCAAGTGAGTGAATGTGAGCATTGGAGGAGGAAGAAGAAGCATACTCTAAGTGGCCTTGTGGAAAATAGTAAACTCTTGAATGCAACTTTGGTATTTGGACGGGAGCACCGGTGCATGTCTGCCAGATTTGAGGGTGCACATGCGATGGTTGCTGCTGCTGTTGGTGGTGGTGGAGAGACATGGCCGCGAGGAAGAGAGAAAGAGAGAGTGAGCTGACTGATTAGGTTTTTTTCGGATATATATTAGAACAATGAATAATTAATAAATAGTAATTCAATGAATCTTAGACATACATGTATGTATGAATTACAGCTTATAAATCTTACCTTACCATTTATAATAGTTGACCTTCTTTAAAAAAAAAAAAATTATTATAGTTGACCTGAAATTTCAGGAAATGTTTTCTTAGAAAATAAAAATGTTTATTAGATACCAAAAACACTTTACAACTTCGAGAAACATAGAGATATAGGAACATCTTCAAAGGAGACAATCCATTTTTTAATATTTAAATGAGTCACACATGTATATATTACTTATTAATAATTTTTTAATAGTTTGATTAATAAGTATTCGATCCTTCAAACCCAATATCTTAAATAACATCATTCATCATTTATTAATAGGGGTAATAACCACATTGGTTCGAGAATGTGTAATGATAGCCACAATGGTCATTCAATGTAACAAAATTCTAAAATAGTCTTTGACTGTACATTTTATTAGTCAAAATAGTCTATGACATTAAAATAATCTTTCAATGCTCATAATAACTTATTTTATATATGGACTAAAATAACAATAAGTAAGTACTTATAAGGACTGATATGACAATAAGTAAGTATATTGAAGGACTAATATGACAATATCAATGAACATTTTAACATCAGGGACTATTTTGACTAACAAAATGCACAATCAAGTATTATTTTAAAATTTTGACGCATTGAATGACTACTATGACTACACATTACACATTCAGGGACCAAAGTGACTGTTATGAATTCGTTGAAAAATCACACCAATAAAATATTTGATGTGCGGAGCAAAGTAATCAAGCAACCAATATCAAAGTGGATAACAATTAAACACAAGAAAAAGTAGAAAACAACGAGAGAGAGAGAGAGAAAGAGAAAAAAAAAGAACACACGAAATTTGTTTACCGAGTTCGTGAAGTGGATAAAATCACAAGGAAGGGGAGTTTGAATTGTGACCCTTTAAAAATTATCTTGTAACTTAAAAAGTAATTCTCAAGTTGAAACTTGGAATGATTAAGTTAGCAGATAGTCTTCTGAACGTTCTAATGTGTTAGTGTAAAAACAGTTTTAAAATATTCGAAGTGTTTGTGTTTACTGAAAGTAAAGAGTAAAGGAAAGAGAGAAAGAACACACAAAAATTTATAGTGGTTCACCCAATGTGGGATAGTCCACTCTTCACAATCTTGTGAGATTTTCCGCTAAGATGTTTGAGATAACCTCTCAAATTCTGCACCGTACTAACTTGTTCACCTGAACAATTACACCTTTGTATTCTCTAAGCTTCAACAAGCTTACACTTTTCTTAGTAAGTTACCTACTTAGACTTTACACCTTTCTGCTCAAACTAATACTTTAGTACCCCTAAAGTTATATGAGACTTTACAATTTGTTTATGACTTTGAATGATTGAAATCAGACAAGAGAAGAAAGAAGAGATAGGTTTATCTTTTAGAAAGATAAGAAAGAATTGATTTACACTTTTAAAGACTTCTTGGAATCTTTGTGATGATCAATTTTTGCTAAAGCTTCAAAACACTCTTATGTTGTTTTTCTTGTATGTTTTGCAAAGGTGCAAGTAATGTTGAGGCCTTGATCTCTATTTATAGAGTTCTTGAGATCTTGTAGCCGTTGGAGGGTGACCAATGGTCTTTTGCCACATGTCCTAGGTCCCACTAGCTTTTACTTGAAAATTTGGGTGAACATTCTGACCATCAGAATGATGTTGTGTTGTTCAGGATGAACATAAAAATGTTGTTGTGTTCTTCATCAGAATGTTGATGTTCATCATGTTCTTCATTTGGGTTCATCATTTATGAACGTATGATGAGTTTCTGGGTTTGTACAATGCGTTTCATATGATTTTCTGGGAAATATTCATATGTAGTAACTTTTCCATATGCATAAGAATGTTCCTGGATAAAGTTGCTCTAGATTTGCATTAGATTGTGTGCAGGAAAGAGAGTAGTAGATCTGCAACTTCAGGCCCATGCATCTAGGAGATTTTGCTTGATACTGAACAATACTAACATGAAACGTGTCAATCTCTGATTGATTAGGACAAGATCTCCTTTTTGCTTTGCTTTTTAACTTTCCACCAATTACATTGTTCATAGTATGAAACATGTGCAGAGATGAACATCCTGACCTTCAAAATGTTCCATTTGTTCTTACTTAGAATGATTTGTAAGACTTGCTTTTGATGTAATCAATCCTAGTAGTAAAGACACAACACAACTGAAGTGTAGTGATTGTAACATCTAAGATAATATTCTCTTTGGAATATTCCTAGTACTTCAAGTGTTCATAGTCTTGAATGAACCTTGAAGGTCTTTTTGACATTAATCTTTGTAAATGCATTTATTGCTTGATCGATCCATGCAGATGTACTTTATTTGAACATTTACTTATGACACGTATGTCTTGCATCTTTTGATAATGTTTTTGAGTTTTCTGGGTTTGTTTATGAACAACCTTTTGAACTATGTCAGAACGTTCTGATTAACTCATTGATCAACATTCTGAACTAACTTTCTGAACTTCATAATTAGTTCATGAATTTAATGTTCTTTGATTCCTTGTATCTTGGTGTGGTTTAAACCTTGTTCTTGTCTTAGTAAAACACGCAAGAACACAAGTTAAATACAAGAAAGTAATCAAAGTCCACTAAGTCCTTAATCATTTAAAGTTTATTATCTTTAAAATTAATTAGGGATTTTGCCTCAATAGTTCGATCCAATACTGACCTAGTATGGGGGAGAGAGCAGTCATCCGTTCCACTATAATGATGAGTAACTTTACAAAAGAGATATCAAATGGTTACAAGAATTAGTCTTCAAACTTAATTCTACCCAAAGTCTCAATCTCTTCCCGTGACCAAGAGATTAAATCCTAATAGTGTTTCTAAGGTGAATCAATCACAACCCTAGTGTCTCCCGCTTAGAGAAATATCTCTAAAACCTAGTTTGTTGTCTGTTTCTAAACCCTTTTTTCAGCCCCCTTTATCTCAAGGTTTACTCTGATACAAAGTCTATATTTATTGTAAAAGTATCCCTCATAAAATTGGAACAAATTTCAGCCTAAAAATACGTTTATGTTATATTTTTTGCTGGCAAATTCAGGCCCCGGATTCCTCCATTCGGCCACCGAATTTTCACGCAAAGAAAAGACTGAAAACACGCCCAAATTCGAGACATGGACTACACAATTCGGACCTCGATTTTGACAGTTTCCAAAAACTCTAATTTTAAATCACTTTCACAAGAGTGACTATCACCCATTTATTAATAACTCTATATATTATTACATTTTAATATTTTAATAATAAAAAATGCGAGACCCACTTAAGATTGAATGTCTCCATTAAGACCTTGTGCCTCATATAGGTACTCAAAATTATTTCTCCCCTAGTAGAGGTACCTTCTAGGAGTTAAGTCTTAAAATTTGAGACACCTTTGTTACATATGATCTAATGAGAAAAATGTGAAAAGTGATAATGTAATAAGAAAAGAGATATAGAGAAAATGAAGTGTTGAATGAACATAGAAAAATAAGATGTATTTAAATATAATTGTTGATAATTTTATATTATAAGAGTAAATTAACATCCACTCAAAAATATAAATGAGTAAATTAATAACTTTCCTTGTTTGGCACAGGGTTTATCGGTGGCTTGGTATTTATTTCATTTCTCCGGGCTTGGTTAGTGATCATTTACATCAGTTTGGTCACATGGCGGGGTTACCGCGATTTACACATTTTTTTTTCAAAGTAATTTGGCACGCGTGCGTTTGGATTGTTTGGAAGGAAAGAAACAATAGGATCTTCAAAGACAAAGCAGAAGACTTGGAAAATCTTTTTAACAATGTAAAACTTGTGTCTTTTTCTTGGTTAAAGGCTCATAGGCTAACTTCAGCCTTCAGTTATAACGACTGGTGGCGGCACCCTTTAATTTGTATGGGTGTTCTGGAGCAATGACCCTTTTCTAATTTTTTTTTTGTGTTTTTTGGCAACAGACAATTGAACCTTGTATTCTTTTGAGGAGCGTTTTTCTCTGCACGCCTTGTGCGAGGTGAATTGCTCTTAGTGGTTATAATATTTCATTTTGGTTTGTTAAAAAAAAAAACTTTCCTTGTTTTTGAAAAAAATAAAAATTCAGCTCCACTAATCAAACCCATTTTTAATTGAAGGATAAATTTGTAATTTAAATAATTAAAAAAATAAATTTGTCTAAAACATCGTGTAACTCTCTCCTTAAATGAAGACATTTTTTTTTCCTAATAACTAACGCCACTAATTAATTCTTTGTTTTTATTGGATAATATTTCAGTGACATAACATTTGATGATATTGGTTAATTACAATGTCAATGTGTACAAAAAAAAAAAAAAAGTATTGTGAAAGAGAGAGAAGAAAGCCACTTGTAATATTGTGGTTGATCAATGTCATCAAATGTTATGTCACTCATGTGCTATCCGTTTTTATATGACTCGTAAATAAATATGCTAGTGTAAATTAAAATAAAAGAGTAATGATATTTATACAACTATTTTATTAACAATTTAAGACAACTTTCCTTTTTTGTCTTCTTATATTAAACAAAAACAATAGAGAGAATAAAATCACACGGCGAGTATCTAAAAATACATGTTATGGCTATACTTTTACATGTTATATGGGGAACAAATTGACTATAAATGAATAATGTCAAAATACACTATTATTTGTGTGTTTTTTTTAGGACTCACTTTAGGGGTGTATTGGATTAGGATTTTAAAGGACAATTTTTATTTAAAAAAGTCTTGAGGATTTTAAAAGACTTTGCAGGATATTGATGACTTTGATGATTTTAAAAGACTTTGCAGGATTTAATTCATAAGATTTTAAAGGATTTGAAATGATTTTAATGGATTTCAATAAATTTTATGAATTTCAAGAACTCGTTGAAAAAAATGATCATAACACACTCTCTTTCATAAAACCGAACACACTCTCTTTCACAAAATCTCCATGCAGAGAGCTTGCGAGAGAGAGAGAGAAAGAGAGAGAGAGAGAAGGAGAAGGGAGGAGAGAGAGGGAAACGAGAGAGTGAGAGAGAAGAGAGAGAGGGGGAGAGAGAGAGAAGGGAGGAGAGAGAGTGAGAGAGAAGAGAGGGAGGGGGAGGGAAGAGAGAGAGAGAGAAGAAGAGAGTGAGAGAGAAGGGATGCGAGAGAGGGGAAAGAGATATAAAATAAAAGAAAAAACAATCCTAAGAAATCTCATATTTTCATGAAAGACTTTTTTATGCTAAAATTTCACTAGAAAATCTCTCAAAATCCATCAAAATTTGAAACAATCCTTCGAAATTTGAATGATTTTGAATACCACAAGATTTTTAAGTGATGAAGAATCTTGATTGAATACCACAAGACTTTTTCATGATAAAAAAGTCTTTTAAAGTCTCCGAGAAAATTCGCAAGACCAAATTCGTCCTCAAGAAAAAAAATGCAATTTTTTAGTCTCTGAAAAATATATATAAACCGGGGCAAGTTAATGACTGTCCGCTTTACAATTTATTTGGTTAATAAAAGAAAGAAAAAAGAAATGAAATTGAAAAGAAGAGATTAGCAAACAGGTTGATATTAGAGGAAATGAAATAAACTTATGACAGAAAAGAAACATGCCATTACCGTGTTTGTTACTATCATACGTTGTATATAGTTTTCCATTAGCTACATCTTATGCTTAACCCGTTTAGTTATTAATAAGGGTAAACATGTTTTTGGTTCCTATAAATATATCAATTTTTCGTTTTAGTCCCTATAAAAAATTCATAATATTATAAAAAATCTAACCAAAAAAAAATTAGAATTTTTAAACTAAACATGAATTAATATGAATTTTTATATTTTTGACGGTTAAAAATTCATATTTAATTTATGTTTTGTTAAAAATTTCTAATTTTTTTTTGGATTTTTTATTTGCAATATACTTTTATGCACAATTTCATTAAAAAAAATACAAAAATTAACTTAAAAGTAGTGATTGAAAATTTTAAAGGAGTGACCAAAAGGGAAGATGGAAAATCTTTTAAGGACTAAAAGTTGAAGAAATTTTTTAGAGGGACTAAAACGAAAAGTTGACATATTTATAGAGACCAAAAACATATTTAACCCTATTTTATATTTGGCTTCTTCAAAAAAGAAAGAAGTGGATGAGAATTGTTTAGTAATTGTGACCTTCACCTGCATTTTAATGCTGCTTTTGTTTTAAATTTATATGGTTGTTCAAACATCAAACATTTTATAGTTGTTCTTGCCACAACTTTAAATTATAATCCTATAATGTCTCTAAGAAAATTGCTGCCAAAACTCTTTATTCACTTATGCAATATGTCACGAAAGAGAAAAAGAAAAAAACTATAGAATTAAAGTATATATTTACTATTATTAATAATTCAACAAAAAGGGATCTAGCTGTTTACTAGTTTGATGAGTGAGGGAGAGTTACACTTGAGAGTGATAACAGACGATACTAAATTTTAAAATAACAGGTAATTACGATAGTTAGTGTATTAAAATTTCAAAATAATTTTGAATTGCGCGCTATGTTAATCAAAATAGTATTATTATTTGTTTAGAAGGATTTTATCTTGATTAGAAGGATTTTATCTCGATTTGTTCTCGAAAACGTTTCTAACCAATTAAATTTTATCCAAACCTGAAAACAAGGAAAGTAATAAATATCATTTAAGAATTATATTTGACAAATCGTGAGTTTTTCGTGTGACAATCTCTTGGGATATCAAGCAATTCCCTAGTCATTAGTCTTACTTAAAATATTTCGGTCATATGTACTTATTATCTTAGTCTCTAAGTATTTACTTATTATCTTATTATCATATCAGTTCAATATAAAAAGAGTCAATGTCAGCATTGAGAGATTTTTTTAACGTCAAAGACTATTTTGGTTAACGACATGCATAATTAATAACTATTTTAAAATTTTGATACATTGAAAGACCATTGTAATCACCGGATATATACTCACGAACCAAAATATTATTTTGCCTTTGATTGGGATCGTGCTTGAATCATAGCAAGAATGAATATTTGGAGACTTTGAGTACTTACACATGGAATGTTGGCCTATCATTAGTGCAAACTCTGATGATCATGCTGTAAGCCCATCACACAATGATAACAGAGGTCTCAACCTATTGATATAGAATTATTATATCAACATATTTTGGTCTGTATTTGGCAACCTCTTTCAATCAAATCAATAGATAGAATCAAAGAAATTTTAGAAAGTATCAAAGCAATAACATGCATAAACACACAGTACATAACAAAATGCTGATTAATGTAATGCACCCAGAAAACACTTGATAATTGATAGCATAAAAAAAAAAAAAACTACGGAGTCTGCCTTCATGGAATGGATAAAAAATCCGAAACAAACAACAAATATGGAAAATAGTCTAAAACTTCATTCTTAATAATGCAGAAAATCACAGCACCATAGTGCAACTACCATAAAGAAACTTCATGTCTTTGGATTGGAGTTGCAGATCTACAATTCAAATAGGATTCGTGAAATAGCATAACACAAATAATAGGATATCCATACTAATTATAATAGGATCTCATGTATCTATATATATAATAAATTTGTCTAAGCCTGTACTGATATCAGTCCTTTGGCTTGTAAACATGTTTCCTCTTCCACCATTGATCACTATGTTATTTTTTAATTTTTTTTCTCTTGTATTTTATGTTCAAATAATGCATTACCATCCCAAATGAAGGGCTATTCATACTTGTTTTGTTTAAAATGTTCTGAAGACTAACCCAATTAAGAATATTCAAGAGATAATGAACTTCTTTATCACAGAATACCTCATAAATTCATCTTATAGCTTATAAAAAATATATAAGTAAAACTAATTAATTTGATTTAGGATTGTCAAATCGTGAAAAATATCCAATAGATAAACATTTAACAATACAATCAAGTCATATGAAAACAACAACAAAACATTTTATACAACACACATGAATTAATGAAAATTCAAACAAATAAATTATCAAAGAGGAACTTACTTTCAACTATACCAAACTAAGCTTTCAACATAATCCTTGGCCTCCATCCACAATGATTTTGGAATTGTAATACTCGTTCTCTCTACACTATTATCCCTCATATTATAGAGAATTGCTTGTTCTTCCGAATCGTTTGCAAATACCAGTGTATCAGTCTCAGAAAGGTATAGTGGCAATCAATAAGAATAACGTCCAATCTCCAAGTTATGATGTATATTTTGAAGAACCTCATAACTAATTTTAAGTAATTGAGTCCAAGACTCTTTAACTCCATATTCAATCATTTGCCATATAATAAGATGGGTTCCCTCAAAATCGTGAGAAAAACAAAGACAATTCTTTAACACACGAAGAATTGGCGCTTCACGTGGCACTTGATTCAAACCTGAGGGTAGCATCAACTCAGTGTATGTCTCTGTACGTAGATCAAGCGAAATAATAAAAATTTGACCAATACTAATACCCTCCCATTTATAACGAGAATGAGAGTAATTGTAAAGTGCTAACCAATGAATACAACCACTCAAATACACACCAGAATTCATCTTAGAAAAAGGAACCCCAGGTGAATTTTGAATCTCTCTCCATACATAATTATTACCCAAGTTGAAAACTCTCACCTCTGTCCCCCTTGGACGGAAGGCCACCACCTTATAAGTGTCAGTGGAATCGTCATAACCAAAAGCAAAGTTGAAAAAAATTGGAAATGTATCCTTAAACCCCTCTTCGAAAAACCCTAATTTGTTAGAAATTTTGGTGGTGGCAGGGTTACAAAAATAGAAAAAAGTCTTTCTATAATTATTTCCCCACGCAGGCGACATAAGTAATTTGGGCTAAGCAGAGCAATCCATTGCAGGAACCAACTTGCATATCAAAATAGGGAAGGTCATAGGAAAGTATCTTTGGACAATGCTGCTAGTCCGAAAAGTCATGTGGCTCGACATTCTTGAGATTAATAACGCGAGGTGTGGGTTTCTTGCAGAACGATCAAGGTGCATTTTGATGAAAGTTGGATCAGAGATGATGGAGTTCCATGATTTGCAAACACACTTAATTCGCATAAGATATTCAACAGGAAGAAAGGAAAGCACTTCGAGTATAAGTTCCGGGAGGAGGATTGCCTTCGTTGTTGCCGCAGCATTGGGATCATACTGTGGTGGCTTGGATTTGCTTCTAGAGTTTCCCATTTCTGCGCACCGAACGTTCGTTGCATTTGTGGTTGGAGTTGAAATAAGAGTGTGATGAAAACCCCTAGTCAAGTAGCTTTGTTACACTTAAAACAAACTTACATTTTATTTTTTTTATTTTTATCAACTAGGCTATTTGTCTAGAATTCACATAATTTAATTGTAGAAAAGTAAAGTGTCCGCGGTTCAAACTTCGACTCTGTATATAATATGTAATATCCATACCAACTGAGCTAAACTTACGGGTTAACTTACATTTTTTTAATCACCGGAAAATATAACAAACACTCTTTAAAAAAAATTACAAACCCTTTCTATAAAAAAAATGCAAATTTCCACTCCCACTTGTTGGTACACAAATCTTTTATCACCTGAACCAATCAATAACCAAACACTAATTTCAATAACCTAAAGTATATTATTCTTAGAGGAGCTCAAATAAATACTTGTCATTTTTATTTATTTAAATGATATAGAATTTTTTTGGTGAATTTGAATGGAATATATTGTTAATGTAAAAAAAAATTTCGCTATTATCCAATGCAAAATCCAATATTTTGCAGTATAATCCACTTTTCTAAGGTCTTTTTGTAATTGGTGGTGGTGTAACATAAAAAAAAGTTGTATTAACTTGTTAAATATCATCGTAAGTTATTGTCACAAATAGTTTTAACTGCTTAATTAGGTATTTATATATGTTTTTATCTTTAATTACGTTATTAACTTCAAATTTCTTTGCACTTAACATAGCTTTGGAATTGGAATGTGTATCCGGAATCACCGAGGCCAAGTCATCAAAGCGGGAACAACATGGCATGACATAAATCCACCACCGTAGGAAGCAGAGGCAATCGGTTTACATGATGCTATTCTTAGGCTTCGACAATTGGGAATATCAAATGTGTACTTTGAGCTAGATTGTAAGCTAGTAGTTGATAGCACTAATAATCAGGCTGAGTTTGATAATATAATATCTACATGTAAGTCTCTACTATCCCAATCTTCAAACGTTAAGATAAGTTATGTTAGGAGGCAAGCAAATTATGTCGCCCATAACTTAGCAAAGGTGTCATGACTGCATGTTCGTCACCAAATATTTGATTTGATTCCATCTTGTATTGACTATATTGTGACAAATGAAATAATATAAATTTTTGTTTGTAAAAAAAATAACTTCAAATTTATTTGTAAAAAACTCAAAATTTCATAAAATAACTTTATTTCGTCCAAATATTTTCACTTTACATGGAGTAAAATAAACTCCTACTTTCATGGAAGGGTTGCCTCATTCATTCCTTTTATGAGTTATGAAGGTTAAGCATAAACACTTTGAAGACAAAAAAACATAAAAAATAACATCCTAGATTTTTAATAATTTCACATTTCAATACATTAAGCTTAGATTAAATTTAAGGTCATGCTAACTGGTGTCTCGGACACTGGTTTAACTTACCAAAAAAGAAAATTATTACCAAAAAAGGAAACTATTTTGACTTTTTATGAATTAATTACACAATTTTCAATGCAATAATTATGATATAATTTTCTTTTTTAGTATCCTTAACTAGTGTCTGGGGCACTAGTTATCATTTCCCTTGTATTTATCTCATTCTTCGTTTTCGTTTTAATATAACAAACACTTATAATAATACGAAAAATATATTTACCTTTCATTGCATATATATATATATACTCTCTCTGTCCCTATATGTAACTCCTCTTTACATTTTTCAACATTTCTTAAGAAAAAATGTCAGTGTAATTAATGTGTCTGTTTTTTGTGTTAATATTACTAAATTGTTCTTTGTTTGTATGTGTTAAATTTGACTTTTTCATATTTCAGACAAGTTAGTATTATTAATTAAGGGTATGTATAGGAAAATAATAATAAATGCATCTAGTAATTTGAAAAGAGGTTTAGATTTAGGAACAAAAATAAAATCAAATGAGTGTTTAGATATAGAGACGGAGGGAGTATTTGTGTATGTTTTATTCTAATAACAAAAATTACATAATTCTTAAGTTAATAGCAGATTTGATCCCCTAATCTTAAGTTAAGACCTAAGGTCTCACTTAAGACCTCTAATCTTAAGTGGACCCCACATTACTTTTCAATAAAATAATTATTATTTGAGTTGATTTTGTTTCTTTTCATTAATAAATTAGTTATTGGTGGGACTCATTTAGACATTTTGATATAGAATCTTCATTGGAGTGGTTGAATACCTATTAGGTATTATTATTAAAAAAAAAAATATTGTGTCAATGTGAGACCCGTCTAAGACCTTAAATATAAGGGTCTCCATTGTGGATACTCTTAGGATTTTAGAGCTTAGAAAAACAACAACTACGGATCATCGAGTGCCCTCTCTAACACTAAACTAATGGATAACTAAAATAAGTAGAATTGTTAAACAATGTCCTTAAAAGGATAGTAGTTTTTGGTGAGTGGTGCTAGATTGTTAAAACATATCGTTATGATGATGTCATGCGTGTTTAATGTCATTGATTTCTCCTCTCATCTTCATCTTCATCTTCATGCTCATTCACAGGTAAAGTACCCTCTTTAGTAGGCCTTATCCTCTTTTCAACTTTTTTCATTTTTTCACGGCTTTTACTTCTCTCTCATTGCTAGATTACTCCGCCGTTACTATCTATACGTGTAACCAACAGATTCTGGAATTGTAATAGTGATTCCATCAATCATCAAACACCACGTTTCGTCAAAATGCAATCACCAATGCAACCAAATTGTGTTTCAAATTCAATTCCCATTCCTATCGATATCAACAAAATTCCACATGTTCTCACTGTTGCCGGTTCTGATTCCGGTGCCGGTGCCGGTATCCAAGCTGATCTCAAAACTTGTTCTGCTCGCCGTGTTTACTGTTCTACTGTTATTACTGCTGTTACTGCTCAGAACACTCTTGGAGTTCAGGGTGTTAACATTGTGCCTCATGATTTTGTTCAACACCAGTTAAACTCTGTGCTCTCTGATATGAATGTTGATGTGGTAAGTTAAATTACTCATTTTTATTTGCTATGGAAACAATGTTGATAACTACTTATATCTTGTATGTAAACAATTTGACTTTATTTTATCTTTTGTTATAGAAATATGTAACTTGTAAATACTTATATGATAAGCATGTAAGCAATAAGTGTTTATTTAAACTGTTTATCCAAACGGGACTTAGTTCTCAAAGCATGAACTTCTTGTGAGGGTTGCTTGTTTTTTGTTCTTCTTGATTGATGTAACATTGGTGTCTAGGTTTACAGTGGTTATTAGTATTCGATTCTGTGAAGTGATTATGCTTTGTCTTTAGGTCAAAACAGGCATGCTACCCTCTCTAAGTGTGGTGAAGGTCCTTTGTCAGAGTCTTAGGAAATTTCCTGTCAAAGGTATTCGCTTGTACCAAAATTTATAATATGTTTATTCATTTTCAAATATGCAATCGCAATGACTTATGTGCTGGATTTGTTTTTGCTGAAGGCAGCTCTTGTGGTTGATCCTGTAATGATATCTACTAGTGGAGACATTCTTGCCAGTCCTTCTGTTCTTGATGGATTTAGGTAAGGATTTTTTGAACCTGAACTATGTTACATCAGTATGGCATGTAGTATGCAGAACAGGATTCAAATACTATTCACTGCCCAAAATCCTCTGATTATGCAGTCTTATGCATAGTTATTGTTTTTTTTTTTTATGGTTTTGGTTGTTTTTAGTGTATAACTATAATACTATATTTAAAGTTCAATTTTATGTTCATCCTTGTTTGTGCGACACTGTTGAAATGGATATCAGATAGAATTACTGTTGAAAAATTACTCAAGTTTATCAATAAAACTGTAGGGTATTGATCGTGCTTATTTCTTGGTTTTTGAATGCAGGGAGGAGCTGCTTCCCATGGCTGATATTGTAACCCCAAATGTTAAAGAGGCATCAGCTTTGCTTGGTGATGTGCCAATTAAGACAGTTTCTGACATGCATACTGCTGCAAAATTGATACATGATTTGGGTCCTAGGTATGTTGCTGTTTAATATATTGTAGTTTTTGGTGGTGGTCAATCTAAATCATGTTTTAGAACTTATCAGGGAAAACTCTCCAGCAGAATGCACAACATTTTATACAAATCTCATAGAAAGCACTTGTTTCAATACTAACTAAGCTTGTTAATCCCAAAAAGCAGTTTGATGCTCTCTGAGAAATAGTGTGATTGTTAATTCAATATCTATTGTCCAATTGACCAGAGCAATGCTTTTGGAGTGTTGCTTGTTTATACTGACTTGCTCAAAGTGGACTGTTGATTTGCTTTCCCTGAAGTAATGTGCCCACTAATTGTGTTTGCCTTGTATTAGCAGAAACTTCTGATGGTGTTGTATGTTCAAGTGTGTTTGACTTCATGGAGAGATGTCACAAAAATAAATTTAATAAACTTTCAACTTCAGAGTATTGTGCTTTTACAAATAATCAAATTTCATTGCAGGAGCGTGCTTGTCAAAGGTGGTGATCTCCCAAATTCATCAGAGGCTATTGATATCTTTTATGATGGTAATATTAAAATCTTTAATTATTGAAGACCCAATGGCCAAAACAAAACTTCCAAGATACAATAACTTTTTTATCTTACTTTCTGCCGTGTATATCCAAGTCTATGCTTTAATTGAACTCAATTTCTCAGTCTTGAGTTTTGCAGGTCAGGAATTTTACGAGCTTTCTTTGCCGCGTGTAATTACTCGCAATACTCATGGCACTGGTTGTACTATGGCATCATGCATAGCAGCAGAGCTGGCAAAAGGTTCATCAATGCTTTCAGCGGTGAAGGTTTGTTCAACCATCTCAGTTATCATAAATATCGGAAGACCTAATTTGCAATGACTATGATCTTCTCTATCCTAGTTACTTTAAGAGCAAATATAAATAAAAGATATAATGTGTTATCATTCTAATACTTTTAATCATTTGGTTCTAACAGATAGCTAAACGTTTTGTTGAGGCTGCCTTGGTGTA
Source organism: Medicago arabica (assembly GCA_946800305.1). NCBI lineage: Eukaryota > Viridiplantae > Streptophyta > Magnoliopsida > Fabales > Fabaceae > Medicago > Medicago arabica. The sequence continues at coordinate 693,982 of OX326971.1, read as the reverse complement.
CAGCAGAGACTTGGTTATTGGAAATGGAGTCCAAGGCCCCTTTGACCATCTTTTGGCACTTAAAAATATCAACCAGAGCTCTTATAGGCAGGATAGGTTCAATCCCAATGACTTATTTTTATACGCTGTAACGGATTCAGGAATGAATAGGAAGTGGGGCCGTTCTATTGCTGAAGCGGTTAAGGCTGCTGTAGAAGGTGGTGCAACCATTGTCCAATTAAGGTTTGTTACTTTCTTGTTTTTCATTATCCTATTTGTGATGCAGAATCAATGTTTTTTGCAATTGATATTTGCTAGCAGCTATGATTTTTATGGTATAGTATGCCAAACTGGATACCCTAAAGAACTGATATTTGATTTTTGATCACAAGGAAAATTATTTGTTCAATCTTGTTCTCGGACATTTGAGTTGTTCTCTTATATTTATCTTCTTGTCTATCCCCTCCCCAACATAAAATAAAAATAAAATAAGCACCAGTGCAGAGTCAGATGCTACATTTCTGGCCTGATTAGTCGAACTTTTATGCTATATCATACTTGTTTCTTGATAGGGAAACTGGTTTTATATTCCATTTGCAATACTAAGTATGCACTTCATCTGCATAAACACTTTATGATAAGAAAACCTCCCATAAAGTGCGGCAATTGTTGTAAACATGTCATGTGAACTACCATGTGGTGCTGTCTTTGCTATATCAACTATCCTCTACCAAAGTATCTATGGCTGGCCATTTAACTTTGCCCCTTGCTTGGAAAAAGATACTGTCTAATGGTTGAAGCGATGTTAGACTACCCTTTAAAAGAAAACATTCAGATGTGACAGTAATTCCTTTTTGCCTTGGTTACCAAATAATATAGTGATTTTTCCTCTCAATTATTACTTCACTAGAGTCTAATTCGTATTAATGGTTATGGATATTCTTAAAACTAGAAATGTTTGTTGTGTCACTCTGATTGAAGTGTCTTATGATTAAGATGCATTTTTTTTACTTGTATTGCTCTGTCAGGGAAAAGGACGCCGAGACAAAGGACTTTGTTGATGCTGCCAAAGCATGCCTTAAAATATGTCGTTCATATGGAGTACCTTTGCTTATAAACGACCGTATAGATGTGGCCCTTGCTTGTGATGCAGACGGTGTCCATGTTGGCCAGTCTGACATGTCTGCACGTCTTGTTAGAACTCTCCTTGGTCCTGAAAAGATAATTGGAGTATCATGCAAGATGCCAGAACATGCACATCAAGCATGGCTCGATGGTGCTGATTACATTGGCAGTGGTGGTGTATATCCCACTAATACAAAGGAAAATAATCGTACTATAGGCTTAGACGGGTTGAGGGAGGTGTGCAAGGCGTCTAAACTTCCTGTTGTTGCAATTGGTGGCATTGGTATGTCAAATGCACGTGCTGTAATGGAACTCGGTGTACCAAGTCTCAAAGGAGTTGCTGTTGTGTCTGCTCTATTTGATAGGGAGTGCATTTTGACCGAGACAAGAAACTTGCGCGCTGTAATTAGTGAGGCAGCATTGTTGACACAATGAACATACTGCAATCAGGGAGGAGTTTAATTTTATTAAAGGAGTGCTTGCTGGTTATATGAATCCTGATTATTTTCACCTTCAATGGAAATACATAATTGCACAAGATTCTTTGCAGACCAAGCTAAACTTGTAGATTCAAATTTTGAATAAAATTAATGTGTAATGCTCAATACCTGAGCTGGACAAAATAAATTTGGTTGTACATGTTTGCCTTTGTACATGCTTGAATCGTAACAAGAATGAATGTTCGGAGACTTCGGTGAATATCATGCAATTAAAGTGTCTTATGCTACAAGAATGCGCTCGTATTTGTTTTTTCATTCACGTAGTTTCAGTTGGGCATTTCACTAGAAGCGCAAAGAGAACACTCCGTAGAACCAAATTAGATTCTGTGTGTTGAGCTTCTGGTGCACTCTGTGTTTATTTGGTTATGATAGAATTGAGCACTCTGTGTTTATTTGGTTATGATAGAATTGATCGAGAAAATTGATTTTTGTTAAAAATGAATTGTACGTAAATTGATTTATCTTTTGATACACTCACGCGAGTGAAAGTGATTCTTATAAGTTGGTATTGTTTGAATAGTTTGAATCAAAACTGATTTTGAATGTATACTATAATGATCAAATTATCTTTTTAATTGCATTTAAACTAACCATCCCATTCTCATTTTAGATGATTATTTAAACTTGTCTAAAATCATAAAATGAAATTTTATTGGTTCACAAATTCGTTTTAAAATAATATTAATTTATAAGTTATTTTAATATAACATAAGAATCTAAGGTGTCAAAAAAGCATCAAAGGATACTACCGTAAAAGAAAGTGTAGTTTATAACATAACTGTGCACCAATCACGGTAAAAGAAAGGAGTATATGCCAAGCCAAAGGAAGCAGCCTATTGAGCATCCGTCAAAAAAAAATCTTAGCTACTAACATAAGGTTTCTTCCCTGCAAGCAACTATTTCTACCAGAAACCCTCCAGTCGTTCTCATCTTCGGCTTTTAGACGCCAATGATGTTTTTCAACCATAGCTGACACTGATTAAGGGTTATAAGTGTGATGGCCGTGGGAACAAAAATGAAATTCAAAATCGATTCAGTTCAACACAAAAACTCCGAATCATAGCTTCAGGTCCACAGTGGTTTTGAGGTTTGAATTGATTTACATGGATCCAAGCCAAACATGAAATTTTACAGTCAAACCACGTTGAGCGTTCAAAACGCATGTTTGGTGTATCGTGGAACCAAACGGGTACTTTGTTACATAGCTTAGGACACCTTTTATCCCAAACCTTGATCTGACACAGACATTGAGCCAGCCAAGCATTACCGCTAGAACAGGTATAATGCCACATTAGACAACAAAAAAACATTTTAGGAGATAAAAGTGAAAACTGAATCAAATGGAAAGAGAAAACGAACATAAGGATATACCAATACACTGCACCTGACATTTTTACCACACAAAGAAAGCATAGAAAGAAGAGCATGATACAACACAAAAAACATAACTTAATATCTTATAATATGCTCACAGTTAACAAACTTGTACAGTATTTTTAAAAATTTACAGCCATTATTCAACTATTATTTCCTATGCAGAAAACTGAATTTTATACATGAGAACAAAACACACTTGCCCTAGTTGAACTTAACCAGAGAGCAAAGGAAACCAACAATCTATAGCTCTATCTAAACATAAACGTTCCTTTCTTATTAGTTGACATGGATTTCTCCGCTTTCCTGAGCCTCCTTGACTCTCTTTTCATACTCATCTTCTTCCGGCTCGGCCACTGTTTCATTTGTCTCGTCGTCATCTTCTTCTCCTCCCCAGCCAAATCCTCCAATTGACCTAGATGCCTGAGGTGGGTTTTTAGCTTCCTCAACAATCTTCATAATGTCTTCAATGCTCTGTAGAGAATAAGTTGGGTTTTCTTTTCTGTAGTAAACAGCTTGAGCCATTTCAGTTAATTCTCTAGGCAAGTTTTTTAAAAACCAAGGATGGGACTTGATTTCCTTAATGGTGATTCTCTGCAGTAAATCAAAACATACAATGGCCTTTTAGTAAACCACAAATGAACTTGTCCCTTGCTGAAACTTAACAGACAGAAAAATAACTACATAGTTATATAACTATAACTATCTATATACACTTGTGAGCCTACTTCAAGTGACATCATGCGCCTAACATGCATGTGCCTCAAATTTCTTTACTAGTTTCCTTTTGACTAAATTATTAGATAAAACAATAACTCTGAAGTGCTGTTAACAACATAGACTGTGCATACCCTAGCTGGACTTGCCACAAAAATGCGAGACAACAGATGTTTACATTCTTGAGATATGTGAACGTAATCTGGAATCTTGTATTGAACAGCCATAATTCTCTGTATAAGAATACAAGGGTCAGAAATTATATATGTTTTATAAACCTGTGAATTAAGATGATGGCAAGAAAATTACATTGATGGTTTTCCTGAAATTTTTGGGATCATCTTGGTCCTCAAATGGGTATGCTCCCACCAGCATTACATAAAGAGTCACTCCACAAGACCATACATCTGCCAACTGAAAGGACACAGAAACAGAATAGAACTAAGAAGATAAGAACATCACTAACTTTACAGAAACAAACAGAATAGAGGAACTAAGATGAGAACATCAACACCGCGGAAACAAAATAGAAGAACTAAGAAAATGATCATTAAAATAGAAAACACGGAAAGCTCAAGGTAAGACTAGTCCTTCCAAGGACAAAATACTTCAAATGTTTCCTCTGACATTTATAAAAATATTGGAGATAAAGAAAAATTTATATCAATTCCTTTATGTGGCTTACGTGTTTACAGCTTTTGAAAATTACAATGATTCAACACAAGCTATATGAACTGCCACAATTTACATTCCAGACTACACAATTCGTAACGGCTATTTTGTCCATATTCTTATGTCAGTTAAATGTGGACACATCAAGCCGTCAAATATAATGCTCATTCTTTAAATACCTGCGGAACATTTAAGCACAGTCATACTCTTTCATGGTCTCATACCCATAAAAATTGCTAACATCCATTTCTGAGTTTCCTCTGAGAAACAAAAGTATCTGTGTTGAACCATCCCAACACATGTTGAATCTTATTCCATGTAAGAAACTGAATTATTTACCTTCCCGTCATATTCTCTACGTGAAAGAACCTCTGGTGCTATGTAGGCTGGAGTTCCCACTGTAGACTTAGGCCTAGAGTGAAGCAGAGATGACTAGAAAAACAAGATGTTGTCAGAAATAAAACTTGTCAAGTATGACTTCAATAATTTACTCAAAGCATTTGGCATTTGAAATCGGTCCATAACTAAACCTTAGAATAACCAAAATCGCAAATTTTGAGCCGTGGGGCAGGGCTGCCATCCAATAAGGTGTTCTCAAGCTTCAAGTCTCGATGGCAGATTTGCTGCAAAAGAAGGAAAGTACTTAGAAATATAACCCCAAAAGAGAGGCAAAATAAGAAATCATGAGCATTTTGAGATTACCATGGAATGACAGTAGCTAACTCCTGAGATGAGCTGCTGGAAGAAATATCGAGCCTGCAACAAATAAACGAATCTTAGTAGTTAATAAGAATGCATACATATTTTTAAAGGTTATGCAACTTTGAGACTTTAACATAACTAATATACTAACACACTTGACTGTATAAATAAAAAACGTAGGATCATGAAAATGGAAAGGAATGGTAATATGTAAAATGAGAGGAAATGAACCTCATCTTCACTGAATCTTCCAGCAGAGCAAATTCGGTCAAAGAGCTCTCCACCGGCAGCATACTCCATAACTATACCAAGATGTGTAGGAGTCAAAACCACCTGCAAAACTGAAATCTCATCTTAAAAAAAGCCAAACAAAAACAAGCTATATAGTGTGCGTTTGTTATTAGGATTGACGGTGGGTTTGGCTAAACGACCTCCTTGAAGCGAATAATATTAGGATGACGAAGACTTCTATGGTTTATTATTTCCCTTGCAACATTCTCATCAATCTGGAATTAAAAAACAAACAACGACAAGAAAATATTAATAGATAAACATAAAGGATATATTTGGATTAGAAATAAGTAAAAACTAAAAACCTTGTGGCCTCGTTCGATATATTTCATGGCAACAAGTTGTTTGGTATCTTTGTGTCGCATGAGTCTAGCAACACCAAAATTTCCAGATCCTATATCCTTAACCACCTCGTACTTCTCCATCACCTTTCAGTATTTCAACGCCGGATCGATCTCTGACAAATAATAATAATAAAGGTGAGAACAAAATTTGAAGCGGTGGTTATGTTATGTTATGTTATGTTATGTTTAGAAGGGAAGAGAAAGGATGAAAGGGACAAATGAACGTACTGTACTTACTGAAAGCGTAAGCGTGTTCAGAAGACAAAACAAGACTACTGCACATTCACTTTCATGCCTTTCATCATCAATTCATTCCTTTTCTAACTATCATACAAATACAAAACATTACTACTATTTTCAACCAAATCTATCCTCTACTTTTAATTAATAGGGGATAACTTTTTTGTTAGCCTTAGTTTTTGCGCAATAAGTTTCATATTTTTTTCAAGGGTCTTGGTAATATTGGGCATCTGTTAAAATATTCATAAATAATATGAACTTTGCATTGAAAATGTAAACCGTTATATTTAAACTAGGTAATAATTACGTTATTATTTATTAAAAATTCACTTGTTTTGATTGTTTAACCAATATTTTTGGGTACTAGTTAAATTTATCATTTTTTTATAATTCAAACTATTTGATCAAAATTGAAACTGAATAAAATCGAATTAAAGATTTTTCAAAAACAAAGGAACCCACCTTACTATTTGAGATACTTAGATTATAAAATCTGAAATACTTATTGTATTTAGAGCGTAGGATCTAAATAGTAAAAAATTCATTTCGGATCATTTCATATTCTGCAGTCCAAAAATCCCATAACGTATTTTCAAAGAAAAAATAGGACGCATAGAAAGATATAGAATGTCAAAAATAAGAACCGACAAACTATGCTCCATATATTAAAATTCGATTCAGGTCTCACTGTTGAAAATTATTATGCCACCTTGTTAAGATTTATTTAAAATGGTGGGATCATCGATCATTATAATTTGTATATAAAAATCAGATTATGACCGAATAAAAATCAGATTCTTACCTCCAATTTATTAAAAAACGTATACCTCTTGTATAAAAACAAAACAAATCATTTTTATTTTAAACTCATACCTCTTGTATAAAAACAAAACGAATCTGTTTTTTTTTTTAAAATAAAATTTAAAAACAAAAAAAATCAGATTTTTAACAAAACTAAATAATATTGTGTCAAAAAATTAAAACCCTAAAAAAAACTATAGCAATTCATGGATATGGAACTTAGTGTAGTATATAGTGTTAGAAAGAATGTAAAGTTTGTTTTGTTGAGAAAATGATAATAGAGTCTCAATTCTTCTAGGTTAAGTCATCTCTCTCCCGTCAAGGTTAAGTCCAACATGTTTTTTCAGATTCTTGCTCTTCTTGATTCTTCTCCTCTCTCCAGCCTTTGCTCCTAAGTCAGATAAAATTTTCAAAGCATGTGTTTATGTTTTTGTTTTTGTTCTGTTTATGATTTACATGTGTTTTTGTTTTTGGATCTCAACTGTTTGCTCACTCCTTTCTCACCATGCACGCATGTGGATTTTTATATGATTATGAGTTAATGCGTTTTTTATTGATTCATGATTATTGGAGTATAGTGAGAATAAACTAGAGTTACTTAGTGGTAACTATAGTAGAAAGTTAGTTAGGGAGTTAGTTACTCCAAATCACTATAAATAAGCTACACCTATGTATTATTTCATATCTTTGTGATGACTACTAGAGAGAATTACACAATATATCTTTCCATTGTATTTGACCTAGAACCATGGAATCCTTTGATTCATAACAATGATATTTGATATGTTTGGATTTACGTAAACATGAAAATTCACTATGTGTGTGTGAGTGTGGAATCATTCACCATAATGGTTTTAAGGGAACATGTTTTATTATATCACAGATGACGTAATATGAAGTTGAAGAGTATTGTACTCAATCAATTAAAATTAGTTATCTCAATCTTGAAAGTATAAACGGTAACTTCGAAATTAGATTCCCGGATCTTCCAAATATAAATCACAACTTGAAGATGAAACATGAGACATCGAGATTTGAAAACAATCCAGAATACGAAGAAAAGTAAGTTCCTCTCTAACAACTTACCTATTTGAATTTGCTTATATAAAATGTTTTTTTTTAAATGGTTCTGCACAAAAAAAAAAGGATAAAATGGTTTGTTATTGTTTTCTTCTGACGACCTTGACTTGACTATATTGTTGAATTTTATTTTATTTTGGTATAATCTATTGTTGAATTTTATCTATTGGGTAGCTTCAACGGTTTGACAATATATCTTCGAATCAAATTTGTTTTGCTTTTATATTTTTTAAGCTATAAGATTAATTTATTTGAGATATTCTCCATTAAAGATATTTGTTAACTCTTGAATAATTTTGTATTGGTTAATCATGACAACATTTTTTACAAAACTTAAGTATGAAGTAGCCCTTCATTTGGGAGGTATCGTTACAGGGAGGTAGAGAGGAGAAGAACAAGGATGTCTGTGATATTGGGGACGTGTTAGGTGTGAAGCTTAAGGATGATAAATTTAATGTGTTGTCGAAGGAGGGTCGGCGGGAACTTAGAGTGGAGGTGGGGAGGATATTGGCAAAAGGGGAGTCTGGAGGGAATGGAGGTGGTAGTCAGTGGGTGGTAATCTGTAGTTGTGGTTTGGGGTGAAGATTGGTTAAAATGAAGATTATTTATTATAATGCGAGGGGGTTAGGTGGTTTTGAGAAGAGAAGCGAGGTTAGGAGAATGCTATCTGAGAAAAATCCTTATGTTTTATGTTTATAAGAAACTAAGTTAACTGTAATTGATGATGTGCTACTTCAGTCTTTACAGGCGAACCCATCGGTGGGGCACTCTTTTCAACAGTCAGTCGGGGCATCAGGTGGTATTTTGACGGCGTGGGATCGTAATTTTGTTGATGTTTGGTCGACATCTAGCTTTCCTCATGTGTTGGTGATTCGGGGTAAGGTTGTTCAGACTGGTCATGAATTCATTATTGCAAATGTGTATGCTCCTTGTGACATGGCGGCAAATACGTTATTGTGGGATATGTTATTGTCTTTTGTTATGCACAATAGTAGTAAGAACTTGTGCCTTTGCGGTGATTTTAATTCCGTCAGATCAAATTAGGAGAGGAAAGGTCGGGGTTCTATTTTCCCCCAACATGATTCAGACATTTTTAATAAATTCATCGATGATGGATCCTTGGTGGATTTGCCAATTCGTGGAAGATTATTCACTTGGTATCGTTGCGATGGGTACTCGATGAGCCGCTTGGATAGGTTTTTGTTGTCAGTAAACCGGTGCTCTGTTTGGCCAAATAGTGTTCAGGTGGAAAATCAACGGGGTCTCTCTGATCATGTCCCGTTAGTGTTGTAAATGGAGGAAGTCATTTAGTGACTTCGTATGTTAAAATGTTGGGCGGATCTTCCTGGATATTCTCAGTTTGTTCGGGAAAAATGGAGTTCTCTTCATATTGAGGGTTGGGGTGGTTTCTCTTGAAAGAGAAGTTGAAATTGTTAAAAGGCAGCTTAAAGGAGTGGCATCAGCGACATTCTCAGAATTTGGAGAGTAAATGTTCTGTGGTTAAGGATCGAATGTCATCCCTAGACATCAAGGGAGAGACAGTCGCCCTTGTGGAGGAGGAAGTGGTTGAGCTACATGAGTTATCTGTGAATTTACATTCAATGTCGCGCATACAGACAAATATTAGGTGGCAGCAGACACGACTCAGCTGGTTAAAGGAGGGTGATGCTAACACAAATTATTTTATTGGTGTCATGTCCCTAGGCGGTGTCACAATAATATTCAGTTATTACAAGTCAATGGTGTCCAAGTCGAGGGTGTTCAAAATATTCGTGATGTTGTTTATAGTCATTTTTCATCACATTACAAAGCTTCTAATATGGAGCGTCCAGGGGTGGAAAATTTACAATTCAAGCGCTTAACTATGGCGGAGTCGAGTAACCTTATTCGGCCTTTTACTATGGATGAGGTGAAACAGGCGGTATGGGACTGTGTCTGTTTTAAGAGCCAGGGGCCGGATGAGATCAATTTTGGTTTTATAAAGCAATTTTGGGCGGAGATGAAGGATGATTTTTTGCGCTTTGTGACTGAATTTCATCGGAATGGAAAGTTAACTAAGGGGGTAAACGCCACTTCTATTGCTCTCATCCCCAAGGTTGTCAGTCCTCAAAGATTAAATGACTTTCGCCCTATATCATTGGTGGGATGTCTCTATAAGGTATTGGCCAAGATCCTAGCAAATAGACTTCGTGGCATGATTGGAAGTGTGGTCTCAGATTCTCAGTCAACTTTTGTTAAAGGTAAGCAGATCTTGGATGTCATTTTGATGGAGAATGAAGCGGTTGACGACGTGCATCGCCTCGATAAGGAAATGTTGATTTTTAAGGTTGATTTTGAAAAGGCTTATGATTTGGTAGACTTAAAATATTTGGAGGCGGTCATGTTAAAAATGAATTTCTCGACGTTGTGGAGGAAGTGGATGTCAGAATGTGTTGGTACGGCCACAGCTTCTGTGTTGGTTAATGGTTGCCCCATGAAGCAGTTTTATATGGAGAAAGGTCTTCGACAAGGTGACCTGTTGTCTCCGTTTATGTTTTTGCTGGTTGTTGAAGGTTTTAATGTTCTTATGACGTCACTGGTAGAGTCAGGTTTGTTTCGCGGTTACCAAGTGGGTCGAGGCACTGAACTCTGTCTTTCTCATTTACAATTTGCTGACGACACGTTGATTATTGGCGAAAAATGTTGGGCGAATGTGCGGTCTATACGGGCTGTGCTACTGACTTTCGAACACATGTCTGGTCTTAAGGTGAATTTTCAAAAAAAGTCTATTGACTAGAGTGAATGTATTTGATACTTGTTTGATTGAGGCATCTCTTTTGTTGAATTGTCGAGTTGGGAATTTTCCCTTTGTGTATTTGGGGATTCCTATCGGAGGGGATCCTCGTAGGTTTGACTTTTGGAAACCGATTGTGAACAACATCATCTCTAGATTGTCGAGCTGGAAAAGCAAATTTCTTTCGTTTGGTGGTCGACTGATCCTCTTGAAATATGTCTTATCATCCCTTCTGGTTTACTTTCTTTCCTTCTTCAAGGCTCCCACATGTATAATTTCTTCTATCGAATCTTTATTTAATTTTTTTTTTTTTGGGGGGGGGGGGTGAGGACTATAGAAAAATTGCGTGGGTTGCTTGGGACTTTGTTTATTTACCGAAAGAGGAGGGAGGTCTAGGTGTTAGGAGGTTAAGAGAATTTTATATTCCTTTGTTGGGAAAATGATGTTGGCGTATGTTGGTTGAGAAGGAGGGTCTATGGTATCGGGTCTTAAAGGCTAGATACGGAGAGGATGGGGCGGTTGAAGGAAGGGGATATGGATTAGGAGTGGGGGACTGGTTCGGCGATAATGTGTGTAGGGTGGTAGGCGGAGGTGGTAGCACATTTTTTTGGACTGATAACTGGGTGGGAGGCGTGCCTTTAAGGGTTCAATTCCCACCTTTATTTGATTTAGCCATTGACAAGTGGGTGACGGTAAATGTGATGGAGAGTAGGGGTGGGTGGATGGAGGTGGTGCCTGGGAGTGGAGGAGGCGCCTTTTGGCTTGGGAGGAGGAGTTTGTCACAGATTGTTCTACCTTGTTGCATGATATTGTTTTGCAGGACCGTGTTTCGGACAGATGGCGGTGGCTCCTTGATCCCGTTGCTGGTTACTCCGTCAAGGGGACTTACCACTATATTACGACGACAATTGATCCTCTTGATCGCGGTATGTATGACGATGTGTGGCACATGCAAGTTCCCCTAAAGGTCTCTGTGTTTGCTTAGAGGCTCCTTCGTGATCGACTTCCAACTCGAGATAACCTCCTTCGTAGGGGAATTATTCATCAGGATGACATTTCTTGCATTGGAGGGTGTGAATCCTCTGAGACTGCGGCGCATCTCCTATTTCGATGCGATATTTTTGGTACAGTGTGGCATTATTTATATCAGTGGGTAGACATTTCTTTTATTCCTCCAGCTTCGGTTAGTGATCATCTTCATCAGTTCGGTCAGTTGGCGGGTTTACCGAGATTTGCTCATTCTTTTCTGATAGTAATCTGGCATGCCAGTGTCTGGGTTATCTGGAAGGAAAGAAATAACATGATTTTTCAGCATAAGTCACTGATATCGGATCGTTTAGCAGACATGGTCAAGTTTATGTCTTTTATTTGGTTAAAGACAAATATGCTCATCTTTGCCTTCAGTTACAATGACGGGTGGCGACATCCTTTATTTTTATTTTGTATGAGTATGTTGTTGTAGCTTTTTGTCTATTTTCTTTTGTTGGTTGTTTTTAGCTTTGAATACAGACTGTAACTTTGTTTGTGCTTGGTGTTTCTCTTTTGCACATCTTGTGCGAGATGAATCACTTGTGGTAATCTAATATATTTCATTTTGGCTTGTTGAAAAAAAAAGATTTTTTTTAGCGACATCAAATGAATTATTTCAATTTAAAATGCAAGAGAAAAGTTATGCCACCACCAAAAAAATGCAAGAGAAGAGGTCAAGAAAAAATAATCGAGTTAACGGTGGAAACGGAAACATGTTTACCAACAAGTGACCAAATATCATTAGCGTTGAAAGTTTTTAGGGTTATGTTAACTTGTGCCCAAACACAAGTTAAGGATATAAAAAAAGAATTAAAAGTAAGTTTTGTATTGAAAAAATAATTTTTTAAACTTTCTAAGACATTGAATGCACGATGTCCAAGATTAAGTTTCTACAATTGATTTCTAAACTTGTACCTTAAGGACATAAGTTAACCTTTCCCAAATTTTTATTATATCCATCATGAGAAAAGGGAAAACAAAAATTGTTTTGTTTCTTCAAACCTATAATAATTTCATGTACTTCAAAACTTTATTATAGATAATTCTTTGAATAAACTAAGGGATACTATTACGTTTTTTCAAAATTTGATTATCCATGTACTATATGTGTGTAACCTATTATATGTGTTATGTAATTTCACTCTCCAGTGTGACTAAACATGTACTATATGTGTATATCCCTATTATATGTGTTATGTAATTTCACTCTCCACCATAACACGAGCCGTTTTAAATTGTAGATGCGACTCCAAAGACATGACGTGTTATTGACGCTTAGCAATACATGAATGGATGATAGAAAGAAAAAAGAAAGAGGCTTATTTTTTCGCTATTAATACTGATTTCCCCTGCACAAAATACTTCCATCCTGCAATCATGCCAATTTTACCTCTGCGTAAGTTAACTAACGCAAGTGTAAAACTAAGCGTTAGTTAACTAGCGCATCGTGAGTTAACAAGCGCAACGTTAGTTAACCCACGCTACGTCCTACCTTAAACAAGGCAGAACATCTCATTTCCTCATTTCTCATCTAAAATCTCAAAAATTCTCCAAAATCTCTCTAAAATCACCAAATCCAAAATTCCTTCAAGTTCAAATCAAACAACACTCCAATAACAAGTAAGTTTTCATAATCAAACACCATTAACCTTTTATGTTTATATGTTAGATTTTTTCTCTTAAATTAGAATTTTTTTAGAGTTATGGTTTGTTTAAATTTTGGTTTTTTTGGCAAGAAATCTTTACATGAAAATGATGTGTGTTTAAATGTTTAGTTGTTTGCATGTTTATGTTGTAGGTTTTGAGTTTTAAAGAATTTTTTTAGATTTAGGGTTTGTTTAAATTTTGGTTTTGCTTGCAAGAATTGATACAATGTTACATGTAAATGACTTATGTTGCTTAATTATGGTTAGATGTTTGCATGTTGATGTTGTAGTTATGAGTTTTAGGGTTTATGCATAATTTGCACTCCAAGTGTTTGATGAAATATTTGAATGATTTCTTCATTGATTATTTTTAATTTCTTATTGTGTAGATTTGAAATAATGGTCGGGTGGATCGACGTTCGTGCACAATTCAACGGCGGAGAACCTCAGAGGTTGAAGGTTCGGTGTCTTGGTATAACGTTAAGATGTCTCAAGGATCAGCTGGATGAATTCAACAAAGGAGTCAACCCCCGAGACACAAGGAAGGTGGAATACGTTCGGTATAAACGTCCAACGCTCGACGATGGAAGAGTATTATTCACTTGGGTGAAATTGACGAACGACGAAAACGTGACGACCATGTTTTGGGAGCACGACATGTTCCAGTGGATCGATATGCGAGCAACGTTGGTGAGATCAACTGAAGATATCATCAAAAGTCTGATTCCGCCAGAATATCGTTATTAGGTAGGGAATTGCACCTTCCAACTACAACAATTGTGTTACTCTGGATGGGGCAATTCAAACTTGTTAAACGACAGGACTCCAACATTCGTCCGGAAGTGCTTTTGTTCTCCATTCGAAATGTTAAATTCTTGTTGGCTTCGTTTAAATGATGGTATTGAAGTGTCAAGGTATGTACCTCATTCTGTTAGCACTTGGATACTAACATTTAAAACCAAGACCAACGAGAATTTAACATTTTGACTGAAACAAAAGCACTTCTGGATGGATGTTGGAGTCCTGCTGCTTAGCAACTTTGAATTTGTACCATTCAGAGGTAACACAATTGTTGTAGTTGAAAGGTGCAATCTCGATTGTAATGTCATGTAATGATAGGCTATATTTAGGAACTTTATGTAATGTAATGCAACTTTATTCGAATTTATTCAATACGCAACTTTATTCGAATTTATTTATTACAATTCTTTATTCGAATTCACGCTAAGTTTAATTAGTCTTTATTCGAATTCACGATACGTTTATTTAGTCTTTATGCAATTCAAATTATTCATTAAATAATTGATACATATAACAAAATTCATTAAATACAAAATTAGAAAATAAAAGCAAATATATATATATATAACAACATCTCATTTTATTAATCAACTTCATGCAATAATTGATACATTGATACATTTATTCGAATTCACTAAATAATATACTTATTTTCTTTTGAGGTAAAAAGTAACTAGTCTTCATGGGGTAAAATAGTGAGCAACCTTCTTGAAGAAAATACATCATCAACCCTTGAGATAAATCTAAATCTGGTTCTTTTTATACCCGAAAAAAAAATTCTTTTTACCCATGGTAAAAAGATTTTGGGGTAAAAAGAAGCAAATTTAATTTTATCTCAAGGGTCGATCACTTCCCCAAGTCGGCTACTCACTATTTTATCCCTAGAATACTGATCACTTTTGCCCCCAAAGAGACTATTGAAAGAAAAGAAAAAAAAAAGAGAAATAGAGGGAGAGAGTGAGGAGGGAGAGAAAGTGAGATAGTGTGAAGAAATAGGGAAGTATGGAGGGGTATTTATAGGTGGGAATGGTAGTATAGATTGTAAATATCATTAATGTGGTCAAAAAACGTGTAAAACTTGGTAAAAAACGTGTGGATTGAATGTTGAAAAACTGACCAAATACCAAAAAAAACGTTTGTTCTTCAGTTCTGGCCACCGACCAACGTGCGTGAGTTAACTCGCGCACATGTCAGTGGTGCGTGACTTAAGTCACACAGAGCTTATAACGTGTGTGAGTTAAGATATGTTGCGTGACTTAAATCACGCAGAGGCATTTTCGTCAGTTCAGCTGGATGCGAGCGTTTTGTGCAAGGCGAAAAACAATATTCTTTCTCTATTGACCCTACTGATATCTGTCTTTTAGTTTCTTCAAAAATATTTATACAACTTGCATTTAATACTCCATCCGTATCAAAATACATGTCCAAGTCAACCATTTCACATATGCCAATGCATAATTTTGACCGTTAATATCTTTAATTATCTAAAGTTAAAAAATTATAAAAATTTAATATTTTGAAAATATTTATCGAGACAAATCAAACAACATCTTACATGCTAATATTTGTATTTGTACATTAGTTATAAAGGATGGTCAAAGTAAAGTCAAGTGAAAAGTGCACACTGCAAAAATTGGACATGTATTTTGAGACGGAGGAAATATCTTTTTATGATTATAATTTTATTTTAATTTCACGAGATTCACTTAGCAATTAATTATCGCTTATTATGGTTGGATGTTCTTACTTATTGTTTTTAATTTTTTTCTATGTCAAACGGTCATATTCTTACTCGTTTACAATGGACATGTTTATCATGTGTCCTCCTCAAAAAAAAAAATGTGTATCATGTGTCAATATTTCAAGTTAGCTTAGAACATGGTTGCTATGATAATAATTCTTCTATGACTAATGGAAACTATAACAAGCTAAATTATTTTGAAGAATAAGTGGTTTTAAAAAAGTTTAATTGTATTGTTCGTGGTTTCTTTTGTTTGATTCTTGTGTGGGATATGGTTCTTGAAAAATTTATTCTATGATCTTGCAATGGTGTTATGGTTTTTCTACATTACAAACGAGGAAGTTTTAGACTGTTAGCTATATTTGCTACCATTATCATTTCCAATTTTGCATTAATTTCATGAAGGCCGAATTTTGTTTCATGTTTAGCAAGAGTATGTAAAAATCACCTTCTAAGATAGAAGTTGGTACTTTAAATATTTTGTTAACATCATTTTCTGTCATTGGTAGCCTCAACAAGATAACCATATATATAAGCCAATGTCATCCTACCCCATAACCATTAATGCATCCTGCCCATGTCCCACATCGTCTCAAGGTATATCAACTCAATGCGCTCATTCTTCTTATCGGTGAATAAAGTACATACAAGCAGATATAACAAGTAACCCCTCACACACCATTGCCTACAAGTATCTCTCTCCTCCTTCTCCTCCCTCCCATATGTATTTTCCAAATTAGTAGCTATGGCCAAGTGCTTCTAAAAGTTCCTTTAGCCATGGAATAATGATATGTGCACCAAACTGTTTAGCACACTCCTCAATCACAATTTGCTCAACAACACCAATAACCTCTGTCATCACCTGCACACCCTTGTCTTAGGAGATATTTTTCTCGTGGTTCAACATCTTCCATTCTATCGGGATGCTTAGATCACATGCTACATCATTCATCGTAAAAGTCAATTCTTCCACAGACAAGTGGAAGCTGCTAGTATCCTCATGCCACCTATCAGACAAGGCGATAAGCATGACATAACCCAAATTTAGGAACCCTAACACAAGCAATGGGAAAAGACCAGAAGCCTTAATTGGATCCTTAAACCATCTCAGATATGCAAGCGAACGAGCAAGTACATATATATTACCCCATGCATGATGCATCAGAGTACACACTTATCGCAAAATTGAAATACAAAAAAAAAGACAAAAAGTTAAACAAATAGAAACGAGAATAAACCCTTGAAAATAAAAAATCTGAATTAAAAACTAATATAATTGCACTTTCATCCACGTCATACCATATTATGTAAGCAACATGATACGCAAATGGGGGGAGCATAGATATATCAGAATTCCTGATAAGCATTAGGTGTTGGTGGGGGTGCCGATGCGTCATGCTGCTTATGGCGAACCTCCTTCTAATGTTCAGGCTGGTAGCACTGATCTTGAGTGTCATCATGGTAATGCTGGTCATTAAGACTATAGTACTGCTCCTTAGCCACCTTGTACTGATCCTTTTTAGGGTCAACCACATGTGATTGACTAGTTTGTTAGGCCTCTATTCCATCAGGTTTCTACGCCCTCAACTCCGTTTAGGAGGGTTCATCGACACTTTCTCTACAAGCGTTGTTGGTCATGTCTCCTTGCCTAGTCTGCGCCTATGTGGGTTGTCAGTCATATCTACACAACAAACAAAATAAAAAAAAATAAAAATCAATGAACAACACATTCAGACATTTCATTGAACACCTGAACAACAAAATATACATTATTGATTCATTATATTATTTTAATTTTTAAACTACCACATTGTACCTAAATTTAGTCTAAACAACAATTACGGTGCAAACATTGAATATTTGATCACAAACTACCCAAAAATTCAATAATGTTCCCGACCCTAAACACCAACATCTAACCAAATTTAAAATAAAATAAAAACATATAAAACAATGTGAATCCAAGAGATTATGAACACTTCAGAGTGAGTTGGGCGAAGATTGGTTTGAGAGAGTTGTGTTTTTGTGTTTAAAACAAAAGTGTGAGTTGCTTTTATGAATAAGACCATAACGCAATTGTCAGTTAATCTTGGTTGAAAGATACCAAACAACAATTAACTTCTATTACAAGTATAAATATTATTTTCTCTAGAAAAAAAGGTATAAATATCATTTTAGAGTACCTCAAAACAAATTTAACACCTAAAGAACAATTTTCAAAATAAAATATAAATTTTCAGCACACAATTTTAGTTCTTCAATACCTTATCATAAATTTGTTAAATTTTTAACTCTATGTTATATAAATTATTTTATAAAGAACTAATTATAATTTTTTGTTAGATAAACAAAATTAGTGGAGGATACATACATGTTATAATTTTGAACTGATTACAATGTCTATTTATTCGGTTAATGGCTTATAAACATAAGTTTTTATAAATAAAAAAACAGATTCTTACAAAGAAAGAATGCAAAGCATAGTTTTGAAACTCGGCTCGGACTGGCCGGTCGGACCAGGACCCGGTGGCCAGACCGGTTCGAGCCAACATTTGGATCGGTCATGCAGTTAACTCGGCGAGAACCGATCAAAACCGGTGACTCGGCCGAGTTGATGGTCAGACCGGTTATTCCTTTTTTTTTTTTTTTTAGCTTTTTCTTCAAGTTTGGACTTTTGTAGAAAAATCTGAAATATGAAAAAGTTAGCGACAAGAAGAATCGAATCGTGAACATTAAAATGAATGTTTGGAAGCTTAAGCACTACAACAACTTCTAATCGTTGTTACAAATTGAAATATATTATATATGTAAATATAATACATTTAAATTTTATAAGAGGAAAGAACACATCATTTTTGTTTTAGAAAATCTACATATTATATTAATTTAATATATTTCCTATCAACAAAATATAGTTGTACAAAGATTAAAATACATATTACATGTCAGTTTTTTTAGTTTTTAAGTGAACAAGTCATCGATTAAATCTGATTAAATCCGGTTAAATAGTTATATAAATTTAATCTCAAGACCGAGTTATCTAACCGGGTCATCCGAGTTGATCCGGTTCAGTCATGCGGTTCGACCAATGACTCAGTGGTTCGACTATTGACCCAGTGATCCAGTACCCCTACCGAGTCGATGACTGAGCCGAGTTTTAAAACTATGATGCAAAGTGTATTGTTTTGAGAAATAATAATAATAAAGTGATAATAGATAGATAGAGTCTCAATTCTTCAAGGTTAAGTCCTCTTTCGCTCGTTTTCGTTTCTCTCTTGTCAAGTTTAGAGATTGAGATTGAGATTGAGATTGAGATCCACCATCACGATGTTCTTCAGATTCTCGCTCCTCCTCCTCCTCCTTCTCCTCCTCTCTCCGGCCTTCGCTTCCGAGTCAGATCACAAGGTCAGTCAGATTTCACAATTCTACTTCTCGATCTGCGTTTCCTTCAGATCCATCTTTCAATTTTCTTAGGGCATCAGATCTTAACTCTTTGCACACTCTTTTTTTTGTGTCTTTTTTGTTGTTTTTGATTAATTCATCATATTTGATTTGGTTGGAATTTCGTAATCATGATAGATGTGTGTGCAATCATTCATTGTTTTTGTAATATATTAGATTGGTTGATTAATTAGTTTGTTTTACTGTTGTATGCATTGTCTTTGAAATTTTTAACCCCTGAATGAAGATTCAGATAACCCCCAAGTTTCTCAAACGGTCGAGCAGAACATAGCTTCCGATGGAGTTTTAGTTAAAAAACAAGCCGATTGGAAGTCACATTCTGATAAATTGATAGGCTTTTGAGCAAACATGACATGAGGGACCTTTAGAGCAACTATCAAACAAATTTAAATATATGGGGCCTTTTTTGTTTATAAGTTGTAATGAAAAATAAACTGTTTTCATTGTAGTACTAAAGCTAGGGTTTTAGTAGAGTGCCGGGAGGCAATCGCTGATATTGATTCCTTGATTTAGTTTTAGCTTGCCATAGGGCTAGGTTTTAGAGTTCTTAGTCTCTTTTGATGGTCTGTTAGCTATTTTTTTTTATCATTACAAATGATGAAGTGGTGCGGATGGTGACATGTCATACTTATTCATTGGGAACGGTTGTTTAGGAAATAAGTGAGTGCATGAGGGTTTTTGTCTCCCTCGACTTTAAGAACTAGGGTGGTGCATAGTTTTCCCTTTCATATGAACTTATCAATGCTGGGTCTCACTTCATCTGGACGAAGCTTCTGCTTTGTGTTATGGATGACTCATATATCTTAAATTGATTCGCATTCACACAAAAATAAGGACAACACTTGGGTGACATTGTGGTGCCAAATGTCATGTGACATTGGCCAACCACAATATGCCACATGTCACTATTTAAAAAAATTACAAAAAACAAAAAATGCTTATGAAAGAGATAGAAGAAAACCACTTGTCACATTGTGGTTGGCCAATGTCACATGACATTGGCACCACAATGTCACCCAAGTGTTAACCCAAAAATAATTACCGGTACACAGTACACTTCAATGAGTGATCCCATTAAATTAATATCTAGAATGTACTACTATATGTCTTTAAGAAATTGTAATTGTGATTCCTTATATACCATATCCTTTTCTTGATCTTATTAGAATGATTAAAATATGTATGTAGCTTCCCAGGAATACTGAGCATCTCTCTAAACCATGCAGTTTGTTTTGTTTTTTTGCAGTACCAACCAGATGACCCAGTTACCCTCTGGGTCAACAAAGTAGGTCCGTACAATAATCCTCAAGAAACATATAATTATTACAGCCTGCCATTTTGCCGTCCACCTGGTAATACTGCTCACAAATGGGGCGGTCTAGGTGAGGTCCTTGGTGGCAATGAACTTATTGATAGCCAAATTGAGATAAAGTTCCTAGGTATGCAGACTTTTTGTCCTATTTATTTCCTTTAAGACCTATCAGTAGACAAACTGGCTTTAACGTTTTTTTTCTTTTCAGGGAATGTGGAAAGGACCACTTTTTGCCGTTTGAATCTTGATGAGGCAAAGGTTAAACAGTTCAAGGATGCAATAGAAAATAATTACTGGTTTGAATTCTTCATGGGTATGTTATGCGTTGTTTCTTTTCTTTACTCAGAATCGATAAAACGACTGTGTACTACTACTTATAGATAATCAAGAATTTTTAAAGGCTTGATACATGTTTTTGTCATCGGTCTTTTATAAAACAAAGACTGGTAAATAATATCCAACCCACAAAATATTTCCTCTTAGAACCCGGTATGGATAAACTTCACAAAAAGCACCGCTGGATTTTTTTTGTAAAGACTCATATAACTTAAAGGGTCTTGCTAACCAATGCCCTCAGGGCAATGGTTAAGGAAACCAAAAGTAGCATGTTTGCATTGAATTCAACAATATTTTGACTTTTAAAAATTTAAATTCATCATTTTCCACCATTTTCCACCAATACAATATTTCTATTTTTATCCTCTTATCCAATGCCCTTAGGGCACTCTTTAGCATTTCCCTAACTTAAATTAGCTTCTGCGTTTGTGTTTCGTTGTAAGCTTTCTCATTTAAATTCTCTTTACATGTGTATAAGCTTATAAGGATTTCCGTAAGTGAAAAACCATTAACCTATTTTAATTGAGAAGCTCTTATAATCCAAATTGGGATTTACTCTCTGTCTTGTCTATCCAATCAGCTTCTCTAAATCAAAATCAGGGAGATGCCATTGCAGGAGGCCAACAGTATTTTTAACACATCTTGAAAAACAAGACATCAAACGAAACAAAGTGGTGCTTATATAGTTGAAAATAAGAATAAAAAATTCTCTAGAGCAAAACAAGCCTTTAGAAACTTGTAGGTGAAGTCATTTCCTAACACTGATGTCAAATGCCGGTCATGGTGGATTGTGGCGGTGGATTTTTTTGACAACTGCCATGGCAAATGTGAGAAGGACGTCGGCTTTAAATGGCAGCCTATTGGCTTTCCACCATTGTCCACCATCCGCCATTGATAACAGTTCTGCCTAAGCATTCTAATTGATATTACAATCACCTTGACTTAAAAAAAACCAGGTCCTACAGAGCTTCTTCTGCGTGTTGGGTCCATGGATCATGTTTTTTAACATTCTCTTCTAATCTTAATCTTTTGTTTTGACCAATGAAGATTATTTGTTTAAATTATACACCAAGTGTTTTCAATACCTAGCCTTGAGGATTATTGAAGAATTGAAATTATGTTGTCTTGATAAGTATAACGTGAACAATAATTTGTTTTTGGTATTGGTTCTTATTATTTGTTTTCATTTTAACATAATTATTTTTTAAAATAGCTGAATAACTTACGTTTGGCATTGTTTTTTTTCCTTGCTTGTTATATTTGTTGGTCTTCAATGCGCTAAACACAAGTTCAGATGATCTTCCGCTGTGGGGTATGCCTATCACCGTCTCTGCCTCTTCCTGTCCATTTGATATGATTGTTTTATTTGTTCATCATTACTGAGCGTTCTTTTATTCAATGTTAAGGGTATGTTGGGGAGCTACATCCTGATAAGAACAGTGATAGTGGCAAGCATGTCCTTTACACACACAAGAACATCATTGTTAAGTACAATACAGATCAGGTGAGAAAATTGTTTGGATAACTTTGCTGTTTTATTAGGTGTTTTGGGGTTCATGAAGTGCCATAATTGGTCCTCTTTTTGCAGATCATTCATGTGAATCTCACTCATGATGACCCGAAACCTTTGGAAGCAGGAAGATCTTTGGACATGACATATTCTGTTAAATGGATTGCCACTAATGTCACTTTTAGACACCGGTTTGATGTATATCTGGACTATCCATTCTTTGAGCATCAGGTGATAAATATATTCTGCCCGCATTATTTTAGCTTGAAGTGGTGTTTATTATTGCCATTGGTTACATGCTATGTGCTCATTCTTGTGGATGTGTCCTTGATAAAACTTCACTTCTCTGGTTTGTGTAGATTCATTGGTTCTCTATTTTTAACTCTTTTATGATGGTCATATTCCTAACTGGATTGGTGTCTATGATATTGATGCGAACTTTGAGAAACGACTATGCAAAGTATGCTCGGGAAGATGATGATTTGGAAACTCTGGTAAATTTTCGTTAACCACTTTATTTTTTGAAGTATTTAAGATATATATATATATGGTATTTGCTAGAACACACCCATTAGTTTTTATGTGGGAGTGTTTAGCAACATACACCTTAGGGTGCATTTATCCACTTTTTGGTTATCACTTGCTAAAATACTCCTTCTAAAAAAAAGTGGGTGTATTCTAGCAAATGCCTATGTATATATATACCATTCCTGGAAATTTCATTGTGGTTCTGATGGTCAATTCTTGGTCAACGCAAAAATATTTTTAGGAAAGAGACGTCAGTGAAGAATCTGGCTGGAAACTTGTGCATGGTGATGTTTTTCGGCCTCCTCGCAGTTTGGCTCTTCTTTCAGCTGTTGTTGGTACGGGTGCTCAGCTTGCGTTGTTGATTCTTCTTGTCATCTTGTTAGCTATTGTTGGGATGTTGTATGTTGAGTAAGTACTCGTCCTTAAACTAACTAAAATGTTACTCTGAATTATTTTATCAATGACTGTGGACATGTTATCTTCTACTTTTATGCATGTCTCGACTATCAATCAGTGATCCGTTGCTCTAGTTTTCCTGTTGAATGTGTTTGTTTGTTCATTTCTATTTCCTTTAATATGCAGCCGAGGAGCCATTGTCACAACCTTCATTGTTTGTTATGCTCTCACGTCAGTCATTTCTGGTTATGTAAGTGGGGGGATGTACTCACGTAATGGGGGTAAGGTTTTGCATCAATCTCATTTGTATTTCTGGTTTGTTTGGATGTACTCACTCATTTGTATGCACTCTTTTTACGGTGACTATAACTATGCTTATCTTTTTTAGGTAAAAGTTGGATTAAATCCATGATCCTTACAGCATCACTTTTCCCATTCCTGTGCTTTGGAATTGGATTCATCTTAAACACTGTGGCTATATTTTATGGATCTCTAGCAGCAATCCCCTTTGGTACAATGGTGGTTGTCTTTGTTATTTGGGCTTTCATCTCTTTCCCTCTTGCACTTCTTGGCACAGTTGTTGGAAGAAACTGGAGCGGTGCTCCAAATAATCCATGTCGGGTTAAGACCATTCCTCGTCCTATTCCTGAGAAGAAGTGGTACCTCACACCCTCTGTAGTTTCTCTGATGGGTGGACTGCTTCCCTTTGGCAGCATATTCATTGAGATGTATTTTGTATTCACTTCCTTCTGGAATTACAAGGTGAGTTACAATGGAATGACTTATTTGGGTAGAAAGTTTTTTTATTCTTATTGGTCTTGTGAAGATTTACTTGCACTTTATCATAGCAGAGTCAGTAATTATTTCTCATGGAGATATTTCTATTCAAATTACAATGACCTTTTAAGGAGTAACCCTTGTATTCCCGTGAAAGCTGATTAAAACACAAGCACCGTCTTACATGTTTTTCCCATTCTTTTTCCTTCCACTTTGTGGCCAACAGGTGTACTATGTCTATGGCTTCATGCTACTGGTTTTTCTGATTCTCATTGTTGTTACCGTATGTGTGACGATTGTGGGGACATACTTTTTGTTAAATGCTGAGAACTACAACTGGCAATGGACTTCTTTCCTTTCAGCTGCATCAACAGGTGTTTATGTATATTTGTACTCGATATACTACTACTATGTGAAGACAAAGATGTCAGGCTTCTTCCAAACTAGCTTCTATTTTGGATACACTGCGATGTTTTGTCTTGGACTGGGAATTCTCTGTGGTAAGTCTTCAGTTTCATTTTATTCTTTCTGGGATCATGTATTCACTCTGCACAAGGGAAATGGGATACCTTAATCATGTGCTGAACACCTTATAATAAAAGTTCATATGTTCTTATCACCGTACTTGAGTTGAATGTTTTCTTCAAATGTGCAGGAGCTGTGGGTCATCTTGGTTCGAATTTGTTTGTGAGGAGGATCTACCGCAATATCAAGTGTGACTAAGGCTTTAGACGAAGCCTCTGGTCGTGTGGTGACCAAGCAATGTTTATAGGGTAGTATGACGGGGTTTTGAGGATGGGAATGTATTCTTTCTCGATAATAGGGAAACCCTGAGATTTTTTCCCTGGCTGTAATTGAAAGCTTTGATTTAGAATGCAGGGATTGATCTTTATTATCATAATTCAGATAGTAGCTAGCAAAATATCAAACTCTTATGGTTTCTTTTTAATTCCTTTTATTACAAAATAGGTGCCAGATTGACAAACTAATGTCTGATTCCCATACGCGCTTTATCTATTGTACGTAGAGGGGATGAAGTCTCGGAAATGAATTTTGTATCAACTCCGTTCTGAGTACTTCCTCCACATACCTTCATGGTTTAATCTAAATTTTAAATCATTACGAATATTCATTTTTGCCTTCTATTGTTTTTGAGGATGTGAATATTTTCAATTTCTCTTGTCTGTTTGTAAGGAATGTGAATAGAATAGATAAACAATCTGTGTTGTTGCCTGCTCGGCTTCTTATCCTTGCTGTTTAGATAAATTTGGTCCATACTTGGAGGTTTTGTTTAAGATGTGAGTTATATACCTCTCAAAAAATTGTATGGGTTATATAAACGCAATACTGTGAGGATAAACATTCAGTGGACTAAAAGAAAAGCATTTTCCCCCTATCCTTCTTTCTAGTTAGCATCTTACGTTAGAATTTGGCGAAAATTAAAATTAAGCACTATTGTCACAACTGTCTGCTTGTGCATTGTTTGGTCTTGATAGTTTCTTATGGTATATACTTTTTAATTAAATGTATATACATAACAAAACTAGATGATTTACTTTAAAAAAACTAATAATTAAAAAAATACAACTAATTAAATTATCCATATTAAATGGATAAAGTAATAATCAAGTGGGTTGAATTGATCAAGAGCACCTTGAATTTGATCTTGTAGAAAGTTATTGTTAGATTTTACTTCCTCTTGTGAAAAATTAGTTACCAACAAGAGGTTTATAACTAAAAGATATACGGTGAGGATGGTGCCAACGAGGATTCAGCAAGAATGTGTGGTGTTAAAGAGAGATAGATAGAGTGAGGGATAAATGAATGCCACGTGGTAGATAGGGTTGCATGGAGTTCAAATAGCAGCTCGTTGCAACCACACTATTTCCACAAGCTCCTTTATTATCTTATTATCAACAACACAACACAAAGCTGTGTTTATTTGCCTTAGAAACCAAAAAAGAAAAGAAATAATAGTAATGGCAACCACACCTGCTTTGTATGGAACTGCAGTGAGCACCTCCTTCCTTAGGAGGCAGCCAATGCCAGTGTCAATCAGCACCACCACAACCACCACAAAGGCCTTTCCCAGCGGTTTTGGTTTAAAAAATAACACCGGAAAGCGTGGTGATCTTGCAGTTGCAATGGCTAGTTACAAGGTGAAGCTTGTTACACCAGATGGAACTCAAGAATTTGAATGTCCAGATGATGTTTACATTCTTGACCATGCTGAGGAAGTTGGTATTGAACTTCCATATTCATGCAGAGCTGGTTCCTGTTCTTCATGTGCTGGCAAAGTTGCTGCTGGTGAAATTGATCAGTCAGATGGTTCTTTCCTCGATGATGATCAGATTGAAGGAGGTTGGGTTCTTACATGTGTTGCTTATGCTAAGTCTGATGTTACCATTGAGACTCACAAGGAAGAAGAACTCACTGCTTAATTCATTTCTATTACTCTACCATCTTATGTTTATTGCTTTTAAATTTTGTCTTCCTACTTTGTCTCTCTCTACAATGAGTAGTAACTCTATTAATTCCTTCACTTGTATGTGAAGTTAATAATGTTGTTCTGTCTTTATTTATTCATGTTTTTTTGCTCACACTTTTCTTGGGTTCGATAATATATGATTTTATATTTTCTCATACAAATTTCTGTGTGTTTTGAGCATGGATTTTGTTATTATGTCTCATCACTAGCTGAATTTACAATTGTCTCCAAGTAGATTTGAACTATTACGAGTGAGATTGATGCTAAGATAATATTGATCACTTTCTTAACGTCTAAATACTATTAGACAAAAGATGATAGTGTTCATGTGGAGGATTTGATTTCCAAATTTGTAGGAGATAATTTTTTATAGCAGCTTCATTTTTATAACTTCATATATATATAATTCAAAAGTGAGATATACAATATCCAATTGTCACTCCAGTACTAGCTTGTTTCTTGATTCCACACTAGTTGCACTATTAGGAAGGGAAATATAAATAAAATTCTCTAGAGGAAAAATATGAAATCTGTCTCAAAATTCATCTTTAAGTTTAGTTATATATATTTATTTCTTCTAATAGTGTTATATATGATAAGATATACATCTATGCTTCATAGCGTTCAAGAATGATTTGAAAATCTATACTATACTACTCTAGAATTCCTTCTTGGTATGCAGTAGAAATTAAAATATGAAACATAAAATTGATCATGTTTTGTGAAACAAATCAAGAAGAGTCTCAACTTTAGCCTCCTCTACGTTGACAACATCGTTGTAGTTCGAATTAATATGTACGGGTTCGGACAGATCGGTTGAATCATGTAGATTGTTAGAAAAATTCAGCTGGTCTACTGAAGTTACTGTTATCTGATTCAAAGACTCTAAGTCTAAGGAAGTTGTTCGAGTTAGCGTGCCGGATACCACTGTTATCTCGTCCCTCTCATCGATCGTTGATTCTAGGGAACATATTGATCTAGCAGTATGTGAATGCAGAGAATGATCATGCTTAGACTTCTGTTTTACTCTCTTACACCAACTGTGTAAGGAATCTCTAACACTCTCCGTCACTAGAGCTTTCTTGCATCGCGATCCCATCTGCAGTTATAAAGGATGAATATCATATTAGCATAAATTCACAGTTTCCAAATTTTTTTAGGACAATGTTTCAAAATATTAGAGTAGAAAATGTGCACTAGACATATATGTAAAAATCTAATTTTAACAGAACTTTATGGAGAGAAATTTTAAGCTAACCTGTGAAACTATTACATTCAGGGGCACTGTCATATAGCTACACCAGAACTGAACAAGAACACTGCAATGCAAGATAATAAATGCGAGCATACAAGAGTATATGAAAATTTAATTATCATAGAATCTGGAAAATGAGTCAATAAAGTAGTATAAAGAACTCTTGAGAGAGAGAGATGAAACATTGAAACTAACCCAGATGTCAACCGAATGATGATCATGTAATGGTGTCTCATGAAGCAGGATTTTTCTTTAAATCCCCACTAGACATAGATATACAAGAAAAAATGAATAAAGAATGAAAGAAGGCTTAAAGCAGATTAACTCAAGTAATGGAACAAATGTAGGCATAGATACATTCATGAAAAATTTAAATCTTACCAATGTCCATATAAATGACGCCATTTCAAAGGCATTCTGCACGAACAATAGAGAAAATAAGAACAAAAAGGAAAACAACTGTGAAGGTTGACGCAATTATCAATTAATCACAAATGCATTACATATTTTACCTGAAATATCACAAACTGTATGATCCATAACAATATATCTGGTTTTTTGAACCAAAAAAGACCATCGCGCGGCTTTACTTGTGTTCTGGCACTAGGACCCTGCTGCTGCCAGATTTCAAGTGCTAAAATGGATACAACATGCTGAAGTTTTGTACCTATTAACATCACAAGCTTTTACGCGTAGAGAAATCAGATGTTAACCAAAATGATTTTCATAAAACTGCTTCATTTTGATTTTATTGAAAATTGTGAACAGATATTATACATACAATTGCAGGGATGAAGGAGAGCCAGAAGTATATATTCAGACCTGCAAATTTAGAAACTCAATTAACTGATGAAATCAACAAGGACTATTCATTCAGTCTACACATGTTCTATTATGAAAAAGGAAAGTTACCATGGATGTTCACAAAGATGCAGACTATAGTATAAATCCAAAGTGGCCAGCTGCAAAGTTCAAGGAGGTGATTATCAGCTCTAACATGATTTTCTTTAAACAGTATGCATGAATTGATAAATCAAAAAACACTGCTATTCAAAAGGGTTCATACCTTATTCCTAGAATGCCATGAAATTCGTCTTCCATGCTTCTAACCATATATTTATGAAAATCATATGATAATGGCAATTTATGTTCCTGAAAATTTACAAAGTAGGGAGCAAATAAGACTAGTGGTATAAAATACTATATCAGAGAGGAATAAGAAATCTAAAGAAGGAAGAAGAAAAACACTCAACAAATAGAAAAACTTACAGTGATGAAACCAAGACGGAGTGCAAGGTAATCTGATTTTTGTATAGAACTCCTAAACTGGCGCAAAAAACATAGCTGCAATGCAAGGTCAGATCACTGTAAGTTATCACCCTAAAATATGTAAGTATAAGGTTGGTACTAAGCAGATTTAGAAGTAAAAAGGTTATTTCATTATCTTGTCATACTTTCGAAACTGATATATTTTTCAACTAGAAAGATGCAATGATTGGTTCAATTGCTATCAAAACAATAAGTAAGGACGTGTAATTAATTAGTATTGATGATACATTACCATCCATATTAGTATAGGATTCCTGCTCCACGGATGAGACGCGTGATGGAAAACAAAGGTTGTTTGCCGCCTCATCACTTTGTTGTTCTTACCTGCAGAACAAAATCAATTAAAGTATATGAGATGTGATTAGAACAAAAACAACAATCAAGCATTACCCCACGAAGTGTGATCAGCTACATGGATCAAATGACGCCATAGTGTGATTATGATGAAAAATCAGAAAACAAACAGTGGAAATTTTTCCCTTCAGTCAATTGTTTTGGCATTGACAAAGTTCTAACAGTACAAAGGTTGGTGTCATCAATGAAGCAACACTCAATTTCTATGTTGTTTACCTTGCAAATTTCCATCCATAAGAGCCATGGTAGCCTGATTTTCCCATCTGCACCAACTATAGATCTACAAACACATGACACAGAAAAACTAAACCACTGCTTACTTAGCATATGAAAGGTAATGTGAAATACTTTGCTAGTAAATACTCAAGTAAAGACACTATTGATCTAGTTATTACTAGTACTTAGAGCATCTCCAATGGCCATTTTTTTAACGAACTCACTCTGAGTTTCATACACTACTATCAATTGGTCACCACAATGCCACATCATACTTATGAAACTCATATACATTTGCAGCAATGATAAAAAATTATGCAACTCTTGAGCAACTCACATTTATATTTCTTTATTAGCATGAGACAAATTTTTATTCAAATGCTACAATTGCTTAATTAAGCTACTTCAACAAAATCTATGCAACTCACTTTGACACCTCAAGTTCCTTAAATGAGTAGAAAATATAAGAAACATGTTTATTCCTCTATACATGAACATGTTTATTCCTCTATACCCTTATTGAATATGCTCTTACATGAACATTGACACATCTTAGGTATAACAATAAACTGGAAATTTTGATGACTGACCTTGCTCATTGCTAAACCAACAGCGAGACAACTATACAGAACATGAGTGATCCCGAGAACAAATAGAAACCGGTGCAGCTGCTCAAGACCTTCATATGAAACAAATGGTTCATGACCCTGCATTCACCAATTAGTATTTCAGAAGGGTTATACATAGTATTGCAAAGAAGCAACATTTAATTTCAGTTTTTTCAACACAAGATAACATCCTTCATTTTACAATTGAAGCATGCTATGTTACCTCTCCACATTGATGGAGTGCACCACTATATAGTCCCCTTGGAATAGTAGTTTCATCAGAGAAAGATGAAGAGTTTACAATCATGACATGCTCAATCATGGGAAGGTCTTCTTCAGCGCAGGTATAGAATCGACTGCTGAAAAGTGATGAATTTACACAAATTTCAGAGATCCATCTCGCGCTTTGTGCCAACAACAAAGAGATAAGCCCAAGCAGCATCAGTTCTATCAACAAGGATTAGTCCAAGTTAAATATATATAATAAAAAAAAAACAATATAGTTGCCAAAGATTCTGATAGAAAACTGAAATAAGGTAAGCATATTATAATTGAATGTTCACACTGGAAAGAAAAAAAAAAACTCTGCTACTGATACAGAGATGATATCTATATCTAAGTTAGATCAAGCTTTATTGCAGGAACTCTCACACACCAATCTTAGACTCAGTTCTTGAAAATGCATTAGCAACTCAAGCACATAAAGCATAGTGGAGCCACAATCACCCCAGTGTCCTTAATTCAGTGTTTTTGAGCTAGTTGGTAGGAACAACATATTTAATTACCTTCTTTAATTTTCTCCAGAGAAGCAAAAAGTGCCTTCCTTCTTGTCTTCTTCAACCACTGCATAGCCAAGAAAAATAAGTTTCATGTTCTCATGAGATTTAAGAAACTACTAGTTGTTTTATTGGTCCAAGTTACATTCCACAGTTAAATTCTACTGTTCAAACTTATTAGGAGAGCTTGTTGATATGACTAGCCAACAAATCTAGAGGCTAAAAAATAAAATAAAAATAAAAGAATCAGGATGCTGCACCTAATTAATATCAAACACTAACCTATCAGAATGTAATAAATTTGCCAGCAGATACATAGTAACATAGAGAACATAGGAACATGTCATTACTTTTGGCAGTTCATGTGACTATTTTACATTATTGCTTCTTGAGCTGCTTATGTCACATTTACATTACATACCTAAGATACCAAATAAAAACCAATTTCAACACTATCCATTCTATCATACCAAATAAATATTTAAAGGATAAATAATTGTTTAAAGGCTCCTTCCAAGTTTATACTAAAGTGAGAGACAGTTTGTTTGGTATTTGGTAAAATCGCCATGCCACCGTGATACCAAACATTCACAGAGTCTATTATTTTAGAAAAAAAGGTTGTATGTTTTTGTTTACCTTTCCAAAACGGTAGATAGAACGCTCAACCAAGAAGCAAACAAAGACCATGACAGTAACAACTGAGGCAACTGAATATGTAGGTGTCTCAGCTAGAGAACGACCTTGCTCCACAGCATGTTCCATTATAATTTCTTCTTACATCAACATAACACAGCTCTTAGTTCTAATACAAAAATCTGAAACCTTTCATTAATAAAACTCCAAAGAAATGAGGAGCAGATGGGATCCAGGAAGGAAAAAGAGAAGTATCTAAGCAGCTCAATCTGAGAGTGTTTGGTTTTATATGATTAGTTTAGTTGAAAGGTGCATGTGGAGAGAGGACATTAAAATATTGAATATGCAAGTATAGATCCTACTCACTTTTGATTTGATCATATATTAAATTATTAATGAAACTCTTTGTTTATAGTTATTGTCAAAGTTAAGTCTAGTTGATTACGTGCAATGCATTGGTGCTGTCTGTGACACACACACCATGCACATGGAGAGTTTCTCATACTCCAAGGTTGTTGTTACAAACAACTTTTAGATGGTAAGTTGCAAGGGACCATATAAGGGTCCCTCTAAGAAAAACCGGTATGGCATTAAATAATTTATATATATATATATATATAGCAAACTGCTAAAAAGTAGTCAGTTCTGAGCCAAAGACAACAAAAGGAAAGGGAAAAGGAAGTTCAATAATAATTTAATGATGGAAATATTAATTCCTGCTAAAAAATAAAGGACACATATTGCAATGGTTACTTCTAGCTTGCTTAAAAAAATGACGAATCGAATATGAATTTGATTCATGAATGGAATAAGTTTTAGTTAGATTATATTTATTTTAGGGTCGAACTTCAGATTAACAAAACCATTCTCCCTTAAAAACCGTAAGGTTTGCAGCAAACAAAATTACGAGAAAAATCAAACTATTATTTCACTACTAAGATTACAAAATTAAATTATTATTACTAAACTGACACCTTATACGTATAGCCTCTCTAGTTTAGACTCACTTGAAAAAAGAACAATATGTCAAACTGATTTATGCATTCAGTATGTGTTATTGAGTCAAATACAATTCAATTATTAAAGAATTAAAATGGCTACTGCCTTCTTTTTTTGGCTATGGGAAGGCCTATGTCATATTACAACCAAACATGTACAGCGATAAAATTAAACATTAGTACATCAATCATCATGCCATAAAAGAATGATTAATTGATGAAGGAGACAATAGAATGACAAGGATGAGAAGGAAAACATCCTTGCCCCCAAAGTTCCGTCATAAGCACTGAACAAACACCCAAATTACAATTACGAGAAATACCGCAGACCAAGCACCAAAATCATCTCTAATAACTCCAGCACAGTAGCTTTTTGAAGACCATCAATATCACATTTGATCCGGCTAACTTCCTTCTTCGATCTATTGCCTTCCATGCTTGTAATCCAAGCTCACATTTCATGTGTCATCTCTGCAAGACTTTGTGCTGATATTTTTTTAACCATGATCGTTCACTCATCCATTGTCTAATATTTTTCAGCAAGCTTTGGTTATCCAAAGATTTTCGGTTTTTTTATCTCTATTTTTAACTCAAATCATGTGTATCCTTATTTAATGAATGCAAAAAAATATTTTACCTTTAACTTTAATGTTTTTATCAATTAAATTTAAATGAATGAAATTTGTATTTGTATAGTTGCTGATTAAGATCAAACTTGACGAGTTTTTCTATACGTGGGCACCATTTATCCCTACTAATGAGAGTTGAGTTAAACACACGTTTTAATTATAATAGCTGAATTGAGCTGAGCTAAGAGCAGTAAACCATGTTTTGAAGGTGTTGTGCACACATTGAGAATATCAATGAAAAATGTCGTGAAACAGAGGAATCAAGCTAAACTTGGGGGGCCATCTATCCCCATCAACAGAAGGATTCATGCGTTACCCGCGTAAATAATCAATCAACAGAAGCTAAACTTGAACGAGTAAATTGAATAATCGAGTGACTGAGCGATGATTGATTAGATCTACAGTTGTGTCATGAACAATATTAAGCATGGAATGAAACAATTTAGCAACATCAGGCACACAAAAATCCTAGGTTTGAATCAGGTGAAGTTCACACTAGCAATATCAACATTGCTAATTGAGCTAGACCTTACCGACATAATCAAACAAGCCTTAATCAAACATACAAATTAATATTATTGTTCTTAATAATAACAACATCGACATTGTTAGCTGAGTAAGGTCGTATACCTAAATGTATTCTCATCTTCACCAGAATTTTATACAATTAACAATTTGAATCAGGTGAAGTTCACACTAGCAATATCAACATTGCTGATTGAGCTAGACCTTACCGACATAATCAAACAAGCCTTAGTCAAACATACAAATTAATATTATTGTTCTTAATAATAACAACATCGACATTGTTAGCTGAGTAAGGTCGTATACCTAAATGTATTCTCATCTTCACCGGAATTTTATACTCACCATTTTCTTTGGATTTTTTTATATTCCTAAGAACATTTATACCCAAAAATAAAATTTACTAAAATTATAACATAGAAATATATATTTCTATAATTTTCTTACAAGAAATCTATAAAAATAACTTGAAACAAACACATTCTAAGAGACTAAATACATATTGGGTGTTCGTTGGTTCTGGTGATCCGTTCAACCCAATGACCCAACCGGCCAGTTTGTATTTTACCGAACCTGTTCGAGTTTGGCTTCAACCCGTTCAAATCCGAGGTAGTTTGGTTCATATAACGAGTTAATGATTTCGAATGAGCTAACTCAACAAATTCAATAAAATTTTATTTTTAATAATACAGTCTGTTTGATGTGTGCTTCAAGTAAATTCAAGTATTAAAATTTTAAAGAATAATATTTAGTCTAAATGTTTAAATTTTCATAAATAGAATATGTAATTGTCAAAAAATAAATAAAATAGAATGTAATTTATTTAATTTTTGAATTTTAAAAATTATGCTTAAGTAAAGATTTTTTTGCCTATAATAGTAAAATAGAATGAAAAGATTATTAAAATAAATAACTACCAAATTCACTTATTCTCGCCTAAGTAAAGATTGACCTAAAAAGAAGATAAAATAAAATGGAATAAAAAGATTGAGGTATTAATTAGAGAGATATTTTCCAACAATACTTTCGAATCACATGCATATTTGATTGCTAAAACCCTATAAGTAGTAGTTATGAAACCCTAGTCTTCTTTCTCTACCTATATCGCTTGCTTCCTTCTGATGTCAATTTTGGTTCTTCATCCAGATACTTGGTTCAAAATAATCCTCTTTTCTTTTGTGCCGCCATGTCTGTTCAGAAGCAACCATCGCATGTGCGTCCAGAAATCTGGCACACATGTGCTAGCGCTGCCGTCAAAATTCCAAAGTTGCATTCAAGAGTTTACTATTTCCCACAAGGTCACCTAGAAAAAGCTTCTCCATCTTCTTCTTCCTCCATTACTCAAACACACTCTTTTCTACAAAGTTTTCGTCCTTTCACTCCTTGTATCGTCTCCGCTGTTGATCTCCTTGCCGATCCTCACACGGACGAGGTCTTTGTTAAACTGCTGCTTACTCCAACAACCAAAGATGTCCATCTTGAAAACCCTAAAGAAGAGGTTGCCAATCTCAACGACCGCGATGAAGTTGTTTCGTTTGTCAAGATTCTCACTCGTTCTGATGTTAACAACGCTCGGTCATTCCACATACCTCGCTTTTGTGCCGATAATGTCTTCCAGCCTCTTAACACAGAGGCCGAATCCTCGTCTCAACACCTGTTCGTCACTGACGTTCATGGTGAAGTTTCAAAGTTTTACCATGTCTGCCGCGGGTTTCCCAAGAGAAACATGTTATATATCTCTGAATGGAATTCGTTTGTTAAGAGGAAGAAACTCGTAGCTGGAGATTCGGTTATTTTCATGAAAAACTCAACGGGAAAGTTATTTGTTGGAATTCGCAGGAACACACAGTTTGCTGCAGCGACGGCAGAGCAGAAGAAGGATGAGTTGGAGAAGGCAGTAATGGAGGCACTGAAGTTGGCAGAGGAGAACAAGCCATTTGAAATTGTTTACTATCCTCGAGGTGATGATTGGTGTGATTTTGTTGTGGATGGTAATGTTGTTGATGAATCAATGAAGATTCAATGGAACCCTAGAATGAGAGTTAAGATGAAGACTGATAAATCTTCAAGGATCCCATATCAAGGGACAATCTCTATTGTATCTCGTACTTCTAATTTATGGCGCATGCTTCAGGTATAATTTCTTTTTCTTTTCTTGGATCTTATGCATAATATTATCTATGAGATACATTCGCTGATTACTTAACTATGAAACACAAGCACACACGGACAATAGATACAACATAGACATGACACGTTGAAACTGATAATAAATTT
Source organism: Medicago arabica (assembly GCA_946800305.1). Classification (NCBI taxonomy): domain Eukaryota; kingdom Viridiplantae; phylum Streptophyta; class Magnoliopsida; order Fabales; family Fabaceae; genus Medicago; species Medicago arabica. The sequence continues at coordinate 657,758 of OX326971.1, read as the reverse complement.
AAGAAAATCACATAATTCAATAGTATCGTTTGTGTCAGTATCGTGTCGTATCACACACCGACGTGTGTCCGATATCGGGAGACGTCTAATCTGATGGTTCCATTCTTCATAGTATCTAGTATTTAGTTGAAGTTCATGAATGATGTAAACTGGGTTTGCTCAGCACAAAATTGGTGTAAATCGGGTGTGCAAACTCTTCATAAGAGTTTTGAACGTTGTTGTATGTCCAATGCTATATCTATAATTAGATGATAATATCATATGAAATGTAATCTTTTAATTGACTTGTGATGTAGAATATTTTTTTGAAGAGACTAACTTGACATATATTACCACATCAAAGGTCTTCCTAGCACAAGATGTGCGTAGGAAGAAACACCAAAGTCAATACAAAGAATGTACAATAATTACAAGGCATCAGCTTGCACCACCATACAACCCATAACAACTACATAAATTAGCCACCAACCATGATAATAAAAAGGAAAAGTTGCAACCTTTAAAATTGATTGTCTCGACTTAGTGACACTGCCAAGAAGGCTGAATTGTTTAAGATGCCCTTTTACATCATAAGGCAAAGCCGAAACAACACATATCCATTGTAATATGTGGTTCTAAACCGAACTAAAATGAATGCAATGTAAAAATAAACGAGTTGATATTTCAATCAATCCACAGCCACCAACACAAATTTGATCATCAAAATCAATAACATAATGCCTATGTAAAAATAAATTATTTCAAAATCAATTTAATGATAGATCATCATGTTTTCATATCACAATACTATTTCTAATCTATAACTACCTTTGCAAGAGTGAGGTGGTCTGGCAAGATTTTGATTGATATCAGTGTAAAACTATTACACCAATTGACATTGCATTTCATTAAAATTCAATTTAAAATTATAAGACTTGAAACATTCACAGTAGAGCTCTCGGTATATTTCAATACTTAATTGGATCTCATAGACGTTCATCACTCTTTTTTTAATGTTAGTATCTAATAAGCACTCAACTTCTACCACTTAACATCTAAAAAAAAAAATATACCATTACATTTCAATAAAAAATTATATTTGAATATATCAATAATGTGTGTATAGAGAGATTATTACAACCACCTCCCTCATAAAACCTCGTTTGTTTTGGTCCACAATAAAAATACCCGTTTGACATCAATGCTTATCGGGTCAGGTGCTCCATTAGAGACGATCCTGGTAAGTTATGCTCCTTGAAATGCAGGTTGCTTTGCTCTATATTGCTTCGTGCCCTATATGATAAGTCTCAATGTTAGAACATTTGTATAGATCATTAAGCATCACAGTTAAAGTTTATAGTTTATACCAAAGTTTCATCCATAGTTAAATGACTCATTCAATGTATTGCTTCTGTCATATGATAT